>OY754979.1:30696077-31098577 GCA_963576475.1 Molanna angustata
AGCGTTATAAAATATCAACTTAGACTTAGTTGAATAGGAACATAGGTATGTACCTATTTTAGGCTGAATGTTCGTAAATTTCTGTTCTCGTTCTTAAAAGAATCTGATGTAGTATAAACAAATTTATATTAAATCATATTCTTTATTAAAGTACGAAAAAGGTTATTTATGCTTACCTCTTCTTCGCCCTTTTTCAGCCTGTAGAGTGGAGTTTCTGGCATAAACCAGAACGCCAATAGGAATACTAGCGGGGTTGGAACGAGTACAGCATTAAGAGTCTCGTAGGAGACCAGAGTTCCGAGGAGATGAGTGAGAAAGATACCAAGATTGAGCTGAAGCAAAACAAGTGAGGACAGTCCTCCCTTGGCTCTTGCTTCACACACTTCGCTGATGTAGAGGGGTGGCAGAGAAAGCGTGCCGGCTCCGCCCATGCCGCAAAAGAATTGAGAAACAAGAATCCACGTTGCGGAGTCCGCATAGAGTTTTATGACAAACGCAATCTGCAAATAATAATTCAACTTTTGATTAACTGGTAGATCTGCAAACAAAGATGTCGTATTTATTTATTTATAATAAACATATTTTTTTACAGAAAGAGAGGTTTTACAGCTATAATAAAAGTAAATAATAAAGCATTTAAAACAGAGACAATGGAAGGATACCTACAAACACAGCACATATCAATACTAGCGACGGTTTGGCTGGGTTATTTCAACAAAAGTATCGGTAATAGTATAGTAAAAATACGTTGATTTCATAAAATTGTTCCAAATTTGACGGCATTAGATTTCAATGAAACATTGAAACCGCCAAAACACCAAAAGGATATAAAAGACCATTTATTTCTAAATAAAAATAAAGCAATTAACTAGGTAGGTACGAATTATCATTATTATAGTCTAAATTGGTGTTTTTTGCTATGTTTCATTATAATTACTGAAATTTGAAAGAAAATAAAAAAAATGCAAGACATGCAATACACTCAAGACCAAAACTGGGTATACAAGACTCGATAGAGCATAACGACCAAGACCGCATCTGTAAATGCAAGATCAAGACCATGCCGGTCTTGAATTTGCTCATCACTACTATGCAGTTGCCTACTACCAGCCTTACCTAACCTAACCTCACTAACAACATATTGAAGGTGATAAATATCTGTGTTGCTTCTCCCCTTTTCCAAAAAATATATGACGAATATTATTTTTACCAGTAATGGAAGTCCTCCAACGTACGCTGATACCTTTCTACCTCGTTTCTTAGCCACAACACTGAATAGAAGCTGTCCAACTATCGCTCCCACAAAGATCAAGTCTTTAGCCCAGATCAGTTCATCATCTTCCATGTGAGAGTCCAGGGGACCATCATCGTCTAGTATGAGGTCCTCTTTCACCATTGACAGCCATCCTAGAGAACATCCAAAACAGAATGCTCCGGATGTGCCTTTAACCACAAATAAATTTATACTTCAATTAAAAAATATTTAGGGTTCCAACAAATTATTTAAATTATTTGGTGTTAGGCCGGCCTCAGAAAAAGTGGGTCGATGATATTGTTCCCGTTGCTAGAAGAAGATGGGTCCAAAAAAGACGAAGTATTTAGAAGAGGCCTACATCCAGCAGTGGAGAGATAGCTGAAGGAAGAAGAAGAATTGGTGTTAGTGCAGTGGGTTTTAAAGGTGAGAGTTCTGTCCAGTGTGACTCCAAGATATTTGAGATAAGTACATGGGCTCAGATTTTTACTGTCCCATTTTATAGAGGGCATTCTTTTGGCATCTCTGTTTCTTCGGTGGAAGAAAGAAACTTGAGTTTTTGTTGGGTTAGGTAGTAGTTGGTTCAATTAATAGTATTGAGACATCGACTTAAGGCCGTAGGTAAAAGTATTTTCTACATCTTCGAAGGTAGGTTCTTGGATGGTAACTACGAAGTCGTCTGCGTACACGAAAGGTTTTGTTCCAGTTGATAGTGGTTGGTCTTTTGTGTAGACGATGAACAACATTGGTGCCAAGACGCCCCCTTGTGGAAGTCCGTTTCTCTGTGTGCGTCATCTGCTATACCTTCCTTGGAAATAAATGATACAGCAAAAGGAAATAATATTGCAGTTACACAGCATTTTTTTCTAAATACGTGTATGAAAATCACACGAAAAAGAGATAAACAAAACACAATGATAACGTAAAAAGTAAAAAAAAAAATAAGTGATTTAGAGCTATGTAATACCAGTAGTAAACAGAAAAATATTGACATTCCTAAAGAATTATCTGAAAGAAAGGTTATTACACCCGTATTCACAGACAAATACGTGGAATGAGGAGGCCTCTGACCTCAGTTTATCTTTTTATTTCAAATAATAATATATCATCATACCACATTACCCCCTATTCAGTAACTTTTGTAACTAAATTAGGAACGTTCTAAAATTGCAGATTTTAGATTTACGGTCTTATTTCAGCGTTATAAAATATGAACTTGGACTAAATGGGATTGGAACGTGCCTATTTTGGCCGGAATGTTCTTTAAAAAAATCTGAATCAGACGTATTATGAATAATTATGAAAATGATGAAATTTTCATAATTATTCATAATACGTCTAATTGAGTTACTTTTTAAGAACGTTCCGGCCAATATAGGTACGTTCCTATTCCATTTAGTCCAAGTTTTTATTTTATAACGCTGAAATAAGACCGTAAATCTAAAATCTACAATTTTAGAACGTTCTTATTTTAATTACAATAGTTACTGAATAGGGGGTAATGATATTCCCTAATAGCCTTATATTAAATATTTTCCCAGTACAAAACGTACTTAACCAATAACTGGCATCCTCCATTCTACAAAATTATGTTACCTGGATAGCCTAGACTTCACACCATTTTTTTTAAACATAACCTACAGAAGTTTGGTAAAAATACCAATTTAGTCATTTATTTTAATATTTTAGTTACTTTTTTAAATATATAATGCAACTGGCTCACGCCAGTCGCAATTCCAAGTACAAACAAACCTAACAAACCTATTATTACCAAACTTTTGTAGGTTAGGTTTACAAAAATGGTGTGAAGACTAGGTTTTCCATGTTACCTAGCCTACACTATAGTCTATTGTTCATTTAGTTTAGTATACTTTGTTTCCTGAGGAAGGGAAACTTGTTTTTATACATAACATATAAAGGAACTTTTATTCAATTGAAAAAGTAATCATTTTAGTGGTGTGCACAAAGTTGTGTTTTTTCTAACCCAATCAACGAAAGGATGACATTTCAAATGAACAGGAGTTTTTTTTACTCCTCACTAACCCAGTTAATTTCACATTTTTTTAGGTTATTTTTTTATTGCAGATTATCAACTAGTATCATGCTGAGATTGTATTCTGAAAGTTTCATCACAATGTATCTGTGTGTGTATGTGTGTGTGTGTGCGCGCTATGTGCTATGTACGGCATGTTTATTTTACTTAATCGATTACAGACTAAAGTACTCATTCGATTCTTTTCAAATTTTGCAAATACGTATATCTAATACTCGCTTAGACCCCATTAGATTTTGAAGGATATGACATGTGAATAGTGCTTCTCAAATTTTTTAACTGTCAAATATTTCACCAAGCTCAGGAAACTTAAAATTTGAAATTTTTATTTCCAAATTGGTAAAAAGGCACATCACTTTCATAAAATGGCATTGAAAAGTTATCAAATTTTCATAATAAAATATTTAATATTTTCCATACAAAATTTGAATAATTTATAGAATGACTTGTTAGTGAGGAGTTTAGCGTTGGTCACAACCCACTCGTTTTGTAATGCATTATAAAAAAGAAAAAAACTCGAACAAAATATAAACTTAGTAAATTGAAAGTCGACTTACATATAAATGCCGCAATAATTTGATTTTGTAAACTTGCTTCGATGTGATTAGTAGGTATCGAAATGCTCTCATCCATTTTATGATTTTTTGGCATCATATTTGTAAAGTCAGTTAATTTAGGAATGCAGTAGAACAAAATATAAACATGCACATATATTAACTGTTTAAATTATGATCAAAATTTTATTAAACATAAAAGTTACAATATTTACTTTCATGGGTATATGTATTTTTGTACATATGTAAACATTTTTGTACATTAGAAGGTATATTTATATTCTCTTAAATACCTATATGTATGTTAGAAAACTTTTCTCAATATAATAATTGCTTATTTGTATTTAATAAATCACGTCAGATGTCAAATATAACCAATTTCATTGATTCACTTATAAAAGTACGTTAATCACTCTCAAAATACATGAATGCTTGTCTAGCACAAAAATATTATTAGTGGAAGTTTTATTTTGTAAGTAATAATGAAGATAATAACATGAACATTTTTACTTATGACCCATAAAATCACAAATTTTTAGTTTATTTTATTGTGTCTTGCATTTTATCACATTAAATATTTTACATGTTTTTGTCTTAGAGGTACCTAGTCACTATTGCGTAGGTTTATTTTTTTTCAAAATATTCTAGTCTTGTAAATATTTGTCGACTGTATATTAAGTTATCTGAATGTAGAGAAATATCTAACTGAAATTATAAAATGTAATTCATAAAGGTATTTGCCAAGAAAACTTAATTCCTAAGTAAATTGTTACTGCAGATAAAGTGGTATTTTTATAAAAGTTTAGTAGCTGTATACGATATATTATAATTATTTGATTTTGATATAGAAATAATACAACACTATTATGATTCTTTATTTATTTATTTATGTTAAAGTTGGACAAAAAACAGCGTTAAGACATAGTACAATACAATAGTAACATCAAGTATTAAGACCTATTACATTTTGTCGTTGTGATTGATATAAAATAATACAAAAATCAATAAAAATATGATCATAGGTTGGTATGTAGGTAAGAGCAACATTTCAAGTTAACAATAATTTAAAACATAATATTGAACTAAAAGGAAAAAAGAAAAAAGAGAATTAATGCCGTCAAGGTTTCCTATAATAAGCGGTTATTGATCTTCTTTTGTATAGAGTATTTGAATGTTGTGGAGCTGAGGTGGAAGATGTCAAACTCTTGAAATCTGTTATTGTATGTATCGCACATTCTATGAATAGTCATGTTTTGTGCGTTTTGTGTATATCAAAATGTTTTAAATGTGTATCTTTATATATGGATGGGTGGATGGCAGAGCGGTTAGCGCGCTGGGTTAGTAATCCAGTGGTCGCGAGTTCGAATCCTGCCTCGACCGATCTCGTTCACCTATAGGACAAGCATTTATGCTTAGTTTAGGGAACGTAGGAAGATGTATATGTACTTGTTTAACAAGAACATATTCATTTTTATTAAAAAAAAAAAAATATATGTAATTCTTCTGTATGTGTGTATGTCACTGAACTCCTCCTAAATGACTGAACAGATTTTGATGAAATTTTTTGTGTGTATTTGTGTGAGTCCCTGAATGGTTTTGATTCACAAAATGGAATTTTAAACATTAATATAATAAAAGGAAAATAAAAAACATGATTTTTTATAAATATAAATTATAATAGGTGGCGCTAATTGGCAATGTTTAGTTTTTTTTTCCATATGACAACACTTAGAAATATGTCACTTGCGTCGTAGCTTAGCTTTTTTTCACATTTATATGTCATTTTGCTCTGTTTCGGTATAATTCATATTACAATTATATAGGTACATGTGCATGGAATATTTATTTCTGTTCAATGTTTCATTAATACTCATATTTCAATTCGTTCTTTTCCCTTGTCCAGACCTGCTGTATTACAATAACATATATACGAAATGACAATCAATCTAACTTCAATGTGTTTAGTGGCTCATCGAACAAGAAAATGAAAGTTTGCTCAGCGACAAAAAATATCCATAATATGATTCAAATATAATGTTGCAAGTTTCTAAATTTCTTTTCTCTAATCAAATTAACCTATAAATCTTCAACTAGCAATTAAAGTAATTCTTCAAATAAATATAAATAATAACTTGTGTGTCTCATAGACACTAGAATGGCACAAATCACCCTCAATTTGGGTGGGTTGCCTAATTAATAAAAAAAAAAAATGTTGCATATATTTTTTGTTTCACAAATAGTTCTGGCAGGACAACGTCTGTTGGGTCCGCTAGTTTATCTATATAATATTAATTATATAGATAAACTAGCGGACCCAACAGACGTTGTCCTGCCAGAACTATTTGTGAAACAAAAAATATATGCAACATTAATATTATACCCGCACCCTGCGCAAGTGGTGATTTTATTGCAATTTCTTCCAACTAACCAGTGTTTCCAGCCCAGAGAAGCAATATATGCGTGAGAAATAAATTTAAATAAATTTCTCCTCTGCTGGAAATCTAACCCAGGACGGGCGCACAGAAACCGAACGGCT
This sequence comes from Molanna angustata, assembly GCA_963576475.1. Lineage (NCBI taxonomy): Eukaryota > Metazoa > Arthropoda > Insecta > Trichoptera > Molannidae > Molanna > Molanna angustata. Next base: position 30,702,473 of record OY754979.1, read on the forward strand.
TCATTGTTTACAAATAAACTAATTTCTCAATAGATGGCGTTACAAAAAAAGGCTTTTTCGTTACTTCATAGATGGCAATAGTATAGTTCCTTATTTTCAGGAGAATTGTTACACACTATTCAAATATATAAAACTATCAAAAATTACATTGATAAGTGAACTCAATAAGAAGGCATAAATGATGAACGTTGCGCAAACGCATAAAGTGATCACGTAAACCAGCCGATGACAGGTCGCAATCCCTGTAGGTGTCTCGAGTTTCTGGTTCTTTTATAATAGATATCCTAAAAAATAGCGTTAAGACATAAACAATACAATAATGACATCAGGTATTAAGGGCTATTACATTTTGTCGTTGTGATTTAAGAAACAAAAATATTACAAGTTTATAAACAATATAAAACATAAAACCATGTATACAAAACTATGTAAATAATCCAAAACATATATGTATGTAGGTACACTTATACGTAAGTGCAGTGTGTAAAACCCCGTCATGTTTTCCTATACTAATCGGAAAACAAACAAACTCAAGTAAACAAACAAACAAACAAACGGAAAACAAACAAACTGAACCTACGTTTACTTCAGTTAGCTAAAATGTACATAATTTGTATAGATGCTCTTAAACAATATATTATCATCACGTATATAAATGTATAAAAATTCAGTCTGGGCATGTTTGTGTTCGCAAACTCAAAAATTAAGTTTTTTTTAATATTAAAAAAAGGAATATTAAAAATGTAAAAATATCTGTATATGTCTGATAGGGTTTTTCCCTCCCCCCTCCCCTGCTTACCTGTTCATACCCATTTGACCATTACTTGTATAAATTTTAAGTTAGTATATAGTGTGCCTCTGAGGATGCCAGCTGTGACTGGCGAAAGCGCTTAGGCAAATTAAACATACTCAATGTGGAATCAAACTGAGTTTTCTTTTTATAAGTTTTTTTTTACAATTTAAAAAAAGGAGTATGTCCTTGTTAAAAGAGTTCATATACATCTTCCTACGTTCCCTAAAATAAGCATAAATGCATGTGCTATAGGTGAACGAAATCGGTCGAGGCAGGATTCGAACTCGAGACCACTGGATTACTAACCCAGCGCGCTAACTGCTCTGCCATCGACCCATCTAAGGAGTCGATAGATTGATATGAAATTTGGACACAACAGACAATCATACCATTCATTCATTCAGTCATACCATCACATCATATCCCACAATGTGGGGTAACCAGACACAGGTGTGCGGGTGTGCATTACCATTTAAAAGAAGGCACAGCACGTGGGTGTATCCCCACATACCAGTCATAGCATAAAGCCAGCAATAGAAGCAAAAATAAACAATCATCTATTTTCTTTGCGATAATTTATTTTTTCCTCAGTAATTGTTATTTATGTTTATTTATGAATTATTTTCCGCTGTGAGGCACCGTCTTGGAATAGAGTTTCCACTCGGGTGTCCCAGAAAAAATATCATTTTACATAGTTCAGCGATGAGGTTCGTTTATAATATAGTGCCTTTTTAGGTGAGACGAGACTGGTGTGTGGGTATACACACACGTGGCCTTCTTCCTTTAATAATGAAATGCACACCCACACACCTGTCGCTGGTAATCCCACATTGTGGGATATGCCGTGATGGTATGGATGAATGTATTAATTTGTAACTTGTGTAGGTAGGTACATATCATTTGTAAACGAGGGGTTTTCTACTAAATAATAATTTATAAAATTAATTTAAACGACAATTTAAACTTTGGAAGGCAAGTCTGGTCAAACGGCGAAATCAAAACCCTCATTACTATCCATCTCGTGGATATAATTATATGGAGTTCTAACCTATCTTAAGATATTATAGAACTCCATATTATGACAATGGGTAATCCAAAGGGTTTTTATTTCATTGTTTTACCGGACTTACCTCCCCCCCCCAGGTTGGTTAGAAAAAAAATATGCAATAAAATGAAGTTAAATATACAATACATTATGTGCTAAGGCAACAAAGTAATGACATGACAATAAATTTTACAACTCTAAAAGTAAAAAAGAAAAGACAAAAAAAGATTGAATATAACAACAGTTGATAGCAATGATAAGAAAACAAAAGGGTAAGGAGAGGAAGAAGAAATCAGTTATTATCAGATAGATATTTTTGCTATTGAATATAATATTGTTGCCTGTTGTATTTTCGATTACCCGGCTCTTACGGGACACTCGTAAACAATGATTTAAAATAATGGAAGCACTATTCTAAGCCGGTGCCTCACAGCTAATACAACAGGCAACAATAACATCTCACATAGTTCAGCAATGAGGTTCACCACCCATTCTGAATGTAGTGCCTTTTTTGGTGAAACGAGACTGGTGTGTGGGTATACATATATGTGTTATTCTCCCTTTTATAAGGCAATGCACACCCGCACACCTTTCGTTGGTTACCCCACATTGTGGGATATGCCGTGATGGTATGAATGAATGAATATAATATAATAACAGTTGATAGCAATGATAGGAAAACAAAAGGATAAGGAAAGGAAGAAGAGAGTGAGAAGAAATCAGTTATTATCTATCAGATTGGTCTAGGACACTCAGCTGCTGCCACTTGGGCGCGGGACACTTGGCTGTGACCACTTGGGTGCGGGACACATGGCTGTGGTCACTTAGGTGCGGGACACTTTGGTGCGGGTCACTTGGGTGCGGGATATTTAACAGTATTTCACAGTCTCCTACCCCACTTCATTGGGAAATTTTTAAAACTATGAAGTTATTTTCATCCCCGAAGAGGCTGCTCCTCGGACAAAACAAGAATTACCTTGGGTGCGGGACACTTGGGTGTGGGACACTTGAGTGCGGGACACTTGGGCACGGCACACTTGGGTGCGAGCCAATTTGGTTGCGACTCTATTCAAGAGCCAACTTGGTTGCGACTCTATTAAAGAGCCAAATTGGTTGCGACTCTATTCAAGAGCAAACTTGGTTGCGAATCTATTCAAGAGCTAACTTGGTTGCGACTCTATTCTAGATCCAACTTGGTTGCGACTCTATTCAAGAGTAAACTTGGTTGCGAATCTATTCAAGAGCCAACTTGGTTGCGAATCTATTCAAGATCCAACTTGGTTGCGACTCTATTCAAGAGCCAACTTGGTTGCGACTCTATTTAAGAGCCAACTTGGTTGCGACTATTCAATTGCCACCTAGGTTGCGATTCTATTCAAAAACCAACTTGGTTGCGACTCTATTCAAAAACTTAAATAAATTAAAGCATACAAGGTAGTAGGTACAAAAATTAAAATAAATAAAAGCATACAAGGTAGTAGGTACAAAAATTAAAATAAATTAAAGCATACAAGGTAGTAGATACAAAAAATAAAATAAATTAAAGCATACAAGGTAGTAGGTACAAAAATTAAAATAAATTAAAGCATACAAGGTAGTAGGTACAAAAAATAAAATAAATTAAAGCATACAAATTAGTAGGTACAAAAAATAAAATAAATTAAAGCATACAAGGTAGTAGGTACAAAAATTAAAATAAATTAAAGCATACAAGGTAGTAGGTACAAAAAATAAAATAAATTAAAGCATACAAATAAGTAGGTACAAAAAATAAAATAAATTAAAGCATACAAATTAGTAGGTACAAAAAATAAAATAAATTAAAGCATACAAGGTAGTAGGTACAAAAATTAAAATAAATTAAAGCATACAAGGAAGAAGGTACAAAAAAAAAAAAAAATTAAAGCATACAAATTAGTAGGTACAAAAAATAAAATAAATTAAAGCATACAAGGTAGTAGGTACAAAAATTAAAATAAATTAAAGCATACAAGGTAGTAGGTACAAAAAATAAAATAAATTAAAGCATACAAATTAGTAGGTACAAAAAATAAAATAAATTAAAGCATACAAGGTAGTAGGTACAAAAATTTAAATAAATTAAAGCATACAAGGTAGTAGGTACAAACAATAAAATAAATTAAAGCATACAAGGTAGTAGGTACAAAAATTAAAATAAATTAAAGCATACCTACAAGGTAGTAGGTACAAAAATTAAAATAAATTAAAGCATACAAGGTAGTAGGTACAAAATTAAAATAAATTAAAGCATACAAGGTAGTAGGTACAAAAATCAAAATAAATTAAAGCATACAAGGTAGTAGGTCATTCGCTTGTTTACAAAAATATATACTGAAGTAGGTAGGAAAGAAACATCCAAAAATTCGCACCACATACACATACATAATATAAACTATCCCGCATTGCATACTATGTGAGCACAGATTGCACAAGCTCCACAAATCAAGGCAAGAAAATATATTTTTTAAATTCATTTAATTCTGAGAAAATATCTACAAGAGGTCTGGTCAACGATATGATATTAAAATCGGTTGGCAAACAAGTGAGATCACACCCAAGTGTACCAAAAAAATATTTTATGATTTCTTTTCCATTAAATCAGAGCTGAGCCTCAGTAACGCGTGACCGGGAACAGCTAGTTTAAAATTATTAGAGGATAATATAAGAAATACATATCTATGATGATATTAATGTTGTCAGTGTTTATTTAGTTACTTACCTAGTTAGATAGAGTACCTTCAGTTATATAGTGTAGTTATACCTACTCTCACATCCATACTGATTAGGATAATGTTGAGTCTAGTGGCTTTGTGAAGCATTAAAATCGGTTTATCTTGTCATTTTTTAGTTGAATAAAGTTTTATTTGAATTTATTGTAAGATCCTACATAATATGTTATGTGTGATGTTGATTTCCATTCTGTGATAAATTGAACAATGAGTACGTAATCGAATCGAAGTGCACGTATCTGAGTGAATTTCTAAATTATATTTTTTTATGGTTTAATAAGAAAAATGAATAGATAAATACGGGTAGAAATAGTTTAAGGGCAATGAATACATATGCAAAGAAATATTTTCCGATAATTTACCTAAATTGTAGGTAGGTATATTTTGGTCATTCTTTTTGAAAATATGCTCACGAGCCTATTAATTAATTTTATTAGAATTCAACATCAATAAAGATATGTTTTATTTATTCAACTAGTTGCTTGTCACACATGAGATTCAACTGTCGATGGCGATAGTATGTATAATTGAAGAATACGTACCAAACTATCATATTAAACCGAACACAAATTATCCAACTGTCGATTTGTTCAAGAGAACTTTGCTCTCTTAACATATCGACAAAGCATCAAGATACGCGAAATTTGTATGCGGGGTCTATATTTTTCACGGTTTTTCCAAATTTGAAGACAAAAAACACCAACTTAGAGGCTTCGCATGTACATAATATATGGATTTACTCAGAATTCGGAGTAGAACATTTGGTGTGTGTCCGTCTCCCCCTTATAAATTTTGATCTGCTCAATTCACCGAGCTATAGTTATAGGCCTAAAAGAGAATTTTTAAAACTCAGAATTTTGAATTTTCGTTTCAGTCAGGTGTTATCAACTTTTGAATTTTTACTTTATTTTTCCATATTTCTCAGAAACCATAAAAGCTAGAATGCTGAAAATTGGTAAAAATATAAAAAAAAACAATTTTGAGATTTTGTATTTGTCTATATTAATACAATTTTTTATATTTTACAGATTTCATCTGAATGGGCATCAAACGTAGTTTAACGTATTGATATTAATTATGAGAGAATATAAACAATCTAAAAAATAATCATTTAGATAAATAAATTGACACAAAAAACATTGAAAGTCTAAAATTAAACATGGTAATTGCCAATAATTAATAACAATTGAGTTTGATTTTAGACTTTTTATGATGTTTACTGAAAATCAAAACCAGGAAGATTATCCTACGAAATTTCAAATAACACAAATCGCTGCTGCAATTGTTTGTAAGTATATAACAAAATATTTCTCGAAATACATTCATTCGTTTATATTGTCTTCATCTAAGTCATACAGAATCCAATAAAACATCTTCTTCTTTTTCTTATTCTTCAGCCTGTTCCATTCTTGGACATAGGCCTCCCCATTGATCCTCCACATCTCCCTGTCTTGGGCACACTGCATCCATATTCCTCCGGCACATTTCTTGATGTATCAGAGGTCTGATGATGCCTCTTCGGCTTGTTCTCGGTCGCCATTCTACGATATTTTTGGTCCATCGTGAATCCTGGCGCCTGGAAATATGCCCAGCCCAGCTCCACTTAAGACTAGTGAACATTTCCGCTACATCGGCTATTTTGGTTCTTTCTCTTATCATGACATTTTGAATTTCTCTTATCATGACCATAGGAACTCTAAATTTTGGTCACCGCTTTGTGAGTTTGAGGTCAAGATTTATATAAATAGCTACACCCAAAGTAGTGTTTTTTATAATTATTTATGTGCACAAGCGTTTAAATTTAGAATTTACAGTGAGAAACAGTATACATGGAACAAGATGTGGAAGCAGGGTTATTGTTAAATATTGGGAAATTCCGTAAGACGTACGCCCAAAAGCACTACTCCTTTCTTGGTCCGAAAATTTACAATACCTTACCTAGCGTTTTTCCACACAATGAGTGTGAATGTTCTGAAAAAGTTTGTAAATATGTAGGTGGTTGCTGAGTATAGGTCGATCGCAATCGGAATATAAGTTAACATACTTATTTAGGTAATGTTTTAGTTCTGCTGTCTTGCCTGCTGTCATTCTTTTCCATAATGCTTTATTTTATATTTGTTTATGCTCTTGTATATATATTTTGTTAAGGCTTTTATGCTTTATTTTACATTTTGTAGATGCAAAAATGTTTTTCTTCTTGTTTCTTATATTGATGTTTATGTTTTTTTTTAATTCAATCGATTGAAATTTCTATCGCATGGTGTAAAAGCTTAGTGAAAATACATTGAAATTGTCCTTACTTAAAACAGGAATTATTCCTAGTTAGATAGACATAGGTAAAGTGATGGAATGATGCCAATCAGGGAGCACCCATGGTTTTTTATTATTATTATTATTTTTTGTATGTTTTTTGTTTTGTATATATTTTTTGTATGTTTTTATATAAATACTGAATGGTCTCTGTGGTGTATTGTTTGTGTAAGTTTTCTTTTCTTATGTTAAATAAATATGTATATTATTACTATCATTATATATGTAAAATATTAACTTATGAAAAGTACCACGCGAAATTCGATGAATATTTAAAGTAAAAAGATTTTCGAAAAAAATGATTGTAGGATTGTAGGATGCATGCATCCTACAAATAACGCATCCGTGGACAGTAGGCCTTAGTCATACAGAATCCAATAAACCATCTTCTTCTTCTTCTTCAGCCTGTTCTTTTCTAAGTAGTGTTTTTTATAATATATGATAGGATATATGTATGTAAAAAATGCTCTTCTACAAAGTACCACGCGAAATTCGATGAATATTTAAAGTAAAACGATTTTCGAAAAAAATGATTATAAGACTGAAAAAAATCGTTTGTTGAATAATGATTTCAGGTAGTCTCGCAACTTTAAATTGCGGACTTGCATTAGGATGGCTGTCACCAGCATTTCCCCAGATGAAAGCAGAAGGTGGAGTTCTTGCTTTATTAGATGATGAATTAGCATCAACAATGGAGGCTTGGATAGCCGGAGCATTTCCTTTGACGGCGTTAATCTTTAGTCCCTTGGCCGCTTTCATTTCTGAGTTTCTCGGGAGAAAGACTTGCAATATGATTGGAGGAATTCCTTTCGCGGTAAATATATCGATCCTTACTTTTTACATTCCGTCGCTTATATCGGAGATATCAAACGATATTACGAAGAAAAATAATTCAATATTAAATAATATTCATCAAATTGATAGAAGCTAACAGTTGCCTGAGAAGGAATTAAAAATAATATCAATAAAGTAAGAATCATACAGATCTTTAAATATAAAACCAAATTGCTATAAATAAAGAACAACAGTTGCACGAGAAAGAAAAAAAATACATTGATCAATAGTATATAAAATGATGAACCTTTATAGATTCATAGTGTTTACAGATATTTTAAACAAATTATACAAATTATGTCATTTCAAATGAATAGTAATTTGTAAGACGAAGAAATCGCGTTTAAATAATAAAAAAAAAACAATAAAAACTTCCTTGCACCATGCACAATTGGAAAGTTTAATGCCGAATGGCAATCTCTTCCAACTAACCAGTGTTTCTAACCCAGAGAAGCAATATTTGCGAGAGAAACGAATTTAAATAATCTTCTCCTCTGATCGAACCCAGGAAACCCGCACAGAAGCCAAACAACTTACCAACTATGCAATAATGTATGTTTTTTTCACTCCCCACTAATCCAAAGGGATATTAGTGGGGAGTTGTGATTTCGCAATTTTTAAGGGATTTTTTTTAATGCCTACAGGGCTTAAGATCTGTCATCGGTTGTGGCAGAGCGGTTAGCGCGCTGGGCTAGTAATCCAGTGGTCGCAAGTTCGAATCCTGCCTCGACCGATTTCGTTCGCATATAGCACAAGCATTTATGCTTATTTTAGGGAACGTAGGAAGATGTATATGTGCGGAGCGGTGATAGCCCAGCGGTAAGGTCGTCGCCTCACATGCGTGAGGTCGACAGTTCGAATCCGGGCGGGGCACGCACCTCTGGATTTTCAAAAAATCTATGTGCGGATTTATATCACTAGCTATGTGTAGCCATGATCCAATTTGTCTGGTTCCCCTTTCTAAGGGTTACGAAGGTCAGATGGCAGTCGCTTCAATGTAATAACCAGACTCGCCAATTCCAGGATCATGGTCAAAGCGTACCCCGATAGAAACGGGACAAAAGCGCTAAGGGGAAAGAAAAAAATAGGAAGATGTATATGTACTTGTTTAACAAGGACATATTCATTAAAAATGGTTTAAGGAGATTTTATCTTCTTTTCAGATTAACAGTTTAATCATTCTGTTGACTGACGACGTCTACCTAATTCTATGTGGCAGGTTCATCATGGGCGCTGGTACTGGTATCGTCAATGTAAATTTTCAAATATTCATCGGTGAGATGGCCGATCCTGCTATAAGAGGGAGACTTGGATCCTTCATGATTCTCTTTTATACGATCGGCATTACCACGGTATACCTTGTAGGAGGATTTTTTTCTTATAAAGCTGCCGGTGGATGCATGCTTTTCTTTGCTGTATGCTCTATATTATTCTTCGTGTTTATACCAGAAACACCAGCCTGGCTCGTAAAGAATGGAAAGATAGAGGTAACACATCTTTATTTGATTTTCAAATATTGAATGAATGCAGAATAACTTACTTAATTTACTTTACTTACTTGTCGAATGGCTAGGCTCTTCTGTGCCCAAAAAATGTAGCGTCTTTGGAGCTTGTTAGAGCCTTAAATTCTAACCCCTCAGCCAGTCCAATGCCTTTTGCTCTGTGGATGTAATTAACTACAAAATAGCTCTCATTAAATAAACTTCATTATGTGACACAAAGATATTGAACAATTCATTGTTAGATTTTTTGCAGTTTTTGTTTTGCCGTTCACCAGAGATTGGGGTTCTTCGGCGTAAACACAGCATAATTTTATGTATAGTGCAATTCAAAGACTGTACGACTGTACAGTCATAAATCTTAAAACTGTTTTACATTGATAAATTTACAAATCATTCGTAATGTATGAGGACTAAGGCATGGCAGGAGCTTCTCAATACTGGTGGGGAGTGGGTTCATTTTAAAGTATAGTTCACGGGTTGGGAATTTTCGACAGTTAAAAAAATACATGATTCAAATCTTCCTCCTCATCACGTTCACAATCACAAATAGGTGAGTCTACAATATTAATTTTATACAGATGACTTTTTATGCAACAGTGTCCAATTTGCATTCTACAAACTGTTGACTCTGTACGCTTATCAAATTTCATATCATAGAACCATGGTCTAGTTGGAATAGAGCTTTGGATCGGAGAGAAATGTTTCCCTTTTAATGCCGATGATGTAATCCAACATCTAGACCAGTTGTTGTATAAATTTATTTTAGGGATTGTCAAGATGTCAGCTGTTGGAATAGGATAAATAGTACTAATTGGGATATTAGTGTTATCAGAGGCTTTTTTAGCAATAGCTATTGTAGAAGAAGTTTTTTTGCTTTTTCATTGCCTTTTATGCAGTTTTCCAAATATTTTTTTGCACATTAATTACCTAATAACTCATAACAGAAAAAATGATACAGTATCATGCATTTGTCACTAACATCATATTTTTTTCAAGACATAATGCAGATAATTTTGAATTCATTTTCATTTCCGGTCTTCTGTAAAGTTTGTGTTACAAATCTCTTAAAAACGGGCACTTTAGAGTACATGCAAAAACTTAATCATAACACATTAATTTACTTAGCGTTGCGTTGACTAGTGGATTTACTAGGAGAATATACAGTCGCAATCGGATCTTAAAAGCACTAAATGTTACTTACCGATAGTCGGGTTATGATGATCTTTGGAGAAAATTTTCTAACCATGAAATGTTCAAATATATATTTATTTCATTTATTTCAAATTTACGGCTTGAGAGCCTATATAAAAAAACAACAAGTATATAATGATTAAAACTTTGAATTATAAAATAAAAGTAAATTTAAACTAACATAATAATATCAACAATGCAATTTATAACAAACATAATAATAAATAATATCCATAATAATATACTATACACAGTTTAAAAACAAAATACAAAAAAAAAACCAGACACAACGATTACTAGATTAACATTACATGAGTTAAAATGTTAATTAATTAATTTTATTTATTTAAATACACTAAAGGCTTGAAAGCTTGTTTTAATTCAAATACAAGAGTTTAAAGAAAGAAAATGTACAATTTTTGCTTTGAAGGAAGAAAAATCGTCGGCAAAAACATCGGAGTGACATCCCACAATGTTACCAAGTCTATGTAGCTTTGGTATTGGGGAGTGGTAGACATAATTATTTTGAGAATGGCTCTCACGAAACATAACACACTGTCTAGTAGTATATTCTCATTGTTTAGTTACAACTCTATATAATCGCAATATTAGTTACACTGTGTAATATCATATATTTATTTCAGAAAGCATTGCATTCAATATCTTGGTATAGAAGAAAGCATGTTAAAGATCCCATGGTCATTAAGGAGTTGGAGTATCTACAAAAAGCAGCTAAGATAGAATCTCCATCACGTTTACAAGCGGCTAAATTATTAAGTAGGTATCTTATTATTTTTTTATTTATTTATATTTTTATTATTACTATAAGAGATCATTAAGAGAAACATTGAATGTTATCAGGCATCATGAAAAATAAACGAGAAATTTGTGGTCAAAGTAACTTTATGCTCCATTTAGTGTTGGTGGCTTACATTCCATGTTTATTATTCAAAGGTAACTATTATTTATTTATGGAGCCTTTTTCTATAGTTTTTAACATTAATTTGGACAGATGTCTTATTAGCACATTATACTTACGATATCAAGTAACATAAAAATTCATCAATATGAAGTCAATTAAACTTTTATCATCATCAGTCATCAATCGTCCAGTGCTAGGCAAAGGCATCCCTACTCTTCCATGCCTCTCTATCCTTCGCCTTTTTTTACCATTCACTTGATGCCACTCTTTTGATATCATTTAATCATATCGTTTGTGTCCTGCCCGAGCTTCTGTTTTTCAATTATATTTCCTTTTTTGTGAAACGAAATTCCAAGTATTTTGTTCCTATGATTCCAAGAATTCATTCAATCCTAGTACCAAAATATCCTGGTTACGGCACGGCACCACAGCAATTTGTATGGCCAGGCGTCTTGGGCACCGCCCCCTCGATATGGAACGAGTAGAAAGGGGCTCGCGCGACACCCGAGGCAAGCATAATTAAAGTTCATACTATGAGTTATAATGCCGGAGGGAGATGGATGCAGTGTGCCCAGGACAAAGAATTGGGGAGGCCTATATGCAACAATGGAGTTGACAGGTTTAAAAATAAGATGAATTAAGTTATTATATTTCCAATTATTACAGTTTATTCGAAGCCACTGCGTCGTGGATTCCTCTTGTGTATCCTCATGATATTTTTAATGGGCTACATGGGAATGGTGGCTGTGCACAGCTATTCTGTCACCATCTTCTTGGAGAGTGGAGCTGGAAGTTTAACAGCGGAAGGAGCTTCAGCAGTTTATGGATCCATTCAGATCATGGGTTCAGTATCATCCACAACACTTGTGGATAGACTGGGACGAAAGGTTACGTGTTTTATTTTACTTTCTTTTGATGTTTCATTTTATTTATACATCTTTATACAGCAAGTGCACAAAGGCTGGTTTATTGCCATAAAGCAATTTCTTCAAACCAATCTGAACTACGTGAAATCTTGAATGTTGAATTAGTACAATATTAGGTATTAAATGAGAAAAAATACAAAGAAAAAAAAATAATAACATTGATCATAGCAACGAGGAAAAGAAGGAGAGTATGAAAGGATATTGAAGGAATATTCAGGAACTAAAGTTTTTTTAGTTGACCTTTAAATTACTGTGCATGCAAACGCATTATTTTAATTTATTATTACACATACTTGGAGAGTACCTACATCGAAAAACGTATCACTTTTTTACTATAGGTACCTATTCATTATATTCTAAAAGTATTATTTTTATTACCAGGTACTGATGAGTAGTTCTTGTCTGAGTGTGAGCATCTGTATGCTTTCGACTGGCTTGTACTTCCATCTTCAAAGTTTGGATATCGATTTGAGTCCAGTTCAGTGGCTTCCAGTTGTTTTGTTATCAATATGTGTCTACACCTATACCATTGGAGCAGGAAATATACCGTTCATATTAATGGCTGATTTCCTTACAAATGAGGTAAAAGGAAGAGATTTCTCATATAATTATAAGCGCTCGTCATAACTGTACGTATTTTAAATTGAAAAACTCTTAGTTAAGAAACTTTGTCGAATATTGCGAAACATTGTGTAGAGTTTTTTCATTTTTCTCTTTTCCTCAGCCTTCTATCTAATGCTTGATATAGGCCTCCTCCATTTTTCTCTATATATCTCTATCTTTAGCTGTGAGACACCGGCTTAGAATAGTGCTTCCACTCTTTTCTATTATTGTTTTCGAGTGTCCCGTAAGAGCCGGGTTATCGAAAATACAACAGGCAACAATAACATCTCACATAGTTCAGCAATGAGGTTCACCACCCATTCTGAATATTGTGCCTTTTTAGGTGAGACGAGACTGGTGTGTGGGTATACACAGATATGTTGTGCTCCCTTTTATAAGGCAATGCACACCCGCACACCTTTCGCTGGTTACCTCACATTGTGGGATATGCCGTGATGGTATGAATGAATGAATGTCAAGAATTGTGTCGTCTGTCCATCTTTTTGTGGCCATTCTGGCGCCATTTGACTATTGATTGCTTAAGGTAAATAAAAAAACTACATTTATTTAATGTTAAAACCATATCTATAAAGCTAAATAAATTATTTTCTTTATTTAGTGCTGGTATTCACAGTTACAAAAAAAATAGGAGTACCTTCGGGAAAATGAATCATTAAAAAAGAAAAAAGTATTTTGAAATATGTAGCATTAACAACATTGTTGTACATTTTTATAAAAATATATTTTTTTTAATAGTTCAGCATTAACCACATTTATCGTAACTATCGGCTTAACAATCGGTTTCGAAACTGCCCTATCCTTTAATAGGCGGAAATCGGTATCTAGTTACAAATTTGGTTAGATTAGGTTAAGTACTAAGTTTTAAAAAAGTAAATAAAAAAGGAACTGAAAAATTCGTATAATTTTGTTGTCAATCAAAATATTTTAAAAATGAACTTTGAGATTGAATCATCGATCTATGTACGTAACAACTCAAAAGAATCAATGAGTGAAGATGGGTTGTGCATATTGGTTGATTTTTCAGAAATTCTTCTGATACTGCACAGTTTAGTGGTCACTAAACAATCATTAAAACGTATTTGAATATTTTCGAAATGGTTCGGAATGTGGATTGAAACAGCACTCAACACAAATATTTTATTTCACTATGCATTTCTTCTCGGGCAGTTAACAGGTACTATTTGAAGTATCAATTTAACACTTAAGGTGCCACATTCTTGAAACTTACAATTTTAATCATCTCTCAGATCTGAAATGAAAATACAATTAAAAACTGTGGTTCCACCGGGAAACTGCATCAGCAGTCTTTGGATCAGCAGTCAGATACCTAATCGACTGAGCCACGAAGGCCGACAAACATCAAAAAGGGCATTTTGTTATCAAAAGGATTTAAATTTCAGTCAATATATCGTATCCGATTTATATTTAAAAATTGAATGTGTTTGGGATAACCCCGATACACCTCAATTTATGTAGGGACCATTACCCTGGCCTAAAGTAGTAGTTTATATCAGCTCTGTATATTCTTTACTCATACTCTGTATATTCGACTATCATGATTTGATAACTCTGGCAAACCGCAGGACCCTAATAGATATTATATATTTGTTTAAGTTGGTCAACAATTTTGTGGATTCCCCAGACTTGTTGAAAAAAATTTGCTTTCAATGTCCGAGCAGAACAACCAGATATCCTAGCACTTTTTATATTCCTAATTGTAATAACAACTACACTCAGAATGCTTTTGTGTACCGTGCTTGCACGGTGTACAATGCTTTCTAATACACTCGACATCTCTGCGAGCTCTCAATGTGTTAAGGACAGCTGTCTCCTCCTATCTTTCCTAGTACTTTGATTTAATCAGCTGTCTTATTTAACTGTTTTTTTTATGTAATAGTAAATCAATTATACATTGTTTGTAATTTTTGTATCAATATTAATTATCCTATTGAATAATGCATGGAGTTTCAAAGCAATGTACATTGTCTGTTTTATAACTTGTGTAGACTGTATAACTCTCTATCTATCAAAAAAAAAAAGATAAAATAAAATACTTACCTTTAACCATTGCGCAAGCTATAATTTAGTTTATAATTTTAATTGTAATCAATTATTGATCCTTATATTTTTCTAGGTGCGTAGTATAGCCAATATGCTGGTCATGTTGGTATTTCACGCAAACATGTTCATTATTCTTCTGTATTTCGGTAGAGCGATAGAAGCCTTGGGACCACATCCGATATTCTACTTTTTCGGAATAGTCGCCGGAGTGTCGTTTATTCTGACGGTTATTCTTCTGCCAGAAACCAAAGGAAAGACCACGGAAGAAGTCCAGATGATGCTGTCTAAATGATATAAATTGAATGTCCTATCTTAATATAAAACTTTTTGCTCCCCTTTGTTATTATATTTTTTTTACTTTTACACTTTCATCTATTAGAATGTCCAATAGTTACTTAATAGTTTGTTATATTTATAAACAACTGTGAACTGCTTTACTTGGATTTACTTACAGAGCATTAGTACAAAAGGCTAATGACACGGTTCAAAAATGGAAAAAGTCATTTTTGGGTACATAAAACCAAAAAGGAATTGTAAATATAGAAAATATTATAAAATCAAACAATAATACATAGTAGGTAAAGTAAAATAAAGTAAATTTATTAATATGAAAGTATAAAAAGGATAGATCATGACAAAGTATAAAAAAATATGTCACAAATAAATTTGAAATTCTCCACGAAAAGAAGGAAACCTTGTGCTTCGGGGAGATTGCATGAAAATTCTTCGAAACACAATTGTTCGAATGCGAAATTTTTTTCGAATTTTTTTTTCGAAAATCAGTTATCAGAATGACAATTGTCCGAAAGCAAATTATTCGAACTAACATTTTTACAAAATATTTTTTTAAGTCATTATGTTGTCAGAAAAATACATAATATTATTATAATATTTGAAATATTTGTTGCCACTAAAATATATTCGATGCAGACTATTAATTATTACTTGTTGTATTATTGTTGGGAACTCTCATAGATTTTTATACATATTATTTATTTTTATACATATATGTTGTATTATTGTTGGGAACTCTCATAGGTACTAGATGTAGTACTCTGTGCAAAAAGTGAGTCATGGAATATTTTATTTTTTTTATTTATTTAATACAATATACGGCGTAAGCCATTTACATGTTAAAAGGAAAAAAAAACAGAATTAACAAGAAATAACATTCAAAAATTAAACAATACTGGTCGAATATATAAAAAAAAAAAAATACAGAAACAACAATAAATTGACAACACAAGTTTTTGCACAGAGAAATAAACACATGCATTAATTATAATAACATATTGTGTAATATTAATAGGATAATTACAAAAAACAAATAATAAAGAAAAGAAAGAAAACTGCAAGGTTAGCTATTGAATTTGAATTTTAGAAAGACCTATAAATAATTTTTTTGAAAACCGACAGGCTATCCCCGAAAATATCTGCATCAACACACAGCTCATTTCCCAGCCTATGCAATCTCGGTATTGGAGAGTTAAATATATAGTTAGTGGAAGCGGCTCCCTCATGGAAAAGCACAGCTTGTCTAGTCCGTCTATTCGGAACATGAAAGTTGATTGCACTTACAAGCTCAATGCAGTCCGTTGCTCCGTTCACTAACTTGTGCAAAAATGAGACGTCCAATAACCTACGTCGATCGGCCAATGAATGTAAATGAAAGCCACGCATCAATTCGGGATAGTCAATATTTGCTATGGAACGACCTAATTTATAATTTAAAAAGCGCAAGAACTTGCGCTGCACTCGTTCAATCGCTATGAAGTGAATAGCATAATAAGGTGACCATATCACTGTGTTGTACTCAAGTTGAGGTCTAACCAGTGATACATAAAGCGATCTGAACGACTGCAAACTTCGAAGGTCTGTTCCCAGACGCAATAAAAAGCCTAGGGTCCTCATCGCCTTTCCCACTATCTCTTCAATATGCATGTTGAAAGAAAGACTACTACTAAAACCTATCCCCAGGTCCCTGATGTGATCGACAGTTCCAAGGTCCCTACCATCTATTCTGTAAATGAAAGAAATAATATTCTTCTTTTTCCTGTTAAAATTGATGACCTGGCATTTGTCTATATTTAAGTGCAGAGAGTTACGATAACACCATTCCGTTGATCTATCTAAACTATTTTGTAAAATGTGACAGTCTGCAAGACATTCCACTACTTTGTATATCTTCAGATCGTCGGCGAAAAGCAATACATTTACATCGAAAAATATTTTTACTATGTCATTTATGAAGATGTTGAAAAGAGTTGGTCCTAAGTGGGAACCCTGTGGGACACCACTTGTGGCACTTATAGGGAACGAGATGCAGTCTGAGATTTTAACATACAAAGTTCGGTTTCTTAAATAGCTTGATATCCACGACAGAAGGCTGCCTCTGACTCCATAACCTCGAAGTTTTTCAATAAGAATACTATGGGGTACTTTGTCAAAGGCCTTTGAGAAATCAGTATATATAGCATGTACCTGACGCCCCTCTGAAACCCCCTGTATTATGAAATCAAGATACTCGAGCAAGTTGGTCTGTGTTGACCTCGCCGACATAAAACCGTGCTGTCTAGATGTTATGACAGCATTGATCGAAAGTGAGATCCGAGAAAGTACAATTGACTCGTACATTTTAGGTATTGATGACAAAATACATATGGGTCTGTAGTTGGTAATTAAAGAACAGTCACCCTTCTTAAATATGGGTGTGATAAAACCTGTTCTCCAAACTGCCGGAAACCGACCATCATTCAAAGACCTATTAAACAGTGCTAATAAAGGATCAACTAATGCATCCATACACCCCCTCAGGAACATATTAGGCAACTTATCAGGTCCAGGCGACTTTGAGCAATCCAAACTGCTGATGGCCCTTACAACATCGTCTCTATCCAAACGTAGATTAGGCAGATCGACAAAAACCTCGGGTGAAAAGCTCTCCACAGGTCCGCTCCCTGGATGCTCATATACACTACCAAAGAAATCAGCAAACAAGCCGACAGTGGTCTGTAACGTGTTCGAGCATTTGTTGTTATAGAACATTTGACTAGGTGTGTTTACACGTTCCTCACTAATAGACCTTACGAATCTCCACAGAGACCTAGAATTTCTCAGGAGGTCAGATTCCACTCTGTCTATGAAATCATTGTAACATCTTTTAGATAACTCCGAACACCTCTTTCTTAGATCTGAGAAATAATTAAAATCTGATATTCGTAAGGTTTCCTTGTACCATTTGTGAGCAACTTTTTTATCAATCACGAGTTTTCTTAGTTCAGGACTGAACCAACGCGGAAAGTTAGTTGGCCTAGAATAAAACATCGGTATATACTGTTCGATACAATTATTCACTACTTTATAGAAGTAATCGACAGAGAGGTCAATATCAACACATTCCATCAGGTAAGACCAATCTACGTTAGACAGGTATTCTACGATTGGACCGTACTCAGCTCTGCGAAAGTCTCTACCAATTTTAGTACACTTCTTAAATTCGGGTATTTGGCAGGGAATACATATGTCTAGTGGAGGATGATGTTCATCCGGCGGCAATACCCCGAAGTTGGAAGATGATACTATTGCATTGAAATCGCTACAGAAAATGAGATCAAGAATATGATTGTTATGGTTTTTAACAGCGTTCAGTTGATGAAGTTGTAGATAGTTACACATATCAATTATGGTTGTTGATTTTTCGCAAGGATGATCAAGGGTGGCTACCAATACTGTCTCGTCGTCATCCCCACCCTCGACCCAGTCAATGTTTGGTAGGTTATAGTCACCTGTCAAGACAATCCTAGCGTTAGGAAATTTATTACGTATGTCTTCAATGTCGTTGCAATAAACTCCATATGTATCGAGGTCTGAACCAGGTGGGAAATATGTACATGCTAAAATGATGGTTTGTCCGTTTGTTTTTACTGATACAAAAACCTGTTCCAGCCTTCTCTGTTGGACTACAATACGTTTAGATGTTAATTGGCTAGAAACAGCAATCAAGACTCCTCCTCCCCTTGAAAAATCACTCGTGTCTGCACTTCTGTCATTCCTATAAACTCTAAATCCATTGAAACCCAATTCAGATGTCTTAATAGATGAATTCAGCCATGTCTCAGACAAAAGAATTATATCGTACACTGTTGTGGAGATATTTAATCTGAGCTTATGTAGTTTGGTCCTGGTGCCCCTAACATTTTGGTAGATACAATTTAGTTTTTGGAGCTTTGATTTCTTGTGATCCTTGGTATCCCATTTATGAACCTGATGGAGATGTCAGTCTCACCTTTCATTCTTCGATCATTTAGTTCCGTTTTCAATTTCTTATAGTGGTCCCTCTGCAGCACCGTCTGGTCTCTAAATATCCTGATGCTCCCCTGGGTGTTAAGTTTCTGTTTTAAAATATTTTTTGCTTGTTCTTCGCTGTTGAGTATAACCTTAATAGGTCTGTTCCTACCACTGGACTTTCCCAAGCGAAATAATCTTATCGAATTCGCGTTGATTGTCTGGTCCAGTGATTTAAGTAGTTCTACCACTCTTTTGGTATCTTCTTGTTGCGCTAAGGTGTATGGTTTGTTGGGTTCCTCTTCTAGGTTACATATGATAACATTCTTTCTTCTCTTTTCCCTCTCGTCAATTTCAGCAAACATCTCGGTGACATCCGGGACCAGCTTATTCTGGACCGCTTGAGAATCTCTTACTTTCTCTTCTAAACCCGATACTCTTTCTCTTAACTGTTCATTTTCTTTTAAAATATCATCCATATTGCGCGTTTGACGTTTTGGTTGGCAAAATATTTCAGTTTTCCTTACATTTCAACACATCCTAGATAACTGTTCTCTAAATCTTTATAAACAAAGTGATTTTCCAACTGTCGATTTGTTCAAGAGAACTTTGTTCTCTTAACATATCGACAATGTTTCAAGCCATGATACGCGAGATTTGTATGCAGGATCTACTTTTTTCACGGCTTTTCCAACTTTGAAGTAGAAAAACACCAACTTAGAGGCTTCGCAGCATATATGTTCCATATACGGATTTACTCAGAATTCGGAGTAGAACATTTCGTGTGTCTGTGTGTGTGTGTGTGTGTCCGTCCGTCCCTTATAACTTTTGATCCGCTCGATTTACAGAGCCCAAATTTCAGAATGTATAAATAGTTATAGGCCTACAAAACTTTTATACTCAGCATTTTGAATTTTTGTTTTAGTCAGGGGTTATCAACTTTTGAATTTATGGTTTATTTTTCCATATATCTCAGAAACCATAAAAGCTAGAACGCTGAAAATTGGTACAAACATAGAAAAATAGAAAATCTCAAAACAGTGTTTTCAAAAAAATTCCAGAGTTTCTTAAACATTTTTTATTAAGAAAAATATTTTTTTTAATGATTAATTTATGAGTTTAACTGCCTATATCTCCATTTTTTTAAATATTGAAAAAAGCCGAAACACCCCAACTAGATAATTTAATTTTCTATAAAAAATATCAGTATTGTAGAAGTACATCTCAAATTTTTTTAACAATTTTTATAAAAATTGAATTTAGTGACGACATCGCTTCATATAATTTGTATGGCAGTCGCCTATACACAATATGTAAGAAGACTTAATAGTTTGATACTTAATCTTCAAACATAAATACAGAACCATCATGCTGTTTTCATATTCCGGGTAGGAAAAGAGGACTGACCTCCATACTGTCCTATCTTGACATACATACCAACATGTGTTAAAATTTTCAAAAATTTGGATTTATGGGTTTATATTTCCAAACAAACAAACAAACAAAACCAAACCTACATACCATCATGCTGTTTTCATGTTCCGGGTAAGAGAAAAGGACTGAACTCCATACTGTCCTATCTTGACAGAAATACCTACATGTGTTGTATAGAAAACAAAATATCTTAATATATTCAATAATTTGGATTTATGGGTTTATAGTTTGGTACTTATTCTTCAACTATACATATTATCGCTATCGAAATTTGGATCTCATGTGTTACATGCAACTAGTTACGACAAATGAATCCGAAAACAATTCAATTTAGTCGTTATTCTCTATGGAAAAACGATGCGGTCTGCCAACTAAAACGTCAAAAATCCCCCGGAAAATGCCTCACTTCGATTCATACAAAATTTGTTAACTACATCTAGTATATTATAATAAAAATCTATGGTTTATTCCTTTCATAATGCTACCAACATGACGAACAATTGTAATTTCTGATACTTGTGTGTTCGTAAAATTGTTTTTCGAAAAAAATGTGATTCGGATAGCCTAGTATTCACATAATTTTTTTAAACATAACCTACAAAAGTTTGGTAAAAATACCAATTTTGTCATTTATTTTAATATTTTAGTTACTTTTTTAAAATACATAATGCAACTGGCTCACGCCAGTCGCAATTATAACTACAGACAAACCTAACCAACCTATTTTTACCAAACTTTTGTAGGTTAGGTTTACAAAAATGGTTATCCATGTGATTCGAATAATTGCCATTCGTAAAATTTATTTTCGTAAAATTGAGCATTCTAATAATTGTTTTTCGAATAATTTTCCTGTCACCCTTCGGTTAGGAGTTCACAAAAAGAAAGAGTCTTCAGTAAGGTACACAAAACATCAGAGTTCATAAAAAATAATTATTTAAATTTACAAAAAGTAGATAAATAAATAAAAAAATAAAGCTAACAATTAATATAAAGATACACAAGACTTCACACACACACACACACAATACACACACACACACACACACACACACACACACACACACACACACACACACACACACACACACACACACACACACACAAAGTCGTTAAGCAAAATTGCGTACATACACACACATATACATAATAATATATTAATACCTTTTTCTACCCTCTTTTCCTATACTTTTTATTGCCTTGGCCTGAAAACGACCTACCTACCGACTAGAAAAAAAAGAAGTATTACAATATTGTTCTAAATTCGAAATAAAATAAAAGGAACATTGCTGCATATAGTTTTATCATCTTGACAAACACACCGCACCTTTAAACAAATATATCTTCTCAATTCGCTTAATTGAATTAACTTCAGTGAAGTGAAAATTAAAAATATCATCAACAATGTGAATGTGGTGAAAAAGTGAACCAGTTCTACACAAAAATATCAAGGAAAGGTCTGATTATTTGAGATTTCGTTAGTAGGCGGTACCTTTTAACCGGATTGTCAAAAACACTTTACAACATAATAGTATAGTTAAATTACCAAAAATCAATTAGAAAAGTAAACAAATAAACTCACCATGCTGTATGCTAAATAAAAAATATGGAGGTCGGAAGTCGGAAGCAGTCGGAAGCAGTCGGAAGATCGTCCGGATCGTCATTTTAACAGTAGGTACACGCCCCTAGCTCGCCCTAGCCAATCAGAGAGGAGCCAATGCAGAAAAGAAGAGTCTGTAGGTACACTAGACTTGACTAGACGCTACTATTACCTTAACCCTTTCCATCAGTAGGTAATTTGGACAAATAGGCCCGAAATATCAGTTGGCCCTTAAATCGTTGGATTTAGTAATCCAAGTTAAAAGTTTAGGGAAGATTAAATTTCATTCGCGTATTTCAGTGCAAAATGAAACGTCAGTTACGTAATCTTCAACTATAGATATATTTTACGTTTTCTATGGTTATTGTTTATAACGCATCTGTCAAATTCAAGTCAAATTGTAATAACCTTAAATGATACGTGACGCGAAGCTGTGACTAATATTATTTTATTGTTATAACAACACATTATTTTATTTGTTTCATTACACAGCATGTTACTTTTTCAATTTATTATACAGATCGATGTTTTTTTTAATTAAAATCAAACATTGTAGTGAAAAATGTGATTGAAGAATATGTACTACGTACGTAGTACTTCAATGCAAAATGTATGTACATTTTACAGATAGGTATGGAACTAAGTGATAATGGTAAAATAGTGTCTTATGTAGAAAATTTAAGAATACACATTATATGTATATATATAGAAACAGGATGGATCAATTTAAAAAGTGGGATGAAAAAACATCGCAAAAATAAAGTTGCGTGCCTGACGTTTCATTATGGCTGACAGTTTATTTCGTTTGTTGTCAGGCAATACAATATAATTATGTAAAAAAGAAAATAAATATTAAATACATGAACCACTTCTATATCAAGTCTTTTATTTTAACATCAAAAATAAATCATGATTATAATTATTATGCATAGTTATTTGTAGTATAAAATGAAATAAAACATTAAAGCGTGCGGCGATTAGTACGCCACCTGGCGAAAAAGACTAGAAACAATACTTAACTCAAGATTAAGACACGCAATCCGCCAGAAACGTTGAGTTAAATATTTGTGGTTTAGTGACGTATTTGAGGGAAGATTTGGTACTGAAATACGCAATATTTTTGTTAAACTTGAGTTAAACTCCTAAGGGCCGACTGAAATACTGGGCCATAATGAACAAGGATATGTGAATGAGAGAAACGAGGAATTCAATATTTTGTTATAATGTATGAAGATAGTTTGACTATGTAAATATTGACATTTTTACACCTAAATAGTGGGTATGATTCTTGTACATTTTATAAATTAAGTATATCAAATTGAATTATTATTATCAACTTATGAATTTTTAGAATTCTGAAAGCTAGAATTCTGAAAATTGGTTTAAATATAGAAAAATACAAAATCTTAAATATTTTTTTTTTAAATTTCCAGATTTATCATACATTTTTTTTAAGAAAAACGTTTTTTTATGATAAATTTATGTGTTTAACTGCCTATATTTCCAAAGTTTTTAAAAAATATCAAAAAGCTGAAACAACCTTACTAGATAATTTAATTTTCTATAAAAAATATGAACATTGTAGTAGTACATCTGAAAAAGTTTTTGAAACGATATCGTCATTAAATTCAAAATTTTATTTAGTGACGGCATCGTTTCATAGTAAGGCATACACTACACAATATCTCACTTAATAGTTTTAGCTGTGAGGCACCGGCTTAGAATAGTGCTTCCATTCTTTTAAATCATTGTTTTCGAGTGTCCCGTAAGAGCCGGGTAATTGAAAATACAACAGGCAACAATAACATCTCACATAGTTCAGCAATGAGGTTCACCACCAATTCTGAATGTAGTGCCTTTTTTGGTGAAACGAGACTGATGTGTGGGTATACATAGATGTGTTGTTCTCCCTTTTATAAGGCAATGCACACCCGGACACCTTTCGCTGGTTACCCCACATTGTGTGATATGCCGTGATGGTATGAATGAATGAATGAATAGTTTGATACTGTATCTCCAAACATACATACATACCATCATGCTGTTTTTATATTCTGGGTAGGAAAAAACAGACTGACCTCCATACTATCCTATCCTGACATACATACTTACATGTTTTATATAGGAAACAAAATATCTTACAATATTTATTCATTTGTGTTTATAGTTTGGTACGTATTCTTCATTTATTCATACTATCGCCATCGACAGTTGGATCTCATGTGTTACATGCAACTAGTTTTAATGAGACATTTATAAAAGCAGAAAAGTTTCTGCTTTAACATAAAACATATTGTGTAAAACCGATTTTGAAAATTTAGAGGTTTTATGATAGTTTTGAAATATAATAAGATGATGATAAATGAAGCGTTAGGTCTGTTATGTGGTTTAATGTATGAAGTTCATTAAACTTATAGCTTGGTCTGTATACAGGACACAAAATATAATAGCGTCAAAACAATACTCACAGCATACGAACTACGAACACTTTCAACGTAATACCCGTTGAGAAATCGATGATCGAAAAAAAAATCTTGAAAATCGTATCACAATTCTCCAATACATAGAAGGGAAAAGTAAAAAAATATAGTTTCATTATGCCTCGATTAAAAAATGTGGTCAGACCACATTACAAATGACGTGACTGAACAGAATCGAAGAAACGAGACAACTCCAAAAGGGGGTTGTCCAAAAACGATCCAAATGGACAGGCCATATGCCCGGTATTACAGTCTCAGTTTAAGAGCTAAACTCACGTTTTACAAAAATATAGCGTATTACAGTGTCCGTTTAGGCCTAATCTTCCCTCAAATACGTCACTAAAATGACAAATATTTAACTCAACGTTTCTGGCGAATTAAGTACTTAACGGTGAGTCAACTGTCATTTCTCGACTCGTTGCTAGGCAATGCGTGTAGTTTCAGTGTTCTATCACTAGAGACATTAGTTGTATCAACGGTGGTGCCACACAACAAAACAAACTGACAGCCATATTGAAACGAACATGGGCATTTAAAAGCATTATTTTGGTGAAAAAAAAATAAATTTACCATGTTGTATAATAAAACAATAGTATTTTAAGTCGTAGCGTCCCATTTTGTAGTTCGTATTATTTGAGGTTATTTAAAATTTGACAGATAATAACCACAGAAAAGTAAAATATGTCTATAATTGAAGATTTAGTAACTGACATGTCATATTGCACTGTAATACAGAAATGGATTCAATCTCCCCTCAATATTAATCTTGAGTTTAACAAACTCAATGAGTTGAGGGCCAACTGTAATACCGGCCCATAGTCTGCTTGTTACTATCACCGAGAGAATGACGGGTGGCAGAAACTATAGAAGTCGCCCTAGAGACAGTTATAATATGGACCACAGAGGCGCGATTCTCGTTCTTTTCTAGCTATCCATAACGCATTAAAATCCATTAGATCCTTTACATTACAGTAAACGCGATTCTCATTTCTATTTGGATTGATAGTAAAAGGGATACTATCCCTCACAGGTATCCATACCGTAGCGTTCTCATTAGGGGTGTCACTAACGCTTAGCGCTATCCATTACACCCATGGAGTAAGGAATATGTTCCGTGATTACACCGATCTATCACTTACTGACATTTCAATATTATTTCAATCATTTACACACGTTCATGATTTCAAATATTAAAATAATATTCAATAACATACTAGAGTAAACTAGTATTTTGAAGGGAGTTGTAACTAACGTGATAAAAATAAAAATGATAAATAAAGGAAAAAACACTGCACAAATGAACAATAACAATAAAAATGCAAAAACAATTATTTGTATTAAGACCATGTACCTAATGATGAATAGAAAAGAAGATGAATAGAAATAATGTGAAACCAATTAAAATACATTCAATGTCTTCAAATACCTAATATTAATTTAAAATAAATCCTTTATCACATGCATTTACTGGTAAAAATATAGATACTATCCATAGAATCCTTACATCATTCTGTATGGACACCTATCACTCACGCGAGAACAAGAATCGCATTTATTGACATAGCATTCTTTCGCAAGCGCAAGTAGCCATAATTTCCTATCCATAACAACAGTTAAGAATTATACAATAATCGCGCCTCAGGTGATCAGTGATGTTCGCTGTGGCAGACACCAAAAGATGAAGAGGCTGGCAGACAACAGAGGGTTCAAACCAATCCTAGGATTGTGACCATTGAACTCAAAAACCAAACGTCAAATGTTCAATGTCTACAAAGGTATAAAATGTTTTCTTCGCATATCATTTTTAAATACTTGTAGTATCTTCTGCAAATAAGATAACAATTATTTTCGTTGCTCTTACCTTGGGACAAACATACAATCTTATACCGTATAGTTGCAGTAAACATTATTCAATCTAACAACTACCATTCATTCGTTCATATCTTCTATAATTATTACAAAGTTAATATGTAAAATGTAAGTTTACTATCGTAGGGTTTTTTACTGTATTTCACGGGTTTTTAAAAGTGCATTTTGTAGATAAAAATGTATATGGTAACATTTTATAAGATCATTCCAGGACGGGTTAGTGTCAATTTTAAATTATATAAATTAGATTAAACGTGCATTCTTTTGATAAAAAAATACACAGTGCCGTTTTATAAGATCATTCTAGGGCACAGGTCAAATAACAGCAACTTAGAGGCTTTGCAGCATACATTATGTTCTATATATGGATTTATGGACTAGAACATTTAGTGTGTCTGTGTCCCTTATAACTTCTGATCAGCTCAATTCACAGAGCCCAACATTTTAAAATAATATATATAAATAGTTATAGGCCTACAAAACTTTTATACTCAAAATTTTGAATTTTTGTTTCAGAATTTTGATATATTGTACATATCGAATATTTTTATTATTGCATATGCGCAAACATTGGATTTTTTTCCCTGTCGGGAGTCAAAGATGTTTTTTAACATATTTTTTAATTATCTCAATAGAGACGAAGTTGGAATATTTATTGTAGGAGAACCGGGAAATCAAGGCACCTACAGGGCTTACGACCTGTCATCGGCTGGTTTACGTGATCACTTTATGCGCTTGCGCAACGTTCACCAATTATGCCTTTTAATGAGATCCCTATCAATTCAATTTTGAAAGTTCTATATATTGTAATACTGAAATTCTTTTCGCTTGAAAATAAGGAATTTTTACTACAGCCATCTATGGGTGTAATTATGAACAACAATCTTATTATTTTTATTTATTTTTATGATTTCCCGGTTCTCCTACAATAAATATTCCAACTTCGTCTATATTGAGATAATTAAAAAATCTATTGTACATATATTCAACTCAAAGGTTGAATTGTTGTTGTTGTTGTTGGTGAAATGTTGAATTGTTTAAAAAATATTTATTTTTAGGACATATTTTTTAATTTACTAAAGTTCGATATTTGTGGCAGTTTTCAACAACCTTGGGGCACATTTCAACATTGTATATAATCAGATTAGAAAATAATTCAAAACACTTTTAATATATTTAAATCTTTGGTGCTTGAACCACTGTCTCTTCAATATTATAAATTGTATCACGTGTAAATTTTTCATCAATGACTTTTTTCATGCCGTCTTCATTCTTGAGAAGTACGTTTTTTCTTACACATCCTCACCATTTAGTCTAAATTGAGAAAAAAATGTTATTTATCATATTTGTTGTCCTAATAAGGTCATAATTTTAAAAATACCTAATATCATTATTAAAATGTGGGTCAGATTTCAACACCGTTGAAATGTGTCCCTTTTGCCGTGTTGAAACCTGCCCCTCAATGAGACAAACACTTAAAATATTTTTTTTAAACCAAAACATATGAAAATTCTACAACTATATAAATTAAGCATCTAATATAATAAATAAAAAATAAAACAGCTACCGTATTTATGTATAATATTCAGCTCCAAAAATCCTTACGAATCTCATGCAAAAATAATAAAAAAACTACCGTGAAAACTAATGCGCGCTAATGCTGTCGCTTTTACAAATGCAAATGGGCCAAAACAAAAAGGCGATTGCCAATTGCCATGTTGCCATTCTTAAAAAAACAAGTAAGCACTAAAACATATTTTAGATGTCCCAAAAAATAATTTGTTGAAATCTGCCTACTGTTGAAATGCTCCTCCCTCTCCCCTATATAAAGATTATTTTTATCACTATTGTACCTACACCATTCTGGCGATGCTCGGCATTGGGCGGTGAAATGGAGTCGCGTTTGCCAACTTAATTAAAAAGAACGAAACATTACATATTGTTTTCATTGAAATTTCTATGAGATTTCCTATTGTCTTCAAGAAATTAAGTTAACTTTAATAAATCAATTTGTTTCGTATGCCAATGGTTTCGAATATATGATCGTCATCGTTAAACCACGGACAACTACTGTAAGCATACCCACGTCATCATAATTTAAAATGTACCTACGTTTACTTCAGTTAGCTAAAATGTACATAATATATATAGATGCTCTTAAACTCTATATTATCATCACGTATATAAATGTATAAAAATTCAGTCTGGGCATGTTTGTGTCCGCAAACTTAAAAAAATAAATAGTCTATAGATGAAATTTCATGATACAACAGCGTGTATCATTTGACTCCCGACAGGGAAAAAAATCCAATGTTTGCGTATATCCAATTAAACAATATATTCGATTTACATACACATTGGTACATGTAGGCAAACAAGCCAAAAATGAAATAATATTTCTGGCGCAGTTCAGAGGTGACATCTGTCACATCATTTACAAGGACACCGTCACATCATTTACAAGGACTGTTGCTTTCATTGTTTACAAATAAATCAACTTCTCAATAGATGGCGTTACAAAAAGAATTCTTCGTTACCTCATAGATGGCAATAGTATAATTCTGTATTATTCAGGTGAAATGTTTACACATTATTCAAATATATAGAACTTTCAAAAATTACATTGATAGGGGAACTCAATAAAGGCATAATTGATGAACGTTGCGCAAGCGCATAAAGTGATCACATTAACCAGCCGACGACAGGTCGTAAGCCCTGTAGGTGCCTGAGTTCCTGGTTCTTATATAATATCTTAACTTCGTCTCTATTGAGATGTTATTGTCAATAAAAAAAACAATTAAGTATACCTTTATTTTCTTTGCGATAATTTATTCTTTTCTTCAGTAATTGTTATTTATGCATTCTTTTTCCCTGTGAGGCACCGTCTTGGAATAGTGCTTCCACTCGGGTGTCCCGTAAGAACCGAGTATCGAAAATACAACAGACAAAATATCATTTCACGTAGTTGAGGTTCGATGAGGTTCGTTTACAATATAGTGCCTTTTTAGGTGATACGAGACTGGTGTGTGGGTATACACGCACGTGGCCCGCTTCCTTTGATAATGAAATGCAAACCCGCACACCTGTCGTTTGTAATCCCACATTGTGGGATATGCCGTGATGGTATGGATGAATGTATTTATTTGTAACTTCTGTACATATCATTTGTAAACGAGGGGTTTATTGCTAAACGACAATTTAATATTTGGGGGACAAGTCTGGTCAAACAGTGAAGAGAAAACCCTCATTATTACCCATATTATGGGTATAATTATATGGAGTTCTAAAATATCTTAAGATATTATAGAACTTACCCATATTACCCCCTTAAGATATTACCGCCCCAGGTTGGTTGGAAGAAAAAATATACAATAAAATGAAGTTAAATATACAATACACTTTGTGCTATGGCAACAAAGTAATGACATGACAATAAATTTAACAACAAACTCTAAAAGTAAAAAAGATAAAGACAAAAAAAGATTGAATATAACAACTAAACAGAAAGTTTTAAAACAACTATGAAGATCTTTTCATCCCCGAAGCGGCTGGTCGGACAAAACAAGAACTACCTACCTTGGGTGCGGGACACTTGACTGTGGCCACTTGGGTGTGGAACACTTGAGTGCGAGCCAACTTGGTTGCGACTCTATTCAAGACTTTCAAGAGCAATTCGATTGCGACTCTATTCAAGAGCCAACTTGGTTGCGAAACTAATAAGTAATAATAATAATAGTAAATTACATTTATATGTAAAAACGTATATAAAAATTAATTCATTTAGTATAAACAAAAAAAGACCAATTTTTTTTTAACAATACGTATGTTGCAAGATTTGTGGATTATTTTATGTTTGGTTTTAGATAGGGTTGGCAACAAAGTTGGATCGTACCCAAGAACCCAAGTGTCCTTTTGCGTAATCAAAAAAAAATATATATTTGATGATTTCTTTTCCATTAATTCAGAGCTGAGCCTCAGTAAGGCGTGACCGGGAACAGCTAGTTTAATATTATAATCAGATAATATAAGAAATACATATCTTTAATGATGTTAATGTAGTCAGCGTTTGTTTAGTTACCTAAATACATAGATAGTGTATCTTTAGTTATATAATGTATTCTTACTCTCACATCCATACTGATTAGGGTAATGTTGAGTCTAGTGGCTTCGTGAAGCATTAAAATCGGTTTATCTTGTCAGTTTTTGTTGAATAAAGTTTATTTGAATTTATTGTAACTCGCGCAAGCGAGTTGCATCCTATATAATATGTTATAAGTGATGTTGATTTCCATTCTGTGATAAATTGAACAAAGAGTACGTAATCGAATCGAAGTGCAAGTGTCTGAGTGAATTTCTGAATATTTTTTAACCCATCTTTAATATTTTTATGGTTTAATAAGAAAAATGAATATATAAATACTGGTAGAAATAGCTTAGGGGCAATCAATACATAAATGCAAAGAAATATTTTCCGATAATTTAGACGTTACAGATTTCATTTGAATGGGCACCAATGATAAAAATTATGAGAGAATAGAAACAACTTAAAAAATAATCATTTAGATAAATTGACACAAAAATCGTCATTGAAAGTATAAAATCAAACATGGTAATTGCCAATAATTAATACGAATCGAGTTTGATTTAAGACTTTTATGATGGTTACTGAAAATGGAAACCAGCAAAATGCTCCTACGAAATTTCAAATAACACAAATCGCTGCTGCAATCGTTTGTAAGTATATAACAAAATATTTCTCAAAATACATTCATTCGCTTATATTGTCTTTATCTAAGGTCTACTGTCCACGTAAACCGCACGTCATCCGCACGCTTTCGTCAATTGACGAATGTAAGACGAATGCTTGCATCTTGCATAGAAACAATCAAAACCGTGTCCACGGAGCGGCAACGTCGCGTCAGCCGCACGTCATGCATTCGTCATGCGGTGCGTGCAGCAGCGTGTCACTTCTCGACCGACTCGCAAGACGTAAAATACGCGAAAATACATGCTTTCTCGATACTAGTTGAAAGAAAACTGAGACGTTCTGTGGCGTGGTTGACGATTGCATGACGCAGCGTGGACATAACAAATATGCAAAATACGCCTATCGTCATTTGTAGGATGCATGCATCCTACAAATAACGCATCCGTGGACAGTAGGCCTTAGTCATACAGAATCCAATAAACCATCTTCTTCTTCTTCTTCAGCCTGTTCTTTTCAAAGTAGTGTTTTTTTTATAATATATGATAGGATATATGTATGTAAAAGAATGCTCTTCTACAAAGTACTACGTGAAATTCGACGAATATGTAAAGTAAAACGATTTTCGAAAAAAAAATTATAAAACTGAAAAAAATCGTTTGTTGTTGACGATATAAATTATGATTTCAGGTAGTCTCGCAACTTTAAATTGCGGACTTGCATTAGGATGGCTGTCACCAGCATTTCCCCAGATGAAAGCAGAAGGTGGAGTTCTTGCTTTATTAGATGATGACTTAGCATCAACAATGGAGGCTTGGATAGCCGGAGCATTTCCTTTGACGGCGTTAATCTTTAGTCCCTTGGCCGCTTTCATTTCTGAGTTTCTCGGGAGAAAGACTTGCAATATGATTGGAGGAATTCCTTTCGCGGTAAATATATCGATCCTTACTTTTTACATTCCGTCGCTTATATCGGAGATATCAAACGATATTACGAAGAAAAATAATTTAATATTAAGTAATATTCATCAAATCGATAGAAGCTAACAGTTGCCTGAGAAGGAATTAAAAAAAATATCAATAAAGTATTAATCATATAAAATCATCAAATCACTGATTGTCCTTCTACTTGATAGTGTTTTTAAGTTAAGTGTACACATTAAAGAATTATAATTTATTTGTTCAAGGGGAATGGATAATTTAAAATTGACAAATCTTAAGAATTTTCGCTGAATTTTTTCAAATTTATATTGGTGAGATTTATAAAAAGGATAACTGAATTATATTCTAAAGTGCTTCTAACTAATGCGACATACAACATTTTGAACGAGCTTAGTGAATTAAAATCCCTTGCCGTTCTCAATATAAATTTAAATAAAATAAATCAATGTTCTCAATATTAAGTTCTCAATATAATATTCTTTATTTGTTTTCTCATTTATATGAGAGATAAAGGTAAGACCTTCATCAAGGAGGACACCAAGATCTACAACCTGTCTGGTACTTTTATAGAATGGCTTGTTTGTGAGGAGTTTAGCATTGGCTACAAGCCACTCGTTTTTTACATTTTTACATTGACAAACTTATTAATATCTCAATAGAGACGAAGTTGGAATATTATAGAAGATCCAGGAACTCAAGCCACCTACAGGGCATTACGATCTGTTATCAATTACGCCTTCTTATTGTATATGCAATTAGAAATATATTCAATCTAAGAATGAATGGTTTGCAGAAAACTATAAGCTACAGGAGATCAATCTTTTTTCCAGGTTAACAGTTTAATCATTCTATTGAGTGACAACGTCTACCTAATTCTATGTGGCAGGTTCATCGTGGGCGCCGGTATTGGTATCGTCAATGTTAATTTTCAAATATTTATCGGTGAGATGGCCGATCCTGCTATAAGAGGGAGACTTGGATCCTTCATGGTTCTCTTTTTTACAATCGGCATTACCACGGTATACCTTGTAGGAGGATTTTTTTCTTATAAAGTTGCCGGTGGATGCATGCTCTTCTTTGCTGTAAGCTCTATATTATTATTCGTGTTTATACCAGAAACACCAGCCTGGCTGGTAAAGAATGGAAAGATAGAGGTAATATATATTTTTTTTTATTTGATTTTCAAATATTGAATGAATGCAGAATAATTTTATGATGTGAGACAAAGATATTGAACAATTCATTGTTAGATTTTATGCAGTTTTCCAAATGATTTTTTGCATGTCACTTACGTAATAACTCATAAAAAAAAACGATACAGTGTCATGCATTTGTCACTTACATCATATTTTTTTCAAGACATAATGCAGGTAGTTTTTCATTTCCGGTCTTCTGGAAAGTTCCTGTTACAAATCTCTTAAAAACAGGTAGTTTAGAGTAACATGCGAAAACTTAATTGTAATACATTATTTTACTTGGAGTTGCGTTGACTTGCGGATTTACTAGGAGAATTTGCAGTGGTAATCGGATCTTAATGTAACTTACCGAGTGTTGAATTCTGATGATCTTTGGAGACAATTTTCTAACAATGAAATTGTTGTTCAAATATATATTCTCATTGTTTAGTTACAACTCTATATAATCGCAATATTAGTTACTTTGTGTAATATCTATATTTATTTCAGAAAGCATTGCATTCAATATCTTGGTATAGAAGAAAGCATGTTAAAGATCCCATGGTCATTAAGGAGTTGGAGAGTCTACAAGAAGCAGCTAAGATAGAATCTCCATCACGCTTACAAGCGGCTAAATTATTAAGTAGGTATCTTATTATCTTTATATTTATTTATATTATTATTATTACTATAAGAGATAATAAAGAGTAGCATTGAATGTCAGGCATCATAAAAAATAAACGAGTAATTTATGGTCAAAAGTAACTTTATTCTCCATTTAGTGTTGGTGGCTTACATTCCATGTTTATTATTCAAAGGTAACTATTATTTATTTATGGAGCCTTTTTCTATAGTATTACTTTAAATAAAAATTTAAAAAATCAGGGAACCCATTGAATGTTTTGAACAGATATCTATGTAAAACTAATTAGCACATTATATTTACGATATAAAGTAATTTTAAAAATATGTCAATATGAAGTCGATTAAACTTTTGTCATCATCAGTCATCAATCGTCCAGTGCTTGGCATAGGCATCCCTTCTCTATTTCCATGCCTCTCTATCCTTCGCCTTTTTGTTCCATTGACCTGGTGCCACTCTTTTGATATCATTCAGTCATATCGTTTGTGGCCTGCCCGAGCGCTTTTCAATAATATTTCCTATTTGGTGAAACGAAATGCCAAGTATTTTGTTCTTATAATTCCAATGAATTCATTCAAGCCTAAATATCCTGGTCACGGCACCACAGCTATTTGTACGGCCAGGCGTCTTGGGCACCGCCCCCTCAATATGGAACGAGTCGAACGGGGCTCGCGCGACACCCGAGATAAGCATGATTAAACTTCATATTATGAGTTATAATGCCGGAGGGAGATGGATGCAGTGTACCCAGGACAGGGAATTGGGGAGGCCTACATGTAACAATAGAATTGACATGTTGAAAAATAAGAATAATTAAATTATTTTATTTCCATTATTAAATAAATATATTTTATTTAATTATATTAATTAAAATGTGCCAAAAAGAATTAGCAGCAAAGTATGAAGATATTTTATTTCCATTTATTACAGTTCATTCGAAGCCACTGCGTCGTGGATTCCTCTTGTGTATCCTCATGATATTTATAATGGGCTACATGGGAATGGTGGCTGTGCACAGCTATTCTGTCACCATCTTCTTGGAGAGTGGAGCTGGAAGTTTAACAGCGGAAGGAGCTTCAGCAGTTTATGGATCCATTCAGATCATGGGTTCAGTGTCATCCACAACACTAGTGGATAGACTGGGACGAAAGGTTACGTGTTTTATTTTACTTTCTTTTAATTATTCATTTTATTTATACGTCTTTATAATGCAAGTGCACAAATGCTGGTTCATTGCCATAAAGCAATTTCTCCAAACCAAACTGAACAACGTGAAATCTCGAATGTTGAATTAGTACAATAGTAGGTATTAAATGAGAAAAAAATAATAACACTGATCATAGCAACGAGGAAAAGAAGGAGATTACGGAGGGATATTGAAGAAATATTCAGGAACTATTCGACAAATAAAGTTTTTTTAAGGCATTATTTTATTCTATTATTACACATACATGGAGATATTTGGAGAGTACCTATCACTTTTTGTTATAGGTGTTAATTATTCTAAATGCAGGTATTTTTTATATTCTAAAAGTATTATTTTTATTACCAGGTATTGATGAGTGGTTCTTGTCTGAGTGTGAGCATCTGTATGCTTTCGACTGGCTTGTACTTCCATCTTCAAAGTTTGGCTGTCGATTTGAGTACAGTTCAGTGGCTTCCAGTTGTTTTGTTATCAATATGTGTCTACACCTATACCATTGGAGCAGGAAATATACCGTTCATATTAATGGCTGATTTACTTACAAATGAGGTAAAAGGAAAAGATTTCTCGTATAATTAAAAGCGCTTGTCATAATTGTACGTCTTTTGAATTGAAAAACTCTTAATTAAGAAACTTTGTCGAATATTGCGAAACATTGTGTAGATATTTTTCATTTTTCTCTTTTCCTCAGCCTTCTATCTAATGGTAGATATAGGTCCCCTCCATTTTTCTCTATATATCTCTATCTTGCGCGCACTGATTCCAATTTTCCCCGAGATAGTAGGAATTATGTCGCCTGTCCATATTTTTGTGGCCATTCGGCGCCATTAGAGTATTGATTACTTAAGGTCAATAAAAAAACTACATTTATTTAATGTTAAAACCATCCATAAAGCTAAATTAATTTTGGCATTCACAGTTACAAAAAAAAATTGAAGTACCTTCGGGAACATGAATCATAAAAAAAGGAAAAAGTTTTTTAAAATATGTAGCATTATTAACATTGTGGTACATTATTACAAAAAAAATCATTTTCTTAAATGATTCAGCGTCAACCACAACCACATTTTAGCTACCAGTTTCGAAACAGTTCTATCATTTGATAGGCTGAAATCGGTATCTAGTTACAAATTTGGTTAGCTTAGGTAAAGTACTAAGTTTTAAAAAAGTAAATGAAAAAAGGAACTGAAAAATTCGTTTCACTTTATTGTCAATCAAGATATTTTAAAAATGAACTTTGAGATTGAATCATCGATCTATGTAACAACTCTAAACAATCAATAAATGAATATGGGGTGTGCATATTGGTTGATTTTTGTAATATCTTCGGTACTCACTCAGAACTGCTTCTGATACTGCACAGTTTAGTGGTCACTAAACAATCATTAAAACGTATTTGAATATTTTCGAAATGGTTCGGAATGTGGATTGAAACAGCACTCAACACAAATGTTTTAGTGCATTTATGCATTTCTTCTCGGGCAGCTAACATGTACTATGTTAATTATTAATTTAACACCCACCCAATAACAAGATGCCACATTCTTGAAACTTACAATTTTAATCATCTCCCAGATCCAGACTGAAAACACAATTAAAACTGTGTCTCCACCGTGAATCTAACCCGAGACCTTTGGATCAGCAGTCAGATACCTAATCGACTGAGCTACGAAAGCTGACAAATATCAAAAAGGGCATTTCGTTGTCAAAGGGATTTCAATTTCAAAGGGATTTAAAGTGTCAGTAAAACGTATCCGATTTATATTAAAAAAATGAATGTATTTGGGATAATCCCGATCCAACTCAATTTATGTAGGTACCTTGGCCTAAAGTCATAGTTTATATCAGCTCTGTATATTCTTTACTCATACTCTGCATATTCGATTACCATAATTTGGTAACTCTGGAAAACCGCAGGACCCTATATGATGTATATTTGTTGGTCAACAATTTTGTGGATTCCTCAGACTTGTTGAAAAAAATTTGCTTTCACTGTCCGAGCAGAACAACCAGATATCCTAGCACTTTTTATGTTCCTAACTGTAATAATGCTTTTGTGTACCGTGCTTGCACGGTGTACAATGCTTTCTTTAATACACTCGGCATCTCTGCGAGCTCTTTCATTGCGTTTAGGACAGCTGTCTCCTCCTATCTTTCCTAGTACTTTGATTTAATCAGCTGTCTTATTTTAGTGTTTTTTATGTACTAGTAAATCAATTATACATTATTTGTAATTTTTGTATCAATATTAATTATCCTATTGAATAATTCATGGAGTTTTCACTGGTCCACTAATAAAGAAATGTAGGTACCTACATTGTCTGTTTTATAAATTGTGTAGACTGTATAACTCTCTATCGACCAATAAAAATAAAAATAAAATAAAATACTTACCTTTAACTACTGCGCATGCTACATATAATTTAGTTTATAATTTTAATTGTAATCAATTGATCTTTATATTTTTTTAGGTGCGTAGTATAGCCAATATGCTGGTCATGTTAGTATTTAATACAAACATGTTCATCATTCTTCTGTATTTCGGTAGAGCGATAGAAGCCCTGGGACCACATCCGATATTCTACTTTTTCGGAATAGTCGCCGGAGTGTCGTTTATTCTGACGCTTGTGCTTCTGCCAGAAACCAAAGGAAAGACCACGGAAGAAGTCCAGAAAATTCTGTCTAAATGATAACTGAATGTCCTCTTTTAATATAAAACTTCTTACTCCCCTTTGTAATTCTACTTTTTTTACTTTTACACTTTCATCTATTAGAATATCAAAAGCTTTCTTAATAGTTTGTAATATTTATAAACAACTGTGAACTGCTTTACTTGGATTTACTTACAGAGCATTGGTACAAAAGTCTAATGACATGGTTCAAAAATGGAAAAAGTAATTTTTTGGGTACATAAAACCAAAAAGGAATTGTAAATATAGAAAAATATCATAAAAATCAAACAATAATAAATAGTATGTAAAATAAAGTATAAAAAAAATATATCACAAATAAATTTGAAATTCTCCCCGAAAAGAAGGAAACCTTGTGCTTCGGGGAGGAGTTCACAAAACATAAAATTAACAAGATTGGTACATAAAATAGAAAGAGTCTACAGTAAGGTACACAAAACATACAAAGATACACAAGACTTCACACACACACACACACAATACACACAAAGTCGTTAAGAAAAATTGCGTGCATACACACACATATACATAATAATATATTAATACCGTTTTCTACCCTCTTTTCCTATACTTTTTATTGCCTTGGCCTGAAAACGACCTACCTACCGACTAGAAAAAAAGTACCTATTACAATATTGTTCTAAATTTGAAATAAAATAAAGGAACATTGTTGCATATAGTTTTATCATCTTGACAAACACACCGCACCTTTAAACAAATATATCTTCTCAATCCGCTTAATTGAATTAACTTCAGTGAAGTGAAAATTAAAACTATCATCAACAATGTGAATGTGGTGAAAAAGTGAACCAGTTCTACACAAAAATATCAAGTAAATTCCTTACTTGATTCTACAAGAATCTATTCCCAGTGTCTGATTATTTGAGATTTTGTTAGTAGGCTGTAACTTAAAACCGGATGTACCACTCAAAGTAATTGTGCAAATGCTAACATAAATTTTGCAGGAGATTGTTTAAAACACTGTACAACATAATAAACTGCCAAAAAACTGCTTTGCAGTTTGGCGGAAAATAAAAAATGTATTACTTTTTATTAAAAAATAAATATCTTAAAAAAAAATAGTAAAGTCAAATTACCAAAAATCAATTGGAAAAACAAATAAACTCACCATGCTGTTTTGATAAAAAAAAATATGGAGGTCGCAAGTCAGAAGCAGTCGGAAGATCGTCCGGATCGTCGTTATAACAGTCGTACACGCCAATCAGAGAGAGGCCAATGCAGAAAAGAAGAGTTAATGATTCTGATCTTGCAATAATATCGATATCATCAGCGTATGCCAAAATTTGGACTGACTTTGTGTATATGGTCCCATTTAGTTCAATTCCCGAATCCCTTATGGCTTTTTCCAATGCTATGTTGAACAAAAGGCATGCCAGGGCATCTCCTTGTCTTAAGCCGTTGTATGATCTAAAGCTATCGGATATGTCTGATTGTATTTTAATCTGAGAAAATACTTCAGACATTGTTAATCTCACCATATTGGTCAGCTTTGTTGGCATATCAAGATAATTCATTGCCGAGTAGAGTTGCTCTCTGTTTATGCTGTCATAAGCCGCCTTAAAA
Organism: Molanna angustata; assembly: GCA_963576475.1. NCBI lineage: Eukaryota > Metazoa > Arthropoda > Insecta > Trichoptera > Molannidae > Molanna > Molanna angustata. The sequence continues at coordinate 30,742,037 of OY754979.1, forward strand.
TCCACAAACAGGTGATGTGTATCGATGTTGAATTCACGTGTCTTCTGTAATATCTGTCTCAAAACGAATATTTGGTCAACGCAAGATTTCCCACTCCGAAATCCAGTCTGGTAGCGTCCCAACTTTCTCTCTACAAATGGTTCAAGTCTCTGAAATATAATGTTTGACAAGACCTTATATGTATGCCGTGTTTAGTAGAGTTATCCCCCTGTAATTACTACATAACATCTGGTCTCCCTTTTTATGCAATGGGCAGATGAGTCCCTCATTCCATTCCTTCGGAATTGCCTCGGTTTCCCAGATAAGATGTACAAGTGTGTGCAGATGTTTGTGAAGATGTTCACCTCCATATTTAATTAGTTCACTCTGAATATTATCCTTGCCAGGGGATTTATTATTCTTTAGCTTTTTGATAGCATCTTTCACTTCTTGAAGTGTGGGCGCGCTTTGTGTCAGATCTTCGGTTGTACTGTTGAGACTTGTTGATGTTCTTGGCAGGCTGTGATCACCATTGAGAAGCGTGTCAAAGTGTTTAACCCATTGTGCAAGAATTTCCGTTTTTTCGGTTAGGATTATGCCATTATCGTTCTTGCACATGTTGCTACGCGGTTTGAATTCGCGTCGCATGGTGTTTACCTTCTGGTAAAATGCCCTGCTGTTATTGGTACTATAATGATCCTGTATCTGTTCAATTTGCTGCTTTATGAATGCTCTTTTCTTTCTTTTATGGGTTTTCTTTTCACACACTACACAATATCTCACTTAATAGTTTGATACTGTATCTCAAAACATACATACATACCATCATGCTGTTTTTATATTCTGGGTAGGAAAAACAGACTGACCTCCATACTATCTTTTCCGGACATACATATCTACATGTTTTATATAGAAAACAAAATATCTTAAAATATTTATTAATTTATGTTTATGTTTTAATAGTAACGTATTCTTCGTACGTATTCTTCAATTATGCATAATATCGCCATCGAGAGTTGGATCTCATGTGCTACATGCAACTAGTATAAACTAAATTTTGAAAATTTAGAGGTATTGTGATAGTTTTGAAATATACTAAGAAGATGAATCGTTATCTATGGAAAACTAATTAATATTCTGGGTAGGAAAAACAGACTGACCTCCATACTATCTTTTCCGGACAAACATATCTACATGCTTTATATAGAAAACTAAATATCTTAAAATATTTATTAATTTATGTTTATGTTTTAATAGTTTCGTACTTATTCTTCAATTATGCATAATATCGCCATCGAGAGTTGGATCTTATGTGCTACATGCAACTAATAAAACTAAATTTTGAAAATTTAGAGGTATTGTAATAGTTTTAAATATACTTAGAAAATGAATCGTTATATGTGGAAAACTAATTAGGTCTGTTATGTGCTTTAATGTATGAAGTTCATTGAACTTATAGCTTGGTCTGTATACAGGACACAAAATATAATAGTGTCAAAACAATACTCACAGCATACGAACTACGTACACTTTCAATGTAATACCCGATGATTAAAAAAAAAATTTCGTATCACAATTCTTCAATACTAAAGAGGGTTGCCCAACAACGATCCAAATGGATAGGCCATAACATCAGGCATCCGGGGCTGCTTGTTACTATCGCCGAAATAATTACTGGTGGCAGAAACCATAGAAGTCGCCCTAGAGACAGTTATATTATGGACCAGGTGATCAGTGATGTGCGCTGTGGCAGACACCAAAAGATGAAGAGGCTGGCGGACAACAGAGGGTACAAACCAATCCTAGGATTGTGAACATTGAACTCTAAAACTAAACGTCTAATGTTCAATGTCTACAAAGGTATAATCATTTTTAAATACTTAGTATCTTCTGCAAATAAGATAACACATATTTTCATGCTCTTACCTTGGGACAAACATAATAGTTGCAGTAAACATTATTCAATTTTGCACTAACAACTACTTATATCTTCTATATGTAATTATTACAAAGTTAATATGTAAAATGTAAGTTTACTATCGTAGTTTTTTTATTGTATTTTACGGGTTTACTTTTATCTGAATTTCAAATAAAGTATATTTTAAAGTGATGTAGTGTTTATATTTATGTAGAAAACTAAACATGTCTTTGTTTTATAAATATTTGAGCAATAAATATTTAGTTCATTTTGCGTATATATTTTCTAATACTTCAATAGTGTTGCTGTGTCTAAGCCTGTCTTCGTAGCTAAGTTGATCTGAAGGATTTTAAAGAGCCTTCTGAATAACGGATTATCACTAAATCTGAAATGGATAGAAATAATGACTCTGTAGAGGAAACAAATCAGAAAAATGAGAAAGGGAATGTGACTAAACAGTATGTAGCTGCGATCATTTGTAAGATTTTTAATATTTTTATATTTACTAAGAAATAAATCCTTCATCCGAAAACCTATTTTGCTAAGCAATAATTTCATTGTGGCAATGTGATTGAAAGTGCATTCGGTTGATGAAAAAATATCTAGCGCCGTTTTATAACAAGATCATTCCAGTATGTTTTTGATGGCCTTTTGTATATCGATACCGGTTAGTGTCAATTTTACATTGAATAAATTGGATTGAAAGTGCATTTTGTAGAGAAAAATGTATATGGTGCCTTTTTATAAGATCATTCCAGGATCGGTTAGTGTCAATTTTACATTGAATGAAAAGGATTGGAAGTGCATTTTGTAGAGAAAAATGTATGTGGTGACTTTTTATAAGATGATTCCAGGACCGGTAAGTGTCAATTTTACATTGAATAAATTGGATTGAAAGTGCATTTTGTAGATAAAAATATATATGGTGCCTTTTTATAAGATCATTCCAGGACAGGTAAGTGTCAATTTTACATTGAATGAAAAGGATTGAAAGTGCATTTTGTAGAGAAAAATGTATGTGGTGCCTTTTTATAAGATGATTCCAGGACCGGTAAGTATCAATTTTACATTGAATAAATTGGATTGAAAGTGCATTTTGTAGATAAAAATTTATATGGTGCCTTTTTATAAGATCATTCCAGGACCGGTTAGTGTCAATTTTACATTGGATAAATTGGATTGAAAGTGCATTTTGTAGATAAAAATGTATATGGTACATTTTTATAAGATCATTCCAGGATCGGTTAGTGTCAATTTTACATCGAATGAAAATGATTGAAAGTGCATTTTGTAGAGAAAAATGTATGTGGTGCCTTTTTATAAGATGATTCCAGGACCGGTAAGTATCAATTTTACATTGAATAAATTGGATTGAAAGTGCATTTTGTAGATAAAAATATATATGGTGCCTTTTTAAAAGATCATTCCAGGACCGGTAAGTGTCAATTTTACATTGGATAAATTGAATTGAAAGTGCATTTTGTAGATAAAAATGTATATGGTGCCGTTTTATAAGATCATTCCAGGACCGGATAGTGTCAATTTTAATTATATAAATTAGATAAAACGTGCATTCTTTTGATAAAAAAATACACAGTGCCGTTTTATAAGATCATTCTAGGGCACAAGTCAAATAACAGCAACTTTGAGGCTTCGCAGCACATATGTTCTATACATAGATTTCCTCGGAATTCGGAGTAGGTAGAACATTTAGTGTGTCTGTGTGTGTGTCCCTTATTACTTCTGATCAGCTCAATTTACAGAGCCCAACATTTTAAAATATATAGATAGTTAAAGGCCTACAAAACTTTTATACTCAAAATTTTGAATTTTCGTTTCAGACAGGGGTTATCAACTTTGAAATTTTACTTTTTTTTTCATAAATCTCAAAAACCATAAAAGATAGAACGCTGAAAATTGGTATTCTTATAGACAAATAAAAACTCTCAAATTCATTCTTTTTCAAATAAAATCAAGAGTTTCTCAAACAATTTTTATTAAGAAAAACATTTTTTATGATAATTTTGTGTGTTTTACTGCCTATATTTTCAAAGTTTTTGAAAACATCGAAAAAGACCTGAAACACTTCAACTAGATAATTTATTTTTCTATAAAAAATATGAACATTGTAGTAGTACATCTCAAACTTTTTAACAATTAACTTAACAATTTTTATAAAAATTTAATTTAGTGCCGACAATTTGTAAGGCATTATACAGTACATAATATCCCACTAAATAGTTTGATATCTACTTAATCTCCAATCATTCATACAAACCATCATGATGTTTTCATATTTCGGATAGGAAAACAGACTGACCTCCATACTATCCTATCCAGACATACATACCTACATGTATTATATAAAAAACAAAATATCTAAAAATATATATTAATTTGTGTTCAAGTGTTTATAGTTTGGTACGTATTCTTCAATTATGCATACTATCGCCATCGACAGTTGGATATCATGTATTACATGCAACTAGTATAGATGAAAATGTATGTTTTGCTATTTTATAAGAAGATCATTCTAGGACGTTTTTGATGCTATTTTGTAGATCAGTACCGGAAGTGACAATTTTTAAATAATCAAGAGTATATTTTGATGATTATTTTTTACCGACCGATTTCAGTCAACTTCAATAATCAGCGAAATTAAAAGACAGTATTTTAAAATACTATGTGGGGATTGAGGAGGCAAGCCCCTCTGGCTTGCCTATATAAATCCCCACCAACGACGAGCCAAGACAGTTCTCATTTAACATTCTCGCGGGCCAGTCATTTCCAATAAACAATGTAACCCAATCAGCAGTTTCAATATCATCCCACTATAGGTACCCACCATACTTCTATATAGTGGTGAAACCCGACGTGATATATACCTATAGTGGGAACGGTGTTGATGTTTAGAAATTTTGTAATTTGAGCCTTCGTGAACCGTGGATAACGAATTCGTCCTACATGTTCGTCACAGTGCAAGCTTGCAAAAATAAACATCAAGCGATAACACCGCTGTGAAAATTCAATACTGCTGACACTTACTTTGTTTTGTCGTGAGAACTCATAATCTGAGAAGTGACTACTGCCCCATCGTGATGTCTACCACGCTACCAGCAACTCCCGCCTGCGAACTTTTCTGCATCCCGTCAAGCTAGATCCGCTTGACCACGACAATCCTAGCCGCTCGCTCTCATCTCATCGCCTCCACGACAAGCCCAAGCTGCTCGCTCTCGTCTCATCGCCTTCATGAAAAGCCCAAGCAGCTCGCTCTCGTCTCATCGCCACTACGACAAGCCCAAGCGGCTCGCTCTCGTCTCATCGCCACCACGACAAGCCCAAGCCGCTCATCCGTGTCTCGTCGACATGACAAGCCGATACCGCTCATCCTTGTCTCATCGAGAGATAACTAAACCAGACCAGGACTTAAATTTTTGATAAAGACATTCTCTTTACCTTCGTGCTCCTGCCAGACATGGACTCACATCTTTGCTGACACACGCAAGAAATCATCTCACCGATTCACAACCCATGATTGAGGACCTAGTGCTCACTTTACAGCTCCTGCAAAAGGAAGTAAAGTCACTAACAAGCATCCTCAGCAGGCTAAACTGTAGGACCACTCCAAAGCTGTCAGACTCACTTGACACGCCGTAAACAACAAGCAACCTCATCAGGCTATACTGGAAGACCATTCCAAAGCTGTTAATCACTTGACACGCCGTAAGCAACAAGCAAAATCAACAACACCATCTCGCTCATAGATTTTCTCTCCAACACCTTTTCCTCATCTGGAAGACGTCCTGCAACTACCAGTACGTTTTGCAATACAACCCACTCGAGAAGTCCAAGATCCAACGTAGGATCAAGCCAAAAGCAAAGAAGAGCACGACCAAGCAACAATTTCTCTGTCCGGCCTATACAAACACCGGAAGACCAGGATTACGTATGCCAGTACCTACAGCTACTCGATCTCTGGAATTCAACATCCGGTCAACAAGAACCAACAGCAACCAAATCAACATTTTCATCAAATCGTTCTACCTTTTAGTGTCCTCTAAGTGTTTTCAAAATAATGTATTCTATCGTAACAAAAAAACTTCAGTCGTGAATTTACGCAACCTCGTTTATATTATTCGTGTTATCTACAACATACTATACAGTGTCAAAATACTCCTGCTGCATATATAAACTTTTCAGTATCTACAATATCATACAAGCAAGATTTTTTATGTATTTCGTTAATTTCCATTATGCCAACTAATCATTCTCACACGGCTAAGTTCAGGTGTTTTTCATAGGAACTGCAGACCTTGATTAATAACTGAACTTCAATCTCAGCAAATCTGATCAATTTGCTGACTAAAAAATTAAACATAAAAAATCTCGTTTTCTTTGTACCATTTTAATTTATTTTTCTTTGTAATATGATACGCAGCGCCGAATGCTTAACAGCAATCCGAATGTTATCTATTTATAATATAGTCAAACAAGCAACACATAACATTATGCAATTTGAGACATTTCTTCATATCTTAATAAATAATATTTTTCCATTCAATGTACACATTGCACGATTCCAATGTTTCTCAAACTTTGAATATTTATTTTACATGTTTGATAATCTTTTATGTTCACACTGTTAAATCATACAATGTATTTTACTGTTTTTACAAATTATGTATGTCAAATTTAATTGTTATATGTAGCGTTATCACTTAGAGGGGAGCACTGTGGGGATTGAGGAGGCAAGCCCCTCTGGCTTGCCTATATAAATCCCCACCAACGACGAGCCAAGACAGTTCTCATTTAACATTCTCGCGGGCCAGTCATTTCCAATAAACAATGTAACTCAATCAGCAGTTTCAATATCATCCCACTATAGGTACCCGTCATACATATATCCATAACTATTTCGGTTAGTTGCTCGAGAGTATATTGAGATGGTACGGACACGTCATAAGGCGACCAGAGGACAATATGATACGCAGAACGATGGACATCCAAGTGCCGGTTAGAAGACCAGGCAGACCGCTAACAACGTGGCACTCCACAACCACAAGGGAGTTGCGGGAGGCAGACTTGCGCGAGAGAGACGCACAGGAGAGGGACTTGGCGAATAAGGACGAGGAGGGCCGACTCCACGTAATGGGAAGAAATGGTCAGGGCGAAGAAGATTTTAAAACACCATTTCATACTAGTTCATTTTTTAGACAAACTCATTTTAAACTAGTCCGTCAGTAGAGTGTTTGATCAATTGAAAGGAGTGACGCAGTACTTTGTTATGAAATAATCGCTATTCACTGAAAAATGTATTAATTTTTAGGTAGTCTGTTGGCATTCATGTATGGTCATTCCATCGGGTGGTCATCTTCTGCAGTACCGCAATTGGAGGAAGGTCTGTTGTCGGAAGGTCCAGTGTCTCCAGAACAAAGTGGATGGATTGGAGGTACATATTGTCTGGGAGCCCTGGTCTCTGCGCCGTTTCATGGTCTTATTGCAGATGCCAGGGGAAGGAAATTCGCTGCATACTTGATAGCGGTTGGATTTGCGGTCAGTGTACATTATACATACTTATGAATTTGTCTTCACAAACGTTCTTCATCTGTTGAAAGTCTTCAAAGAAGCCTAAGAAAGAGCTGACTTAGCGTTAAAAAATAATTATTTATAAATAGAAAATATTTGTGTATACATTGCAGAAAAATGAATATTAAGAGAATCATTATAATCTATTGCAGAACTTCATGATTGTGGAATTATTTTCTATAGGTTTATATTAATGAATTTTTCACGATTTTTATTAATGAATTTTTGAAAAGGTTTATCGACAAACAATTATGTTGAGAAATGGTTCTTAACCAGAACTTGCATTGATTGCTTTGTTCGAAATATATTTTTTTAATTCAGCACAACGTATTGAATGTTTTTGATTGTTTCGAATAATTTATGTTTTAGATAAAATGGATTTTGATTCTTGCATTTGATTCATTTACTTGGATTCTGGTGGCAAGAGCTATTGGCGGAGCTGCAGGTGCCGGAAGTATCACTGTTGTCTCCATATACAACAGTGAAATAGCTGATCCACGATTGCGTTCATCTCTTGGTAATAAAATATGCGCAGTAAAAAAAATCCATTTCAAAAAAAATCTTTTTAAAAAATAATATGCCTCGCTCTTTTTGGTCTTCTGTTCCAATCTTGGATATCGTTGGCAGCAACGCGATACCTGTTCCAGATACTCCCGGCGGAGATGCCTTCTGTCAGTCGATCCCTCAATCATTCCCTCTAAGAGAAGATCTTCGTGACGCAACAAACGGCCTATCCAATTTGTATGTCTTTTCGAAATTATGTTTAACATGTGTCTGGTTTTTTTTAAATTCTGGTAAGGAACTCATCATTTGTAATATGTCGCTCTAAGATATATCCAGTATTCGTGGATAGGTCTACATCTCGAAGGCATCCATCTTTTACGGTCTCTATAACCGTATGGTACAAGTAGAAACTGTTTCTTCAACCAAGATACGTGGCTTCCATCTGCTCTTTTATATTCTCATACTAAAACAAATCTTTCAAGTCTGTTTAGTAGATGTGCATTTAAACGCACAAAAGGGGACTTATTGCCAGAAGGCTATCTCTTAATTTTATATTCAGTATAAAAAATGTGAAACACAGAGAGACAAATAAAAAATACCACTTTAATAAAATATTGACCTTGATCGCGTGTCAATATTTTTTTGCAAATTAAAGTAATTTAAGTCAGGGGGGCAAGTCCAGTCAGGCGGCGGAACCAAAACCATCCATATTTACCCATATCATGGATGTAATTATCATATGGAGTTTTATAACACCTTAAGATATTATAGAACTCCATATGATAATTATATCCATGATATGGGTAAACATGATTGGTTTTATTTCCGTCGGTTGACCAGACTAGCCTCCCAGAAGAACTTACAAACTGCGAGGAGGCACGAAGATCATGAAGTGCATACTGCACTAGCAATACAGGAGAGGTGGAGGTTGAACCAGCGGCACATGGCGGAATAGTATGGAGAAAGAGTTGAGAAAGACGAGGGTACAATATCTCATCAGTCAAGGAAATGAAAAATAAAAAGAGCCGACCTCGTAACAAATATGGGAGAAGGATTAGTAAAAGGAGGAGATTATTACTATTTGACATTTTCTTGAAGGAATCAGCGAATCAACGTATTGAATTGGGAATTATTCATTATCCAGATACTTAACATGTCAGAGCATTAAGAGGTTGCCATTGCAAACGCTCCCGCGATGTTTAGGTATAAATCTAGTTCCAAATCTTGCTCAGCGCGGCGCTCGTGTCGGCCGCACAGAGTTGAAAAGTTTCCAGCCCATGCCATCGAGTATTTCAACACGCGACACATAGATCAATGCAAGAAATTTTACATTGGTACCTACTTTCATTCAAACATTTACATAAGGTACTTTTTATGACAATATGCCTAATTCTGTTGTGTTATACACTGTCTACCTCTCACTGCATCTTCATCCGTAAATATTTACGATAAATATACGTTAATATTATTTTTGCTAAAAATAAGACTATATATTTCACAGGTTTTTCAAAATATGTGCGCAAAGACAACACAAATTATTAAAGTTTAAAAACAGGTTTTCACAAAAGGGTTATATATCAATTAAAAAAGAAATTTTAAAAAATGTGAAAAACATTTTATCGCGACAAAGAAGTACATAATCTTTCGATTGGTACTAAAAAAAATAATTATACGATTTTTAATATCCGAGTATTATGTACCGAAAACTGTGTAAAAATGTGCTTTTTCAAAATTTGCGATGGCAGCTCGTTAAGCTCTGAGGGGATCCATAATCTATCTATATAAACTCTGCCATTCCTGAGTATTAATGTTCAAATGTCATTAAAGATTCTACAATTAGTACCTATTTTCGCATTTTACTTAAAATTCTACTATCTTTTTTATCCCTTTTTTTATTTCCAGGTGGAATTATGGCACTTCTATATGCATCAGGAATTTTCTGTGCATTTGTTTTAGGAGCATATTTGAGCTATCAAACCGTTGCAATAATATATTTAAGCGTGAGTTTAATTTGGTTTCCAATGTGGTGGTTTATGCCAGAATCTCCTACTCATCTCATTCTTCACAACAAAGAAAAGGTAGCTGGTTGTGAGTATTAGGTTGAAATATATGTATCCGTGGTTTTGAAATTGATCAAATACATTTTAAGTTTTATTATTGTTTCATTTTCTTATGTTTTAGTCTAAAAGAAATACTTTGAAAATTAATTAAACAAAGATGCTTCAAGTAAGAGGTTTACCAAAGTATTTTATGTTATTTTAGGAAGGTGTACAAGCCTTGCAATGGTTGCTGGGAGGTAAAGGAAGTTTGGCACAGCAAACGTTGATCCGCCTCAAGGTGGAGCATGCAGGAGCAATTAGCGCGGCTACCATCAAACAATTCTGTAAGCATCAGAGAATATTTGATAAATATGGGAAATATAATTAATACATAGTGTAAGTTTATGAATTACCATCACAGTAGAAAAACAATGATAAAGATAGCTGACTCGTGCAGCAACATAAAATTGACTGATGAAGGCACGGCCCAACGATATGTGTTATGTCCTTAAGGATAGGGAGGGCTCGGTGTACCAATTTGATACGTGCATAGTCGTGGCGTATGAAAGCTTGCAAACGGCTGAACAAATTTTGCAAGAAAAATTTAACCTACTATGTAAATGGGCGCATGATGTTGGTCTTATAATGAACGCACAGAAAACCAAAGCAATGCATATACATTCTTCTCATAATAAGTCATAAACCAATCCTCATAGCCCATGAACAATGAACATGTCTGCTTACATAAAAATATTGCTATCTCTACTTGTGAAAACATTGATTTTGTCACATAACGTATGTATGTTGGACTAATAATTGACAATATAATGAACTGGGGTCCACATGTAGAGTATGCAAATTCTCCATTCCCAAACATATGTAAATTACCGTATGCAATCATAAGAACGCAATATTATTTATTATTAGCAGATATTATCATTAACTATGGACTGAGTAGCTATGGCAGGACATACAAAACATATTTAGCAAATATCTATATCCTACAATTAAAACTTGTAAAAATCATAATAAATAATAAAATAAAAAGTACGTATCAGAATAATGAAAAGAGTCTGTTCAAATACTGTAATGTGTTAGTTATATATCATTAAGTAAAAATTGCCACCTTAAAAGGCGAAAATGATAACATTAATCAATTAAAAGTAAACTCATGTAGAATAAATCTTCGACAGTTAAACTACTTAAAGAAATGAGCTCTTGCATATATAAACTACATACCCAAAATACTTACCCACTTGAAAATGTACATGATGAGGTCCGATGACGACAGCTATGTGCTCTAAGAGCGTGCCTTTGAGTTGCTCGTATTATGTATGTATATTAAAACTACCAAATATTGAACTCGTCAACCTTAGATAAACCCTGAGGGTTTCGATGGTTAACTATATGTTATATTAAAAATGTAACAAAATAAAAATAAAAAGTGGGACATTGAATATTCTAAGATTGACCATGTTTGATTTCTTGTGCTTTTTTGGTCTTAGATTATGATCTCAACATTATGTTAGGTCTCTTACGTAACTCTGTTGATTAATATGTGCCTCGTGTACCTGGACTTCACGATATGTGCACCAAAGTTTGTCGAATGATTTTCAATCGGCTATGTTGCATGTGAGACTCGAGAACAACATTTTCTATAAATCGTGGAGAATAGGGTCCATACAATCTGTTTTACAATTGTTTGTTTGGTACTTGAATTAATTTGAAGTATTTATCAAATTTCAGTCAGTCAGTTTGCTGACGTGACGACTTCAATTACGTAAAATAATTGGCATGTTTTGGCTTCTCCTCACAAACTTATTTTTATCACGCCACATGTTCCTATACCATCGAAGCCTGTGTTTTCTTTGTTTTTCTTTTCCTTAGGTATTTATAATATTTTTTAATAAATATGTTTTATCTGGCAGTTTCTGATCCCGCTGCGAGGAGAGGCACTCTTTATTCCATTACACTTATCAGTCTTCAGACTTTCTGTGGAATATTTGCCATCCATAATTACGCCAGCAGTATCTTTGGCAGAGCTGGAGGCCTTACTCCGGCTACTGGAACGATGATCTATGGGGCTTTTATGGTTATTGGATCTATTGTTCCTCCATTTACTGCAGACAGGGCACCAAGAAAGGTACCTACGGCAATATGATCCATGAGTTCAAATCCAAGAAAAAAAGGGTAAAAAAAGTATTTCCTACGCATTTATTGCTTCTTTAGTCTGGATACACAAGTTTGGAAGAAATCACCACTTAGCAATATACATGGCTATTGCAGAGAGAGTCAATAAATATTCAGTCAAACAAAGATTGAAAAGAGAATTGAATGGAAGCATTTTGAATATACATAGTTGGAGAATCAATTTGGCCGAACTAATCTTTTTTAAAAGAGAATAATTTTGCTTTCGAAGACCATAGCTTGATTCTAATTCGAGACGAAATACTAATTAAGAAAATGTTCATGTGTTCTCATTTTACAGTTAAAACTCTTTCTTTCTCATGTTTTCACTACTTTTTATTGTGTTGTTAATGTGTTTACTTTCTTTCAGACACTATTGTTTTTATCTTCTGTTCTTCTGTGTATCGGAACAGCTACATTTGGGACATATGAACTGTTGAATAGCATGAATCTCCTTTCAGATACCAATACACTTATCGCTTGGATTCCTGCCATAACACTATCTGGATGTGTATTTGTGTACTGTTTTGGTCTGGGTTCCGTGACTTACATCTGCATCAACGAATTATTTAGTGATGAGGTTTGTTTCGTTTTTTTCAATCGCTTATTTGCTTTTCTTACTGATTCTGAAGCAATTTGGCTGTGATTTAGATCCTTAGAAAATGAGTCCATCTAAATATATTTATCAACCTTATCGACAGTCCCGGGTCTTAATATAGGCCTGAACCTTAGTTGCACCCAAAAGTTTCCGACATTCTTGTCTGTCTGTTGTTTTTTTCAGTTTACCATGTGGATGATTTGTAATGTGGATGTATCAGCACTAACAGAGTCCATCCAACGCAGTTTGGGCCTTTCTGGTTGTCTTGGTATTTTTGATGTAGAGTGTGGGGCGTTTTACAGGATTGTGATCGTCTATTTTGATAACCTGACCAGACCATGTCAAGCCTTGGTGGAATTAATTGAGTTTTCCATCGATACCAGTTCTCTATTGAATCGAAAATGCTAAACATATCTATTTTTCTCAGGACCTTATATTGTTTTGAGGATACTCTACTAAAATGCTGCAATGAATCCCTTGAAGGCTTCCATTATTATCCAGATATTATTAGATTATTTTGATTATTTACAGAATCGTGGAATCGCTGGTGGAGTTGTAGCTATCACAATATGGATTACTTCTTTTCTGCTCATCCAGTTTTTTGGAACGCTTGTTCGGGTAAGACCTTCAAAAGTAATCCAGCTGTCGATTTGTTCAAGAGAATTTATTTTTCTTAACATATCGACAAAGTATCAAGCCAAGATACGCGAGATTTGTATGCAGGATCTTTATTTTTCACGGTTTTTTCAACTTTTAAGTCAAATAACACCATCTTAGAGGCTTCGTAGCATATATGTTCTGTGTCGGTCTAGGACACTTGGCTGCGTCCACTTGGGTGCGGGATATTTGGCTGCGGGACATTTGGCTGCGGGACACTTGGCTGCGGGTCACTTGGCTGCGGGACACTTGGCTGCGGGACACTTGGCTGCGGTGGATTTATATATTATGTCAAAATATTTTTGCATACTTTTATGATTTAGAACATTATTTATTATTTTTTATGTTTAAATTATCGTGTTTAATGTCAATTTTGACAGCTCATCCGAGATTGGTAAAATGACCACTGCTTTTTCTAAGGTCTAGTTATTTAAATGATACATTTTTTGCAGATTGTTGGTGACTATGCGGTCTTTTTTATGTTCTCCGGAATATGCGCCCTTGGTGCCATGTTTATTCATTTCATACTTCCGGAGACGCGAGGAAAATCTATGCCGGAAATACAGGCCATCCTCAGGATACGAGCAACGGGAGAGAAAATAACGTCACTATAAATCTATGCCAGAAATACAGACCATCCTCAGGATACAATCAACGGGAGAGAAAATAACGTCTCTATTAATCTATGCCAGAAATACAGACAATCCTCAGGATACAAGCAACGGGGGAGAAAATAACGTCACTATAAATCTATGTCAGAAATACAGACCATCCTCAGGATATGATCAACGGGAGAGAAAATAACGTCACTATACATAAATCTATGCCAGAAATACAGACCATCCTCAGGATACGATCAACGGGAGAGAAAATAACTTCACTATAAATCTATGCCAGAAATACAGACCATCCTCAGGATACGATCAACGGGAGAGAAAATAATGTCACTTTAAATCTATGCCAGAAATACAGACCATCCTCAGGATACGATCAACGGGAGAAAAAATAACGTCACTATAAATCTATGCCAGAAATACAGACCATCCTCAGGATACGATCAACGGGAGAGAAAATAACGTCACTTTAAATCTATGCCAGAAATACAGACCATCCTCAGGATACGATCAACGGGAGAGAAAATAACGTCACTATAAATCTATGCCAGAAATACAGACCATCCTATAATATTTTCAAATATTTTTTATTATGTACTCCCACTCCCATTTATCTCTATTTTAATAAGAAATAAATTTATTTATAAGATAAACAGGTAATTATTGATTTCTTTCGTATCACATAGTAACATAAGTCACCATGAGATATAAGCATACGTTGATCTCAGGGTGACTTATGTATGTAATTTATATTTATTTATATAAGGGACAAATACAGTCTTATAAAATAAACAGAAAAAATATAAAAATAAGTAAACAAATATTTTTTTTAACAATATACTGGTTTACGCCGCTATGCATCCATATAAAGAGTTCTAGTAGCATTATGACTAGCAGTGAATACATCAGAATGCCCTTTTGATAAATTCAATTTGATTTGAATATGGAACATTCACTTTTTTTCCAAAGGTTTTGTCTTACTGTCCTGTCACGAATATCAACTCCAGATGCATTCATAGCTTGCTTAAGCCGTTTTGAGCTCAACCGACGGTCTTTAAGAGCATGTTTACAGAGTTGTATTTCATCTTGAACACTAAACTTGTTTCTTCCGGGTTCATGGGCATTTTTGGTGCTGTAAGACCGCTCACAAGCTTTGCGAACACCTGACTTATGTAGTCGCACCACCACGTAGTTTTAAGGCTATCTCCTGATATGTATAGCCTTCCTGGCAAAGAGTTCTGCTCTGCTCATCTTTGATGGAGACCAGTCCACTCGTTTTTAACCATTTTTAACTATATAGTACGAAAAATGATAATGAAATTGACCACACGCTGTAAAATCTCAAATAAAACTGAAGTCTGGCAAGCAACGAGATAACCAAAGAAAGTACCTACTTAATGATTCATGCTTAAAATGAATGACTTTTGGTAAAAATAAGCGTTGATTGGATAAAGAAATAATAAATATCCACTTTAATCGGTTTTTAATTATCTATGCACATTGCACATTTAAAATGATGACTAAGTCGACACAGGCGTTAAGTGATTGATACTAGACATTTCTCCCAAAATCACCTAAGCATACAAAAAGGCTATAAATCAATAAAAGTAAACAAACAAAACTTAAAATTTAAGCACATAAATAAAAAGTGTCTACACTTAATGCCACTAGTGTACCTACTTATATACCCATGTACGCGTAATATGAACGAATAACATATGTCTTTATTTATTTATTTTTAATACACAAACATTTGTACATACTTAGGTTAAGTAGGTAACGCCCCACTAGGCTAAACCTGTTCTGAGGCTGTTACTTTATATGAAAGAACAACGTCGAGTCGTTAGAAAGAAATGCACATAAGTTTAATTTATCTCATATGTGCGTGGGACAAGGAGAGATAATTCTGTTAGTGGGATTTAGTCAACGTGTCTAGTTACAAATAATATTATTTTATTACATCCAAACTTTATATTATTTAGAATAATGTAAAAATGTTTAGTAATTTAATGCACAGTACTTATATATTATGGACTTTATTATTTTAAAATCATTATTAAATTAATATCCCGATAGCAAATATCCTTCTTTTATATTTTAAAACATTACCCTTTCTATTGAGACACCGCGAAGTGCAAAAGTCCAGATTATCCGTAAAAAAAGCATCAACACTTCGTCCTGAAGTTCGTGAAAAATTTACATGTTCTCAGAACAAAACCCTGGCTTTGTTGCCTTAGTAACTATGCTATCAATATGAGCCTCAAAGAACTCCAAGTTTTGAGTCCAAAAGAACTCCAAGATCACTTACACAATCTTTGTTCGATAATAATAATCCAGAGATATTATAATCATGCAGTATTTTTATTGCGGTTACGAGTAAAAGTGACATTGCAACATATGGATATATTTACGAAGAGTTTATTTATATGATAGTATTTGGATAATAGATCAAGATCCTGTTGTAGACTCACACAACAACTAATTGAGTTGATAGGAAGGAAAATATTCATATCATCAGCAAAAATAATTATTTTAGTATGATGGAAACAAGTTGTAATATCATTTATATAAATGGAAAATATAAGGGCCCCAAAATGGATCCTTGAGGTACACCGGAAGTGATTAATTTCCAAGTTGATACAAACCCACCCACTGCAACAGCCTGACATCTATTCGTTATGTAAGATGAAACCCAGCGGAGTAGGTTTCCGTGAATACTATGATTAGCAAGTTTTTTTACACATTACCTACATATATTGTGGTTAATTTTGTCGAAGGCTTTGCTGTAATCTATGTAAAAAACATCAACCTGCTTAGGCTTGTCCATGAAATCTGACAAAAAAATGTAAATAAAGCTAGATTGGTAAGGACAGAATGACCTGCAAAGAATCCGTGTTGAAAATCATTATTTTTTTTTATAATAGGAAACATCTGGTCATATATTATATTTTCAAATACTTTGGAAAAAATACACAGATTAGATCTATATAAATCGGAGTAATATATTTCCATTGATCAGGATACGTACCTGAATTAAGAGATAAGTTGAATAATATCGATAGTGGATATGATAACTGCTTCGCACATTCAATAATAAATAGTAGTGGAATACCATCGGACCCAGCTCCTTAGCTAGAACCTAATTTTTGTAAGTATTTATGTACGAGCTCGCCGTTGACATAAACTGATCCCACTCAACATAT
Organism: Molanna angustata; assembly: GCA_963576475.1. Taxonomy (NCBI): domain Eukaryota; kingdom Metazoa; phylum Arthropoda; class Insecta; order Trichoptera; family Molannidae; genus Molanna; species Molanna angustata. Next base: position 30,759,322 of record OY754979.1, read on the forward strand.
TCTGCCGAAGAGTTTTCAACGATAGAGCTCAGTCATTCTGTTGGTTCGTATATATAATGAAAATAATGAGCAAATAAATCAGAGACAGCTTGACCGCCCTCGGCTTTCATGCTATTGAAGTTTAATACATTTGGGATGGGAGGATGTTAGTTTTTTCGATTTTACGTATGACCTCTTCCGCTTTACGAATAAAATACATTTCTTTGCAAGTATTTTTTGTCTGGTTCGTAACCTGGAGAAGGTTTCGTAATCCAAAGGATTCTTATAGATAACACAACGCCTGTGATATTTGCTTTTTTCTCGAATCAGATTTACTAACGACGGTGTATAACCCATTCTAAATTGTCTCATATCATAATAGTTTGCCTAATGAAAAGTGGCCTTTAAGTTTTGTTTTCCTTTAAGACATCGCACTCACTTATGTCTGCAGTAATGATAAGGGATTTATGATAAGCATCTTCAGGAACCAATTGATCATCTGCAGGGCTTACAACATGCACTAAGAAATCTTCCTGATTGGTTTGAAACTCTGTTATACTGGTGAAGATCGCAATAATTAATATCATCAACAAATACTGAGCTAATTAATCGGTTGGTCGGTTCAAAATCTTATCCCCTAAGTCCTTTGAGTCACACTAGTCAACGGGTGTGCAGTAGATTTTTATTAGTAAGACTGTCAAAGTTTAACTACACATGTTTAGATCATAAATAAGGATAGATCAACATTGTTGTGATAAGTATTTACTCTCAATTTGACATTTAAACAGAGCAAAACGATTATATACTAAATGTAGGTAGGACGTACGTTTTTTGTAAATCATAGTAAAAAAAGAAAAAAACACATTTCTAAAGAATTCAAATATATTTCACAAAAATAACTAATCGGAAGTTAAAACCATTTAATACGTTCAGAAATCTTCAATTTATTGAAGAAGAGCTAGACATGTAAGAGAATGCGGGTGACATATATATATATATATATATATATATATATATATATATATATATATATATATATATATATATATATATATATATATATATATATATATATATATATATATATATATATATATATATATATATATATATATATATATATATATATATATATATATATATATATATATATATATATATATATATATATTGACATGAATCGCCTCTTCGTCGAGTGGGAATTCATGCCCTTAACGTACGAACGCACGCGAACCGACGGTTGTCGATCGATGACACCCGATTTCCCGAGCCGTTTCAGGACATATCTGTATGTAACCTAAGGAGGAGGAAAACGACATAATTCTGAAATTACCGTGCATGCGAGAAAATAAAATTACTCACCCCTGCCGACTGCATTATCTCACCTGTCTTCTTCTTCTTCTCATAGCGATGTCCAAGCCTCCTATTCGTCATTACCTGAAATGATTTAAATACGCGAGTATTTTACGGTAATTATTTGGCCAGATCGTCTAGTTTCGCATAGGACTCTCGTTGTGTTCCGCAATAAACCAGATTCGTGAACCCCGGCTTCCTAGAACAACCTACCTACCGTACTAGTTTCCTAATACCTACCCTGTCACCTAACACGGCCCTAACCTACAACGACTGATGTACACGGATTTCGTGTTCCAACAATAAATCGTAAAGTAAAGATGCACATAAACATATATTCAGAAGAAATGAACGAGACAATGACATAGGAATTAACATTTATATAATATATGAATTCATAATAACTTGAACATAGGTATATTAGATATAATCTAATCATGCATTCTTATGCTAAATATTGGTTTTGATAAGGAAACCGCCTTAGGGGCGGTGGTACGAGCTCACATACCTCGCCGCTCGTCCCCGTCTAGGCCGTCCTTCTACTTTAACCTAGCCCGACCCTGCTCTTCCACATCCTGGAACAATCGCAAGGATTTAGCAATGATCACGTTTCGCAACTCGTGTCAATTTACCCCGTGCTTCTACTTCTTCCTTTCCTTTGGGTGACACTGATGTATTCCCCTAGGAGTATTAGGCCTTCGCAGCTCGTATCGAGCCTGCGGCTTATTTTCTACAATACCAACGAGATATACGCTCTACCAGGTTGCGATCTGGGGAACGTACATTTCGTTGGTAGAACGAGCATCGACAAACTACCGTCTATCACTAACTACTTCTGCTAACAGGCGGTTAGTAAAGGATGCAAATCTACTTGACCACCTGCATGTATAGTCCTGTGAGCATAACAAAATTCAGTGTACATAAGAAATCTTCCATCTTTTTATGTTCGATTCATACGACAGAAGGTCAGAGTGCATCCATTCCTCTCTTCCAACTTAGTATCCTCTCCCCTTCTCAAATAACCTCACTGTGGCTGTTCGGCCACTTTGGAAAAGGAATGTTAGTGTGTAAGGTAATTTAAAATTTAGTGTATTGTGTAGTGCATGTGTACTTATCGGACACGGTTAGGCCAATCCCGCGTCCTGGATAATTCATACTGTAGTGTGGTTGTGTGGGTACCTCCACAGTGTTGTGGTAGTGAGTTTGTTAGTCAAGGAAGCGAGAAATACCGTCGTCAGGGAGGGTCCCACATTGAGGCGCCGGTTCAATGCTTCAATCCCTCCCCTCACACGATACTCCCGCTAGGTATGAGGAAAAGGAGGTCATTCAGCTTTTGCATCGATACCTCCGCTTGAGCAAGTACGATTCCCGCCCCTTGACACTGACTAGCCTTGCGACTTCTACTGGCCGAGGGGGATCTGCCGAGTAATCGTCTCGCGAGCTAAGGCATGATTTCAACATTAATTCTTTTGTTAGTCGCTGTAATCAATGTACAGTCAACTTTGTTGGACTGAGTAAATTGTAGTGTACGCTCGATTCAGGCATACCGTGAAAACGTGCATTTTCTATCTCGCTAGCATAAAATCTCACAATATAATGGGGTTGTCTGAAAGGGGTTTGTCATTCTGGGAAAGATTCAAGATTCGGTATGGTATAACAGCATACGTGAAACAATAAATGATAAATTTAATATCTTGACAAATCCATTTCGTACAATCCCTACATAACGATAAACAAATAATGTACCTTATCTTATAACTTATATCTACTACTTGTTCCGCACAGAATATAAATAAATAAATAAATGAAATATATAAATAATAAGAATAAGAACAAGACATTTGTGCGATAACAGAGACAATTAGATAAAACAATTAAAGAACTCAGCTGGACTCTCCGACGTTGCAGGCTCGTCCTCCAATTACGCGAATTCGTAACCTCCCGCGATCGCGACGCGCGGAAATAGATTTAATCTACGCGATATCTGAAGTGCAACCCCAAGTCTCTGGATTCAACTCACGTCCGGAACACATATAAACAAAACTTCACAACTCAAAATCTCGCTCTTAAAACGATACCGCTCGTCTCGCCCGCTCCAAACCAACACCCCGACCGTCCTCTTTCGTAGCGCGCCGCTGACTATCCCGATACAACCTTTTGACTCCCCTACCAGCTCTCAGGAATGCATATAAAAAACTACCCCCTTACGACAGATTTACGAGAAACATATGTGTTCAAAATCTTTAACAGAAATACAGCTCCGTTACACTACCTAAACCATTCCATATATCGTCTATAAAATAATAATTTGTATAATATTATGGAGAGCTCGATTCATGACAGCTCCCCTCTGAGGTTACGTAATTTTGCCTGTAAAATTGTGTGACCTCACAATAGGATAATTACGTAAGAGAATCGAACTCTATAATAGTATTGCATAAAGCATAATTTTCGAAATAACTTAACACATGATCGACACCAGCTTCATAAAATGTTCAACATGATTTACGATACCAAAAATAAACCTCTCCCCTCAGACATTTAGCACTCCTTCCAGTCTTATAATTTAAGTTTGAATTTCCTACCCTCTTCCCCGATAATGATTGTCTCATATTAAAATTCCATCACCTCCGAAATTCGAGCTATCTAACCAATCATCCAATGATAAAAATAACATGATGTCCTCTATCTTAGCTCCGATGATTCACATCGTGACGAGGTTTGTTCACCTGAAACCTACCCACAAATCCCAGTTAATCTGAAAGAATACCATAAAAAGGACCTCTCCCCTCCGACTGCAATCCTCTAAACACCCCTTCAATAATCACCTTCAGTTGTTAAACACAATGTATTGTATTATTATTTTCCTTCCTCCTCTTACACCTTTCTGCCCTCAACCATCTCGAGAATTTAGTAAACAAAACTAGCTACAATATCTCTCCCCTCTGATTTTGATTTCCTTTCTGACCTTCTTCAATACTCAAGAAACGTATAAAATATAAAAATCCAACGATATAAAATAACCTTCACATCTAATTCGAGATTGCGCGGTCACCCTACCATGTCACCCAAAACCAGTCCCGTTCGTCGACAATATTATGGTTACCCTACTTTGTGACCGCCTTAAAGCTATAAATCATCCCCTTAAATACCAACCCAAGATAACGGCCTACTCTGTTCCAACGCTTTGGCAACATGTGTTGAATCTAGCTGCATTTGTAACAGAGCCCCAGACATAACGGCTTCACATACCCATTATTTTTTTCACAGCTGACATTAACTCCGATTTTTTTTTTTTTTCTTTTAACTCCGAAACATTAATAATAATAACCCCAATATGGACAAAAATTGAGAAATGAAAAATAAAGCGTCGCAGGACCCAGGGCCGGATAAACGTGTTTTTGCGCCCGTAGCAATATATTTGAATCCGCCCCCCCAGCCCAATTTTATTTGGAATTTTAGATATTGAACAATTTAAAATTATCTTAAATAACATCGGGTCTAAAATGATGAATCAGTATGTTAATATTACCTAAACCTACATATAAAGTTGTTTATTATTATTTATAAAAAATAGCCACAATTGGAGAGTCAATTTTGTTTTGTTTGACAACACCAGATGTAATGTCCAAATACCATGTTAAAAGTAAGCGAGCAAGATATTAGCACTAAGCGGGATTTTTTTACATACACACCATCATGCCGAGCCTCTATCCGGGTACGCAAAGAGAACCGAGTGCCATACCCGCGGTTTTTTGACTTATATGATGAACATTTTAGAATTTTAAGCGCCCTTTTTAATAAAACCGCCCTGACTTCTTGTTCTTGATTGTTCTATGATTAATCCGGCCCTGGCAGGACCACATTTAGAATCACGAAACTGAAATTATCCAAAGTTCATCATTAAGGTACCTCAGTAATTGATTACCCATGTAGACGGTGTAATAAAACCAAGTAGACAACATAACATATCCTAATATCGCACCAACTCCTTCTATTATATGGATTGAGAATGAATGCTACTAAATCCAAGGTGATGGTATTTGAGAAGAGCGAAACACGAACAATTCGCGAGACACGAGTGGAGGATGTACAATTAGAGCAAGTCGAGGAATGTTAAACAACAATTACAAAAATATATGCAAAACCCTGCTAATGTACAAACTAAAAGGAGAAGACCAATATACTAGCTCACAGCAATATAAACACAACAGATTAAGTACAACAAAAATCTTAAATATACCATATATTAAAACAACTTTGGGACCACGTAGTGTATGTTACCTTTCACTAAAACTTTTCATTAATTTACCAACAAACATTAAAACCATCAGTAATGCAAAAGAACTTAAAAATCACTAAGATGGGTTTATGTAATAGATGGGGGGAGAAAAATCCTGAAGGAAATAATTCTACCAAATAAAATGTAAAATGCACTATTACAAGCAACAGAATAGACAGTGGGAAAAAGGGGAAACAAGGTTTATCTCTACAATTTTCGTTGTGCGTGCATGACTTAAAATGAAATATTGCGTTAGAAGGAAAGAAGCATACGCTCGGATGCGCAGCGTATGTATGTACATGTACCTATATTATATGTAAATGTACCTATAAATAAACAACGTTATAGACAATACCATAAAACTAGCCCACCTTAACACAAGCTATGCCTAGTGAGGAGCTAGTAACCAGGATACAAACAAAGGAATATGGCTTAACTACGTAAGCACCAGCGAAATAATAAATTGATATTTATTGAAATGAAATAACTTATATATATCGGAGGTCACTAAGACGAATGTGTGGTAAAATGATGTATGATAGAATAAGAAATGAGGATATATGACGAGAATGTATGATTGAAAGAAATATTGTAAGATGAAAATAAATGCCCTAAGGTGGTTCGGCCACATAGAAAGAATGAGTGATGACCGTCTGACAAAGTGTACAAGGCTAATAAAAGAAGAACGAAAGGTAGAGGTCGGCCAAGAAAAGTTGGCACGATCACATAATTTGAAAGATGAGTGATGCTAGAAGTAAAGAATAATAGAAGAGCGTGTATGAGACGATGCATGGACGCGAACGAATCGAGGAATGCACGTCAATAGAGATGAGTCCGGCGTTCGGTTCTCTCTTCCTAGTCTAAATACGGAAATGGTGTGATGGCATGGCCCCCTAATACACATACATGGCTATGAGTGCAACCTGATACAGATCACCTTAGCAAAAGGGAATATAATTTCCAATAATTCTCATTATATGATTGCAATAATTCCCAAGGGTCCGACAAAGGTGTGATTATAAACACATGTTAGACAGTTCGTAAATTGTTATTCCCACCACCATAAATATCATAAATACATAATAACTAAGTAACTTGAGAACTCCTCCGTTGCTTGTTTAATTTTCGCCGATAACTCCACGAAGAGACTTTATAATAATAACAATAATAAACTCTCCCTTACGCCCCGTGTAAGTGACGAGTCCACCGCCAACCAGCAATCTCCTCCAACCAACATCATTTCCCAGCCTAGAAAAGCAATACACGCGTGTGAAATAAATCTAGATAAACCTCTCTTCTGCCGGGAAGCGAACACGAAACTCTTATAATATCTTATCATTATTTCTAAGAAGACAAAAATACCCATATTCAACCGCACAAAAAACTTACCTACTTACGTAGTTAGGTAACGCGTTCCCAATATGACGAGGGCCTATTTTTTTTTTTTTTTTTTTTTCCGACCCTAATTAACATTTCCACGCACCACTTCACAACTAAATAACTCTCTATTCAAGTAGGTGCCTAACTCATTGCCTACGAGTACCATAACATGGCACATAATCCATGTCGTAAAATAAATCGTTCTCAGAACAAGGTCTATGGTTACGATACTAATTTCGTCATGCGAGATATAAGTTGCACCCAAAATCCTAATGTATGTGGGTTCCCAACCTGTGGATCCCCAAGTTTAATTATTTCCTTTATCTCTCAGGCCAATTCGCACATAAATATTATGTAGGACACGCAACCTACTCTCAGTATCTGTTTACTTCGTGACGATACATGATAACATTTTAAACATGACAGGATAGGTTTGCTCATATTCTACGTCGCGCCCGTGCGCTCTTGGGGTGAAGTCACATCAAAACGGAGCTATAAGGCCGTCCAACCTCACAACTAACATATATTACGTTACATCTTTAGGCAAATTATCTTATACACCACATTCCCCGGAAGGTGCATTAACTAACGAAAAATATATTATTCACAAAATTCAACAAGCGCGGCCACAGCATCAGAACATCAGAACCAAAACCTTTTGTATAAATAAACCCATGAGCATATATGAATGCGCTTTCCTTTTAAATAATGTTTAACAGGAAACCTAACGATAACGACTATCGTATATCTATGATAATAGTACTATAAACTATTGCCTTATCCCAAACTTACTCACTTATAATTACCAAACCGAAATACACAGCATGTATTAGATTATTATCTTAATCATTGTCCGACTTTTCATACCTACCTACGTTCAAATACATGCCTACATAAGACTTAACAACCCTCTCCAAAACCTCGACACAGAGGGGGTTCTCTGTCGAACGTTTGAGTACATCTGGGACGTTTTTTTTTTTTTCTTGACGAATGTGTTTCCCCATGTACATATTTCACACTTTAAAATGTCATAAAATAAATCCATGGCAATAAACCTCTTCCCAACCACTTCAAATAAACAAATTCTCGAGTTGTTAATAATTAATATTATGTTTATTTAGGATAACCTATGGTCGACATCCCAGTGAGCCCTAAATAATTCGTCACAACCCTTTTTTTTTTTTGTGTCCTTCTCGGCAGCATAGTAGCCGCCCCATATGCATCTCATGCACTTTCAAAACGTCTCAAATTTTTCTTTCTGTCTTGGCGTTATGCAATATACCGAGGGTTGCCCCTGAAATATTTCTAGTCCGATAATTTCTATTCGTACAATATATCTTATACCTAATTAACTTCTTATGAGATCATTAAAATTTTTTCTAATCCTTAATAACTGAGTTAATCAAAACCCTTACACCCTTAATTAATTCATGAAGTTAAATAAAACAAATATCTACAATTTTAACATGTCCCTAAAACTTAAAATATTCCTTTGCAAAGCATCAAATTAACCACGCCGACTTATGTAAAACGGAACCAAGGTACAAAGAGCCAATTATGCATCAGCATGTATACAAATTATAGAAATAATTTTACCTAGATATCAGTATTTCAAACTATTTCAGGTTTTTCCTATCAATTCGAAAGCCAAATCGCCTACCGCAAACCCATATGATCAGATATTTTCATTTCCTGGGAATCGAACATAGGAAATCAGCATATAAAACAAACGGACCATCGTTCACTACACAACCAATACCTATCTAATATTCTATTTTAAACCATCGATTTTTGCCATTAAATATCGCAGAAAACCGTTACCGTCGTATTTTATTATATTTGACGTTGATAATATCCCAGCTAATTGTTATTTATTTATTTATTTATACATCTTCTTGTACATAATATAAACAAATATAATTGTACACTGGCGGGCTGTCAATCTAATATAATTGTCAATCTCTTCTTATCAATACACACGCACGACACATCTTTTGAACTCCCTATTAAAATATTATATTTTTGTTGTACTTACGTATTAAAATATTATTTTATATTAACCATAAATTCAATTCAAGTCAAAATGAGACCGAGGTTTGCATAATCGAAAAACCTAATTGACATCCCTACTAGGCATAAAGTACACCCAATGTACCAAAATAAAACAAAACAGGATAAGATCGATTTTCGATGTAGACAAAATTATACCGTATCCCTGTTGATGGGCAACCCTGTCGAAATATTTTTACGACGGGGTGTATAATGCGCTAGTCCTCACCACTCCTGTATACCTACTGACCGCATTCCAGCAGAGGGCCAAAACCTTTGGATTCGAAGCCAAATAACATATCCTATGTCCGAAATAAAGTATCACATTTAAAATATTCTAACGAATTTGTCTCTTTAGTCGTTTAATTTCGGGCAACATAATTAAAATATGTCTACATTAAACATACTCTGCACCAAATAGATCCTACCCCATCTCAACAACCCTAAATAAATATATAAATAAATAGACACTTCCTTGCTCCCAATGAAAGTGGCGGATTTATTGCCGTATGACAATTTCTTCTAAATAACCAATGTTTTAGGCCCAGAGAAGCAACATTTGCTCCTCTGCTGGGAGTCGAACCCAAGACGCTCAGTTCGAAACCATACTACTATAACTATGAATAAATAAATAACTCTGTATTAATAAATAAATAACTTTGTCCAAAGTCATTCATTCATTCATTTAAATAGGATTTCCACTCTGTAAACACAAAACTATAGAATAATTACTTTTACTATTCTTCAAAGTTTTACCATAGTTAAATTTTCCACTCCAACCGAAACTCGATACACAACCCAGTAGAATATTGTTCATTAATTTATTTTCCTATGCTATATTCCTTCTACCATAATTCAAACGAGATTCGACCTACCTACATTCAATTAATTTTAAATCTAAAGAAACTACATTCTATTAAGCTAAGAAACTAAACTAATTTTTGTTCAGGAAGCTTGTCTACGAGATTCAAATCCTGGTCACGGCACCATTTGACATGAATCGCCTCTTCGTCGAGTGGGAATTCATGCCCTTAACGTACGAACGCACGCGAACCGACGGTTGTCGATCGATGACACCCGATTTCCCGAGCCGTTTCAGGACATATCTGTATGTAACCTAAGGAGGAGGAAAACGACATAATTCTGAAATTACCGTGCATGCGAGAAAATAAAATTACTCACCCCTGCCGACTGCATTATCTCACCTGTCTTCTTCTTCTTCTCATAGCGATGTCCAAGCCTCCTATTCGTCATTACCTGAAATGATTTAAATACGCGAGTATTTTACGGTAATTATTTGGCCAGATCGTCTAGTTTCGCATAGGACTCTCGTTGTGTTCCGCAATAAACCAGATTCGTGAACCCCGGCTTCCTAGAACAACCTACCTACCGTACTAGTTTCCTAATACCTACCCTGTCACCTAACACGGCCCTAACCTACAACGACTGATGTACACGGATTTCGTGTTCCAACAATAAATCGTAAAGTAAAGATGCACATAAACATATATTCAGAAGAAATGAACGAGACAATGACATAGGAATTAACATTTATATAATATATGAATTCATAATAACTTGAACATAGGTATATTAGATATAATCTAATCATGCATTCTTATGCTAAATATTGGTTTTGATAAGGAAACCGCCTTAGGGGCGGTGGTACGAGCTCACATACCTCGCCGCTCGTCCCCGTCTAGGCCGTCCTTCTACTTTAACCTAGCCCGACCCTGCTCTTCCACATCCTGGAACAATCGCAAGGATTTAGCAATGATCACGTTTCGCAACTCGTGTCAATTTACCCCGTGCTTCTACTTCTTCCTTTCCTTTGGGTGACACTGATGTATTCCCCTAGGAGTATTAGGCCTTCGCAGCTCGTATCGAGCCTGCGGCTTATTTTCTACAATACCAACGAGATATACGCTCTACCAGGTTGCGATCTGGGGAACGTACATTTCGTTGGTAGAACGAGCATCGACAAACTACCGTCTATCACTAACTACTTCTGCTAACAGGCGGTTAGTAAAGGATGCAAATCTACTTGACCACCTGCATGTATAGTCCTGTGAGCATAACAAAATTCAGTGTACATAAGAAATCTTCCATCTTTTTATGTTCGATTCATACGACAGAAGGTCAGAGTGCATCCATTCCTCTCTTCCAACTTAGTATCCTCTCCCCTTCTCAAATAACCTCACTGTGGCTGTTCGGCCACTTTGGAAAAGGAATGTTAGTGTGTAAGGTAATTTAAAATTTAGTGTATTGTGTAGTGCATGTGTACTTATCGGACACGGTTAGGCCAATCCCGCGTCCTGGATAATTCATACTGTAGTGTGGTTGTGTGGGTACCTCCACAGTGTTGTGGTAGTGAGTTTGTTAGTCAAGGAAGCGAGAAATACCGTCGTCAGGGAGGGTCCCACATTGAGGCGCCGGTTCAATGCTTCAATCCCTCCCCTCACACGATACTCCCGCTAGGTATGAGGAAAAGGAGGTCATTCAGCTTTTGCATCGATACCTCCGCTTGAGCAAGTACGATTCCCGCCCCTTGACACTGACTAGCCTTGCGACTTCTACTGGCCGAGGGGGATCTGCCGAGTAATCGTCTCGCGAGCTAAGGCATGATTTCAACATTAATTCTTTTGTTAGTCGCTGTAATCAATGTACAGTCAACTTTGTTGGACTGAGTAAATTGTAGTGTACGCTCGATTCAGGCATACCGTGAAAACGTGCATTTTCTATCTCGCTAGCATAAAATCTCACAATATAATGGGGTTGTCTGAAAGGGGTTTGTCATTCTGGGAAAGATTCAAGATTCGGTATGGTATAACAGCATACGTGAAACAATAAATGATAAATTTAATATCTTGACAAATCCATTTCGTACAATCCCTACATAACGATAAACAAATAATGTACCTTATCTTATAACTTATATCTACTACTTGTTCCGCACAGAATATAAATAAATAAATAAATGAAATATATAAATAATAAGAATAAGAACAAGACATTTGTGCGATAACAGAGACAATTAGATAAAACAATTAAAGAACTCAGCTGGACTCTCCGACGTTGCAGGCTCGTCCTCCAATTACGCGAATTCGTAACCTCCCGCGATCGCGACGCGCGGAAATAGATTTAATCTACGCGATATCTGAAGTGCAACCCCAAGTCTCTGGATTCAACTCACGTCCGGAACACATATAAACAAAACTTCACAACTCAAAATCTCGCTCTTAAAACGATACCGCTCGTCTCGCCCGCTCCAAACCAACACCCCGACCGTCCTCTTTCGTAGCGCGCCGCTGACTATCCCGATACAACCTTTTGACTCCCCTACCAGCTCTCAGGAATGCATATAAAAAACTACCCCCTTACGACAGATTTACGAGAAACATATGTGTTCAAAATCTTTAACAGAAATACAGCTCCGTTACACTACCTAAACCATTCCATATATCGTCTATAAAATAATAATTTGTATAATATTATGGAGAGCTCGATTCATGACAATATATATATATATATATATATATATATATATATATATATATATATATATATATATATATATATATTTCGTATATATATATATATATATATATATATATATATATATATATATATATATATATATATATATATATACGAAAAGCACGCGCGCGACACACGTCTACTCACACTGAAAGCTCACCGTCAAGTGACTCGTAGCGTGAAGACAAATGGTCTTAGTCAAGACCTACTGACACGGGAAAACCGAGATAAAACATATTTCACCCGTGAAAACATCAAATATAACATATATATATATATATATATATATATATATATATATATATATATATATATATATATATATATATATATATATATATATATATATATATATATATATATATATATATATATATATATATATATGTTATAATATTTTTATCTCGGTTTTCCCGTGTCAGTAGGTCTTGACTAAGACCATTTGTCTTCCGACGTTTCGCCTGAATATCACCAGGCATTTTCAAGGACTTAACGAAAAGCACGCGCGCGACACACGTCTACTCACACTGAAAGCTCACCGTCAAGTGACTCGTACAAGATGGCCGCTTATGTCAAGACCTACTGACACGGGAAAACCGAGATAAAAATATTATAACATATTTCACCCGTGAAAACATCAAATATAACATATATATATATATATATATATATATATATATATATATATATATATATATATATATATATATATATATATATATATATATATATATATATATATATATATATATATATATATGTTAAATCTAAGGTTTTCGCGAGTACAAAATATGTTATTATTAAGTATTTTGGGGATAACCCGCGTCAAATTATGATTCCCGAGAGAATCAGTCGTCTGCCGACGTTTCGTCTGAATCTCATCAGACATTTTCTAAAGGCGCCTTGTTAATAAATTTTCGTCTCGAGGGATAGTGCACGCACGTCCGTTCGAGTCGAAAGCTTACTACCAAGTGAAAGTTTGAAAGGAAGCCGCGTCAAGTGTTAGTGGAGGGGTGGGTTTCCCCAATGACGTCATTATTGCGTTTTGTTTGGCTTCTAGTGACTCTAGTACTTAACGGTATATTGTTTACAGGTGGATTATCAGTTTTCGGCTTACTAAGAATTTTACTAATGTTTTTAATGTGACTATTGTTTGAAATATCGGTAGTTTGATTACTATGGTTTTTAAAAATGTTGTTTTCAAGTACACTTGTCCATGCGGTCGGGATTCGAATGCTATCGTCCCTGTTATTCATTATACTGTTGCTTCTTTTATATATTTCGATTGCTTCCCTGTAAATTCTAAATGTTTCATTATTAATATTCGCGACTACTTTTGAATTTTCAAAGTCTATGGAGTGATTTTCGGTCAATGAGTGATTTACAAGAGATGAAGTTAGTTTCCGGTTTTGAAATTTTGTTGTCTGTTCTAAAAATGGTGCGAATATTATGTTTATAAAGTAGGTGACTGATTTTGTCTGTAGTGCCTTTTATGTAAGGCAAAAACGCAATGGAGAGTGGCTTTACTTTAGTTGACGTATCTTTTTTATTATAATTTTTATTAGTTTGATTTTTTAGAACAGACAACAAAATTTCATCCTTTTTAAAAAGTCCGAAAGATAAAATACCATTAGAGTCACACGGTATTTACGAAATCCCATGCGGTGATTGCTCAAAAACTTACATAGGCAGGACAAATCGCAGAATCTCGGCGCGCGTCTCTGAACATCGCGTAGATGTTAAAAACCGGAAACTAACTTCATCTCTTGTAAATCACTCATTGACCGAAAATCACTCCATAGACTTTGAAAATTCAAAAGTAGTCGCGAATATTAATAATGAAACATTTAGAATTTACAGGGAAGCAATCGAAATATATAAAAGAAGCAACAGTATAATGAATAACAGGGACGATAGCATTCGAATCCCGACCGCATGGACAAGTGTACTTGAAAACAACATTTTTAAAAACCATAGTAATCAAACTACCGATATTTCAAACAATAGTCACATTAAAAACATTAGTAAAATTCTTAGTAAGCCGAAAACTGATAATCCACCTGTAAACAATATACCGTTAAGTACTAGAGTCACTAGAAGCCAAACAAAACGCAATAATGACGTCATTGGGGAAACCCACCCCTCCACTAACACTTGACGCGGCTTCCTTTCAAACTTTCACTTGGTAGTAAGCTTTCGACTCGAACGGACGTGCGTGCACTATCCCTCGAGACGAAAATTTATTAACAAGGCGCCTTTAGAAAATGTCTGATGAGATTCAGACGAAACGTCGGCAGACGACTGATTCTCTCGGGAATCATAATTTGACGCGGGTTATCCCCAAAATACTTAATAATAACATATATATATATATATATATATATATATATATATATATATATATATATATATATATATATATATATATATATATATATATATATATATATATATATATATATATATATATATATATATATATATATATATATATATATATATATATACATATATATATATATATATATATATATATATATATATATATATATATATATATATATATATATATATATATATATATATATATATATATATATATATATATATATATATATATATATATATATATGTTATAATATTTTTATCTCGGTTTTCCCGTGTCAGTAGGTCTTGACTAAGACCATTTGTCTTCCGACGTTTCGCCTGAATATCACCAGGCATTTTCAAGGACTTAACGAAAAGCACGCGCGCGACACACGTCTACTCACACTGAAAGCTCACCGTCAAGTGACTCGTAGCGTGAAGACAAATGGTCTTAGTCAAGACCTACTGACACGGGAAAACCGAGATAAAACATATTTCACCCGTGAAAACATCAAATATAACATATATATATATATATATATATATATATATATATATATATATATATATATATATATATATATATATATATATATATATATATATATATATATATATATATATATATATATATATATATATATATATATATATATATATATATATATATATATATATATATATATATATATATATATATATATATATATATATATATATATATATATATATATATATATATATATATATATATATATATATATATATATATATATATATATATATATATATATATATATATATATATATATATATATATATATATATATATATATATATATATATATATATATATATATATATATATATATATATATATATATATATATATATATATATATATATATATATATATATATATATATATATATATATATATATATATATATATATATATATATATAAAATAAAAAAATGTATGAATAGGGAAAAAGTGACACGCAATACGCTGCACAATGTCAAATGATTTTATTATTTGATTCAAAGCAGATTTTAGTGTAATTGGTTTGTGCACAGGTGACGTTACCCGCATTCCGTCGCTTGGCGAGCTCTAACCATTCCCTCGTATCTTCTGATAAATGTCGTATTCATTAATATCTAAACGGCTCTAAAAGTATAAAGAAATGTTTTATGATATACGAGATAAGAACACGTTGAAACAAAATTTTTCAAAACAAATATTTAACTACTTTATTGCTTTATAAATACTTTTAATGTAAACAATCAAAAGTATTATGTTGGTATGTCACCTTGTTGATTGAGGTTGGTTAACATTGGTAGTGAATGCGGTAGAGTGGTAATTTTCCTAATACAGAGAACTCGTCTGGCGAGTGCATATGAACATAATTCACACATAGTTAAGAGCAAAATTTTTGCAAGCTTTGGCCTCTGTCTTGCAAGTCTCGTAGCCTCGTGTGTCGATGCAAGGGGCTAGGTTGCGGCCTTTGGGGCCAAACCAGTAAATTTGAGGGTGGCCGCAGCTCTATACTAGGTCGGTGCTCCCTTTAATTCTTACCTATAGAAGAGCAGGGTTGACGCCTTAATGTCTCGCTCGGCGGTAGAGATGCTGTAGCTGACATCGCGCTTGGCGCGCTTCCTAAGATGTTATAGAGCTCCTTTAAATTACTATTGCGTTTAGAACATATGTATGTACCTTATTCTTTATAGATATAGTTTTCACCAAATATCTTGAACCAGGCTTATGGGTGCGCAGAGCGCAAATTTGTATATTTTTGCTTCTTTGGTATAAGTACGTACAAATCGCCCCCTTTCTCGGTGAAATGTATCAAGATATTTGGCGACAACTATACCCGAGTTTTAAAAGGCAACAATTCCAAAAATCATTTTTGAGTTGACGTTACCACGGAAATCAGAAAAAATAATACTACGTCCAATTCAGTAACTTCTCGAACTAAAATTTACAAAAATAATGCAACATAATAATAATAATGAACACTTCCTTGCACCCTGCGCAAGTGGCGAGTTTATTGCCGCATGGCAATTTTTTTCAACTAACCAGTTTTTCCAGCCCAGAGAAGCAATATTTGCTGAGAAAATAATTTGAACAAAAACAATAATTTAACATAGATAACAATTTGAACTCAAATTGTCTATGGCGCAGACTACGCATGCGTACTGCGCTCTGTTCGGCCATATTTATTTATGACATGTCACCGTGATGTCGCCTAACCTAACATTTCAATTGATCTGCACTAATATTCTTTGGTGGTGGAACGCCAGAAATTAATTTAAAAAAATATATATATTCTTTGGTTTTTATTTTATATTTATTTATTATTTTATGTGTGTAAATGATCCGAAAACAACTGATGTTCTAAAATATCCCGGAATGCTGTGAAATTAACTAGTACGCTTCCAATAAGGTGTGAACTAAAATTTGGTACGTTTTGAAAGTTGATTAGTCTAAAATGTGGTTATAGAATAGGGAATTGGCCTTATTTGTGTCTTACTTGGAGTAAGAATGTTTCTATTTCAGCGTTATAGAATATCAACTTGGACTAAATGGAATATAAACGTACCTATTTTAGCTGGAACGTTCTTAAAAATTTATAGATTCGGACGCAATGTACGATTTATAAAAGGAAACATCCCTAAAAATGGTGAGAAGTAGGATTTTTCCTTTTAATTCAGACCAATAAAACAGGTTTCTTGATTATTAATAGGAAACAACATACCTTACCTAGTAATTAATGAACAAATATACCTAAGTATTTTTGCACCAAATTCGATTACAATGAGGTGACTCGGCATTCTCAAGGTCTAAAAATAATAATGCCGAGTCACCTCGGCGCAAACTTTCAGTTATTGTAATCGAATTTGTTGGAAAAATAATTAAGTATATTTTTTCATTAATTTTCAAATGGATTTACACTCTGTTAACACAAAAACTTTAGAATCAATAACATAGTAATTATTAGAAGGAAAAAGAAATTGCTATTTTCGACTTGATGCCTTCTAAAACTTTATTATAAATGAAGGTTCTTGGCGAAAATTTTAAATTGGGATTGGGTATGAAATTCAAGATTATCCCTTGCAGTGAACAAATACAGGCTGTGACTGTTTACTGATAATATATCAGTTAACAAGGGAAAATAGTACATAGAGGATAAGATACAATCATGAGCTAAAACGTATTATGTACCTACTTACAATGTTCACCGAGCCCAACATAGTAAAGTACATAAAAACTTATCGCCTTAGATGGTTGGGATACCTCCAGCGAATGAAGGAGAACCGAGTCCCCAAGAAGATTCTCAACACACGACCAGATGGGAGGCAAAACTTGGGAAAACTCAAATAAAGGTGAATAGATGGTGTAGAAAGGGACTTAAGAGACATCGGTGTAACTTTTGGAAGGTGCGGACGGTGGACCGGATGGAATGGCAGAAAGTTCATGAGGAGGCCAAGGCTCATGAGGGGCTGTAGCGCTATTAGCGATGATGAAGTAAGCAGGTATCTAATATTTTATTATAAAACAAATCTCAATAGTAAATTTATAAATACTTTTAAAATTCACTTACAAACAGAAGCAGCCACATACTGTGGTAAAAGAGTTCCTTTACTTTCATCCTTATTTATATTTTGTTGTATACTTGATTTATATGTATCCATTTTATATATACAAACGAAGAAACAACTTATTTTACAAAGTCAATACAAAAAGGCTGGAAAATCCAATGTAACAAAATATTGTTTAAATTTATGCTAACTACACTTGTGTAATCTACCACATACATTTTCAACTCTTTGGAATGAGTTGTCGAAGACCAATTAAGATCTATTTATTCAGACTCGCCAGACAGTAAGTAATTTTTTGTATAAATATTTTCATAACATTCCTTGAACTTGAACATCCAAAGGCCACAGAAAGTTGATAGACTACAACACCAATATTGACAGGTAGGTACTTTGAACTTAACTCATTCACAATCAAGACATGTTAAAACTCTTAAAACTTTAATAATGAACCATGATTTTACAGAAAAAACAGTGCGTTTAATTTTTATTTCATTAAACATCTCTCATCAACTATAAGAAACCATTATAAAGTCCTATATATATCGGCAATGTGTAAGTCAAGTTCGTTTTAATTCAGTCTACACTCAACATACTGCCGAGACAATTGAAGACACACACGAATTACGCATTTATATATAATTCGCAAGTCTCTTGGTCTTGCACCCCCTGATATTGGTCTTGGTCTTGCATCGACAGATAGAATTTCGTAGTCTCCTAACCCACTCTATTGGGAATGTCACAGTGCTTGTAGCCCTATTCATCCACGGAGCTGCTCCTCATCGGACGAAACAAGTAACTACTATCAAGCATATTTCATACCACTACCACTACCGAGTCCAACCACAAACGTGGAGGCCCGTCAGTCATGGCGAGGGTCTCCCGTCCCAACAGTGCTCAGTAACAGGCGACGTGTAATAGCGAGCATTGACAGTAATATCAGTTCTTCGATTTCCACGCCAAGCGCGATGTCAGCTACAGCATCTCTACCGCCGAGCGAGACATTAAGGCGTCAACCCTGCTCTTCTATAGGTAAGAATTAAAGGGAGCACCGACCTAGTATAGAGCTGCGGCCACCCTCAAATTTACTGGTTTGGCCCCAAAGGCCGCAACCTAGCCCCTTGCATCGACACACGAGGCTACGAGACTTGCAAGACAGAGGCCAAAGCTTGCAAAAATTTTGCTCTTAACTATGTGTGAATTATGTTCATATGCACTCGCCAGACGAGTTCTCTGTATTAGGAAAATTACCACTCTACCGCATTCACTACCAATGTTAACCAACCTCAATCAACAAGGTGACATACCAACATAATACTTTTGATTGTTTACATTAAAAGTATTTATAAAGCAATAAAGTAGTTAAATATTTGTTTTGAAAAATTTTGTTTCAACGTGTTCTTATCTCGTATATCATAAAACATTTCTTTATACTTTTAGAGCCGTTTAGATATTAATGAATACGACATTTATCAGAAGATACGAGGGAATGGTTAGAGCTCGCCAAGCGACGGAATGCGGGTAACGTCACCTGTGCACAAACCAATTACACTAAAATCTGCTTTGAATCAAATAATAAAATCATTTGACATTGTGCAGCGTATTGCGTGTCACTTTTTCCCTATTCATACATTTTTTTATTTTATATATATATATATATATATATATATATATATATATATATATATATATATATATATATATATATATATATATATATATATATATATATATATATATATATATATATATATATATATATATATATATATATATATATATATATATATATATATATATATATATATATATATATATATATATATATATATATATATATATATATATATATATATATATATATATATATATATATATATATATATATATATATATATATATATATATATATATATATATATATATATATATATATATATATATATATATATATATATATATATATATATATATATATATATATATATATAAAATAAAAAAATGTATGAATAGGGAAAAAGTGACACGCAATACGCTGCACAATGTCAAATGATTTTATTATTTGATTCAAAGCAGATTTTAGTGTAATTGGTTTGTGCACAGGTGACGTTACCCGCATTCCGTCGCTTGGCGAGCTCTAACCATTCCCTCGTATCTTCTGATAAATGTCGTATTCATTAATATCTAAACGGCTCTAAAAGTATAAAGAAATGTTTTATGATATACGAGATAAGAACACGTTGAAACAAAATTTTTCAAAACAAATATTTAACTACTTTATTGCTTTATAAATACTTTTAATGTAAACAATCAAAAGTATTATGTTGGTATGTCACCTTGTTGATTGAGGTTAACATTGGTAGTGAATGCGGTAGAGTGGTAATTTTCCTAATACAGAGAACTCGTCTGGCGAGTGCATATGAACATAATTCACACATAGTTAAGAGCAAAATTTTTGCAAGCTTTGGCCTCTGTCTTGCAAGTCTCGTAGCCTCGTGTGTCGATGCAAGGGGCTAGGTTGCGGCCTTTGGGGCCAAACCAGTAAATTTGAGGGTGGCCGCAGCTCTATACTAGGTCGGTGCTCCCTTTAATTCTTACCTATAGAAGAGCAGGGTTGACGCCTTAATGTCTCGCTCGGCGGTAGAGATGCTGTAGCTGACATCGCGCTTGGCGTGGAAATCGAAGAACTGATATTACTGTCAATGCTCGCTATTACACGTCGCCTGTTACTGAGCACTGTTGGGACGGGAGACCCTCGCCATGACTGACGGGCCTCCACGTTTGTGGTTGGACTCGGTAGTGGTAGTGGTATGAAATATGCTTGATAGTAGTTACTTGTTTCGTCCGATGAGGAGCAGCTCCGTGGATGAATAGGGCTACAAGCACTGTGACATTCCCAATAGAGTGGGTTAGGAGACTACGAAATTCTATCTGTCGATGCAAGACCAAGACCAATATCAGGGGGTGCAAGACCAAGAGACTTGCGAATTATATATAAATGCGTAATTCGTGTGTGTCTTCAATTGTCTCGGCAGTATGTTGAGTGTAGACTGAATTAAAACGAACTTGACTTACACATTGCCGATATATATAGGACTTTATAATGGTTTCTTATAGTTGATGAGAGATGTTTAATGAAATAAAAATTAAACGCACTGTTTTTTCTGTAAAATCATGGTTCATTATTAAAGTTTTAAGAGTTTTAACATGTCTTGATTGTGAATGAGTTAAGTTCAAAGTACCTACCTGTCAATATTGGTGTTGTAGTCTATCAACTTTCTGTGGCCTTTGGATGTTCAAGTTCAAGGAATGTTATGAAAATATTTATACAAAAAATTACTTACTGTCTGGCGAGTCTGAATAAATAGATCTTAATTGGTCTTCGACAACTCATTCCAAAGAGTTGAAAATGTATGTGGTAGATTACACAAGTGTAGTTAGCATAAATTTAAACAATATTTTGTTACATTGGATTTTCCAGCCTTTTTGTATTGACTTTGTAAAATAAGTTGTTTCTTCGTTTGTATATATAAAATGGATACATATAAATCAAGTATACAACAAAATATAAATAAGGATGAAAGTAAAGGAACTCTTTTACCACAGTATGTGGCTGCTTCTGTTTGTAAGTGAATTTTAAAAGTATTTATAAATTTACTATTGAGATTTGTTTTATAATAAAATATTAGATACCTGCTTACTTCATCATCGCTAATAGCGCTACAGCCCCTCATGAGCCTTGGCCTCCTCATGAACTTTCTGCCATTCCATCCGGTCCACCGTCCGCACCTTCCAAAAGTTACACCGATGTCTCTTAAGTCCCTTTCTACACCATCTATTCACCTTTATTTGAGTTTTCCCAAGTTTTGCCTCCCATCTGGTCGTGTGTTGAGAATCTTCTTGGGGACTCGGTTCTCCTTCATTCGCTGGAGGTATCCCAACCATCTAAGGCGATAAGTTTTTATGTACTTTACTATGTTGGGCTCGGTGAACATTGTAAGTAGGTACATAATACGTTTTAGCTCATGATTGTATCTTATCCTCTATGTACTATTTTCCCTTGTTAACTGATATATTATCAGTAAACAGTCACAGCCTGTATTTGTTCACTGCAAGGGATAATCTTGAATTTCATACCCAATCCCAATTTAAAATTTTCGCCAAGAACCTTCATTTATAATAAAGTTTTAGAAGGCATCAAGTCGAAAATAGCAATTTCTTTTTCCTTCTAATAATTACTATGTTATTGATTCTAAAGTTTTTGTGTTAACAGAGTGTAAATCCATTTGAAAATTAATGAAAAAATATACTTAATTATTTTTCCAACAAATTCGATTACAATAACTGAAAGTTTGCGCCGAGGTGACTCGGCATTATTATTTTTAGACCTTGAGAATGCCGAGTCACCTCATTGTAATCGAATTTGGTGCAAAAATACTTAGGTATATTTGTTCATTAATTACTAGGTAAGGTATGTTGTTTCCTATTAATAATCAAGAAACCTGTTTTATTGGTCTGAATTAAAAGGAAAAATCCTACTTCTCACCATTTTTAGGGATGTTTCCTTTTATAAATCGTACATTGCGTCCGAATCTATAAATTTTTAAGAACGTTCCAGCTAAAATAGGTACGTTTATATTCCATTTAGTCCAAGTTGATATTCTATAACGCTGAAATAGAAACATTCTTACTCCAAGTAAGACACAAATAAGGCCAATTCCCTATTCTATAACCACATTTTAGACTAATCAACTTTCAAAACGTACCAAATTTTAGTTCACACCTTATTGGAAGCGTACTAGTTAATTTCACAGCATTCCGGGATATTTTAGAACATCAGTTGTTTTCGGATCATTTACACACATAAAATAATAAATAAATATAAAATAAAAACCAAAGAATATATATATTTTTTTAAATTAATTTCTGGCGTTCCACCACCAAAGAATATTAGTGCAGATCAATTGAAATGTTAGGTTAGGCGACATCACGGTGACATGTCATAAATAAATATGGCCGAACAGAGCGCAGTACGCATGCGTAGTCTGCGCCATAGACAATTTGAGTTCAAATTGTTATCTATGTTAAATTATTGTTTTTGTTCAAATTATTTTCTCAGCAAATATTGCTTCTCTGGGCTGGAAAAACTGGTTAGTTGAAAAAAATTGCCATGCGGCAATAAACTCGCCACTTGCGCAGGGTGCAAGGAAGTGTTCATTATTATTATTATGTTGCATTATTTTTGTAAATTTTAGTTCGAGAAGTTACTGAATTGGACGTAGTATTATTTTTTCTGATTTCCGTGGTAACGTCAACTCAAAAATGATTTTTGGAATTGTTGCCTTTTAAAACTCGGGTATAGTTGTCGCCAAATATCTTGATACATTTCACCGAGAAAGGGGGCGATTTGTACGTACTTATACCAAAGAAGCAAAAATATACAAATTTGCGCTCTGCGCACCCATAAGCCTGGTTCAAGATATTTGGTGAAAACTATATCTATAAAGAATAAGGTACATACATATGTTCTAAACGCAATAGTAATTTAAAGGAGCTCTATAACATCTTAGGAAATTATAGAATTTCATTGAACAATTATATCCATGATATGGGTAAACATGGATGGTTTTGATTCCGCCGGTTGATCAGTCTTGCCCCTCAGGTGTTCGACTGGAGACTGGCGTTGGAGGAGCTCGATTCGGGCGGAAGTGCTATAGAAAAAGAAGGTAGGTTCTAAGCGTAAATTGAAATTGGATTACGATTTCGATAGTAAAGCTGCAGGACATAATAGGCCTCACATTTCATAATTTTTTATTCACTATAGTTCGGTTAATTTTCAAAAAAGTCAGTAGGGTATGCATTGAACATTATACTAAGGGCGTCCCAGTATTTTATTGGGAGCAGGAAAAAAGAAAACACGGAAGAGGTTATTTTCTTGTCAAATGATGGTCTGCCTCTTCGATCTGTTGATCGTACTACACTAGCTATGCCCATTCATTCTACTGAATTCATCAGTTCCTCTTTTCAAGTACAATCAGCAAGTACAATAATATCTTCACCTTAAGTGAACTTTCAACTCTTTAAGAAAAAAATAAAGCTGTTATACCTCTCTAATAACTTTTATTTGACATCTATCATATTCTTTTCTCTGTTGTTGCATATTTACACTTGATATTGTTATGTTTTTTTATTTCCATTTATTATTTTTATATAGATTTAATATACCTACCACTACACTATGTATAGCCTCACGTTGTATTGTTTGACTGGAAGAAATTGCAGATTTTTATCCAACACATTGAGATGGTTTGGTCACGAGGGGAGAATGAATGTAGAGCGCCTGACGAAGAAAATATACTGAGCGGAAAGGAATGGAATGAGAGGTCGGGGACGCCCAAGAAAGGGATAGCACGACCATGTGAATGATATTCTGAAAGACGAAAAAAAAACATGTATGAGACGATGCATGAATATGGACGAGGCGATGGATGGGTGCCAGGATAGAAAAATGTGGCGTTCGGTTCTCTTTGCCTACCCCGCAAGGGACATGGCATGATGATATGTATGTATATATGTATGTAAATGAAATCAAATTGAATTTCATCGTATTTTGTTATATAGGTAGTATGTTAGCATTCATGTACGGGAATTCAGTTGGATGGACGTCGTCAGCAGTGCCGCAGTTGGAAGAGGGTCTTCTTGCCGAGGGTCCTGTGCATGTCGACCAAAGCGGATGGATAGGGGGCTCCTATTGTCTGGGGGCCCTTGCCTCATCTCCTTTCTGCGGCCTCATAGCAGACGCTAAAGGAAGAAAATTTGCAGCATACATAATTGGTGCGGCATTTGCGGTTGGTATCCTGCCCTGTATCTTTTTAAAAAGTTGCGTGTTGAATTCGTGGATTTTCTTGATAATTCAGTTAGCTGAATAGATAACTAAGTTGTATATTTTTATTCATATTATTATTTACATTCCTGCACAAAATAGTGAACAGTATCATTGACACCGATGCACTTCTTGCGAAAATTCCCTTCAACATACCGACGAGACAGACTAGAAAAAAAATATACATTTAGACTTCCCATCTGTGGCACAAATTATGCACAGCACTCTTCCATATACAGAGTATGCAAAAATTATGATTCTTTCTTTCATGACATTGATCTCTTCAACTCATCGCATAGAAGATTTAAACTATCCATTATGGCCACGTTCCCTCATCGCTCTGAGTGATCTTACGCACGCTTCCCATAACGCCCCATTTCCTTTCAATTACCTTTTCCTACAGGAAAAAATATTATGTTACTGATGTTTTTTCTCAATTCATATTTTTTAATCAGTAATATACATGAAACATTTTTGGCTTATTTGTTGTATTACTGTCTGCTTTTACTATATACTAAATTGGCTGTATGTTTGTTTTCAATTAATAAAAAAAAGATAAAAAAATCATTTGTTACGTAAGTTACAATTATTTTTAAATCATATATAGGTAAGAATTTTATGGAATTAGTAGTTAGCTAAATTATTATTAATAGAAATAGTAAACTTTATTTAGACGTAGTAGTAGTTCCAATTTTAGTATATGTACTGCCGAAGCAAGTACAAAGCTTATTTAGACGTAAATCATATATAAAAATTTATACATCTATTATAAACAAAAAAATATAAATAAATAATATTTTGGAACAAATAAGTATGGTAAGAGTATGACAATTAATTATAAATAAAAAAATTATGTAAAACTATGGAGAACATATAAGTTTTTAATTATGTAGCACCTAGCCTACAAAAGTAGACAAGATTTGTGGTTTCTTTTATGTTTGGTGGTAAACTATTATACATTTTGAGACCTTTATGGTATAAACTATTTTGTGTACATGTTAATCTCGTTTTTGGAAGTCTAAAATCCTGACATCCTCTCGTAGGGTAAGCGTGAACATTGAATAAAAAAAAATTTGCATATATTTTGGAAACACATTAATTTTTAGCTTGTAAATCAAAATTAATGTGTTGTATATAATTACCGAAGAAGTCAAGCAACTCTACGAAGACATTACAAAAGCCAAAAAATCTGAAAAAGCCAAGCTATTTGTTATAACTGGTGACTTCAATGCCAAAATTGGCGAAAAGAATCATGGAGATCCACATAATATAGGACAGTTTGGACTAGGTAATAGAAACGAAAGAGGAGAAATGTTGCTGGATTATTTACGTAAAGAGGAGCTGTACTGCTTAAACGCCTTCTGGCAAAATTAAAAACGAGATAGATTATATACTCACAGATGAGAGGAAATATTGTAAGAATGTCTCAGTACTAAACAATTTTGACACAGGCAGCGACCACAGATTGGTTGGAGCACTCTTCACAATAAATACCAAAATGGAAAGAAAAGCTTTGATAGGAAGAAAAATCCATAAATTACCTACATTAGATATAATAACTAGAAATAAAAACATTTTTCAAGAAACGGTGGAAAATAATAGTAATAATAATAAATGGAAGGGAAAAGGGAACTCGAACAAACAGAACGGGACACTCTTAACGACTAAATCGCCTCAACTATTTAAACAGCTGTTAAAAAGATTTTATTTTATTTTTATTTTATATAGCTTCTCGGGCGACTAACAGGTACTATGTCAAATAATTATTTAACACGCACCCAATAACAAGTTGCCACATTCTGGAGACTTACGATATTAATCGTCTCACAGATCCAGACTGTAAACACAATTTTAAAAACTGTGTCTCCACCGGGAATCGAACCCGGGACCCTTGGATCAGCAGTCAGATATCCAACCAACTGAGCCACGATGGCCGACAAGATTTCATACAGACAAAAGAAAAATATTACTAAACCATCAAATGACACTCTCAAGTTACTTGAAGAACGCAAAACTCTCGATAGGGATTCAGATCATTATAAGCTCCTAAACAAAAATATCAGAAAAGAGATAAGGAAAGACATTAGAAGATATAATACAAAACTCATAACAGAAACAATAGAAAATAACAAAAATATGAAAGTCTTAAAAGGAATAGAATCTCGCGGCAACCACAACATAACTAAAATTAAGGATCAAAATGGAATTGTCGTAAGAGACAAGCATACTATATGCAAAACCGTTGAAAATTTTTAATCAAAACTTTACACATCACATATTAATCACGAGAAAAACCAAAAATGCATAATGAACGTAGGGTCAGAAGATTTACCAGAAGTGGAAATTAACGAAAAAGAAAATGCCTTAAAGCAAATGAAAAGTAACAAAGCTCCAGGTGATGATCAGACAACAAGTGATATGCTAAAGTTAGGGGGGAGAAAGTTGATAGAAGCCATAAAAATATTATTGGACAAATGCCTAGAATAAGGCAGGATACCTAATGGCTGGCAAAACGCTGAATTAAAAATATTATTTAAAAAAGGAGACAGCGATAACATAGAAAACTATCGTCCCATTAGCCTGCTTTCCCACCTGTATAAGTTGCTAACAAAAATAATAACAAATCGCTTAACCCTGAAATTTGATAGTTATCAACCCGTAGAGCAAGCTGGTTTTCGCAAAAGTTTTGGAACCAGAGATCACATTCAGACATTAAGACTACTCATAGAGAAAACAACAGAGTATAACATACCTATACATCTAGCTTTTGTTGACTACCAAAAAGCGTTTGATTCAGTTGAAAAATGGGCAATTATCGAGGCACTCCAAAATGCAAGAATAGATTCCAGGTATATACAACTAATAAACTTTATATATATGAAAATACAACTATGACTGTTGTAATCGATGACGACACTAAAATTGAAAAAATAAAAATTCAAAAAGGTGTGCGACAAGGTGACACAATTTCGCCAAAGCTATTCACGCTAGCCCTAGAAGATGTCTTTAAAACTCTCAACTGGGATAACAAAGGGGTGAAGATAGATGGCACATATTTGAGTCACCTAATATTCGCTGATGACGTAGTTGTTGTAGGTGAAAGCATTGATGAATAAAGTCAAATGATTAATGAATTGCATGAAGCTTCTAGCATGATCGGTCTTAGTATGAACATAGCAAAAACGAAAATTATAAGTCCAGAAAACAAAATCATCACTGTTAACAATAAGAATCTCGAAATAGTGGATGAATACATATATCTTGGACACAAGATAAAACTGGGCAGAGAAAACCAAACAGCGGAACTGCCAAGAAGAATAGGAATGAGTCGGGCAGCTTTTAGCAAACTTAGACACATACTAAAAGATATGAATCATGTATACTGCCAGTGACTACATATGCATTGGAGACCATGGCCCTTACAAAAAAAAAATGTAGAAAAGCTCAAATGCACACAGCGATCCATGGAAAGATCCATGCTTGGTATAAGCCTAAGAGACAGAATAAGAAATGAGGAAATTAGGAAAAGGACCAGAGTAGCGGACGTGATGGATCGCGTAGCTACATTGAAATGGTAATGGGCGGGACATATTGCTAGACAGGAACCCGCAAGATGGACCCCTAAAATATTGAGATGGAGACCTTGGGAGAGGAGTCGGAAGACCTCAAAAAAGATGGTCTGACGACATAGCCGCTGTGGGGGGTAGAAATTGGCTGCAAGCAGCAACCGATAGAAGGAAGTGGAAGAATATGGAAGAGGCCTATATCCAGCAGTGGAGGACAGAGGGCTGAAGAAGAAGAAGAAGATATAATTACCGTCATTAATTTTAAGTTTATTAAACATGAGGTTTAATCTTGCATATCTACTGCATTTTAAAATTAAACACGTAATTAAAATCGTACAGTAATTAAACTTATTTCTACTTCGTTTTATTTGTATCTATAAAATATATATTTTATTTCATGAAATCGATCCCTCTACAATAGTTTCCATATAGTTCTATCTTTGCCCTTTTCTTTCCAGTTTGTTCCCCCAGTTGTTATTGTATTTTCGATCCACCTTTTGTACGGCCTGCTATCATTCCTTTTGTCTTTAGGTCCCGTCCATATCGTGGTTAGTAAGGTCCATCTATCATCTGCGAAACGCGATATGTGTCCAGCCCATTGCCACTTGAATTTTAAAACTTGTTTTGACGCGTCTGTTAATTTTGTCTGTTTGCTAATAGTTTCACAATTAATCTTATGTATCTTCCGCAGCTTTAACATGCTTCTTTCTATTGCTCGTTGACATGATCTTATTGCTTTTTTTGTATAGTTTGTAAAAGTACAATTTTGGCACGCATAAAGCAAACTGGGATGAATACAGGTCTCCATTGCTGTTTTTTTTTATTTCTGAAATGATAGTCAATTCGATTCAGAAATAGTAGGTAAGTACCCTTTTAAGTTATAATATTTCATTGATTAAGGATCCCATCGAAAAACAATGCGATATATTTTTTGATATATTCTACAGAAAGCATTGAAGTATTCCTCTCTCGTTCTTACGTAGGCATTCAAAATCCTCTGTTTTCGTTCTAATTTTACTTTATTATTATTATTTTTTGACACTGAAAGGAATGTTTGCAACAACTGCAAAGTAGCAGAATGCGCATGCCCATAACATAATATCAAGGAATGCACACACCTTAAGAAATTCTTGAGGGTTCATTAAGACATGTAACGTCACATTCACTCTGATTAACATTTAACCTATCGGCCAATCTATGCGTTTTGAATTTTCAGATCAATTGGGCCATAATTCTTGGATGCGATACTCTGTTGTGGATCCTTGTGGCAAGAGTTTTTGCTGGAGCAGCCTCAGGTGGTTCTATGACTGTTGTTTCGATCTACAACAGTGAAATAGCTGAACCAAGACTTCGATCTTCACTTGGTAGGTAGTTATCATACGCAACATCTTACAATTTCTCGTAAAAATAATAAAGACATATAGTCTGTCTTTATTTAATCAATAGGTCTTTTTATGACAAATTTTAACACCTCAATAGAGTCGAAGCTGGAATATCATAGAAGAACCAAAAACTCGAGACACCTACAGAGTTAACGACCTGTCATCGGATGGTTCCCTATCAATCCTATTTTTGAAAGTTTTATGCATATAAATCATGAAAATCTGTTCATTTGAAAATAAGCTGGACACATCGTCGCTATCTATGAAGTGTCGAAGAAACTTTGTTACGCCATCTATTGAGAAATTTTGTGATAAATTATTTGTAATGAATTGTAATCATTGTTTTTTTGTGGCATCAAACTGAATATTTGCAGTTTAATTTTCAGGTGGAATCATGGCCCTTTTATATGTAATGGGTATCTTTACTGCATTTGTTCTCGGTGCCTATGTTGAATACTATACCATAGCATTAATATATCTGTTAGTTTGTCTGCTTTGGTTTCCGGTTTGGTGGAGGATGCCAGAGTCTCCGCCTCATCTCATTTTACACGGAAAAGACAAGGTACATTTTAAAGTTGTAGCTACGAATTGAATTTTTCTTTTTCCAGTTCTATGTCAGGTCACAGTACATCTTCCTTTCTCCAGCGTCTCGAGACATCTCTTCTATGGTCTTTATCGCGTCCATTCTCGTAAATTTCGGAGCCATGAGATGTGCTTTCTGCTACTGATGCAGTAGTTCCTATTTGTCTCATTTTAGTTGATGACCCGAGTATGAATTTTGAATATTGTCAATAGCATTCTTTCAAATCCAGAGCTCAATTGAATTGCTGGTCATATTCCTACGTGGTATGTGTTTATTGAATGTATATGTCCTTGAAACAAAAACACGTAACTACATATATGTTCATATCTCCGCTTTGCCTTATTTTGAATTGATTGGTTCCCAAAGAAAAAGATACGATATCACAATGAAAATTTGTAATACTATATTTGAGATATGAACAAGTTGAAACATGTAGGATAGATGAAATTGAAGCATCCATTTAAAAAGTATGTAAATCAAAGATAAAAAAGAAAATACACCTACCGAACATAATTTAAATAATATATTATGGTTTTAGAATGGACTTGAAGCTTTAGTGTGGTTGATGGGGAAAAAGGGAAACATTGCACAACCGACGTATAACCGTCTGAAATGTGAGCAAGCTGGAGCTATCAAAGCTGCAACGATCAAGGAGTTTTGTAAGTTTTTTTTTATTTAAAATTTCTAGAATTGGTTTCTCAATCACCGCATTGCATTGAATATTAATTTGTTTTCTTTTCAAATTAAAGCCCGTATTTTTTGGGAGTATACGAGGTAGCCTTATATACCCCCCCCCAATCAAAACCCGATAGAATTCTCATTTAAAACGTTCTTTCGGGCCAGTCGCACTAATAAACATCATGTAACCGAACCCCAGCAGTTTTCATATCGTCCCACTATTGGTACCTGTCACATATACCTACAGATTTGTCCAACCATAGTTTTCATGATTCATTTGATGTTTTGATAAAATAAACCATATTTGTATAAACCAATTCCATAACATGGATTTTAAACTTTTGATCAATAATCAGCAATAATAATAATAATAATTAAATGTTAGATTTGGTTTAAAAATGTTTGTTTATTTTAGTTTGCGATCCAGCCGCCAAGAGAGGAATGGTTTACACTGTTACCCTTATCAGTCTCCAGACCTTCACTGGAGTGTTTGCAATCAACAACTATGCCAGCAGTATCTTCAGTCGGGCTGGAGGTCTCACTCCAGCCACTGGAACTATAATATATGGAGTTTTTATGATCATTGGAGCCGTTATTCCACCACTCGTAGCTGATAAGGCTCCAAGAAAGGTATTGATGTTTGTTTTAAACTTTTTGCATAACTTACTACTTATTTTTTAAAGTTTGTAAATTATTTTTACTTTCATCTCCACATAAGGAAGCTGGAATCGACCCCTTTGCAGAATGATTAAATGAACAATAAGAGACGATGAAAGATTCACACTCATTGACTGTCGACGATTTCAGATTTTTTATATGATAGGCCACATATATATATATATATATGCATCAGATCTTTGAAAAATATAAAACTCAATGATTTATAATTTGATAATAAGGGACTGTGTCTGTATCTATGATAGAATCGTTTGAATATTTTATACATAAAACATGTTCTCACATTAGCATATTTAGATTAAACGTACAGACAGCAGGTTTATATTAGACATATTGATAGCAGATTTGGATTTAATTGTCCAGCCATTTTGGACCATGCATTGTCCAAAATTGACCTTAAAACAATTTTGGGAAAAGCTTTTTAAGGAAAATAACCATATTTGAATAATAAACTAGCTATAAACCACTTGTTTTTGAGTCACTTCGCGACATGTTTCGGAAGCGCTGTCCTTCCATCGACCTGCGTGTCGAGACTGCATAACTTACTACTTCCATCGACAAAATATCCGCCAAATCATTTAATGTTTATTTCTTATTTGTCATTCCTTGAATTCCTAACAAAGCACACAAATGTTTTTAATATGTAGACGCCATTCATTTAAATTAAATATGAGTTTTGTTTATCAATATAATAAAATCCTTTTCAGACTCTTTTGTGGTCATCAACTGGTTTGGTTGGCATCTGCACTGGCATATTTGGGGGTTATCAATTGATGAATTCCCTGGATCTTCTTCCCCAGAATTGGTTCATTGCGTGGATCCCTGCTATAACACTATCTGCCTGTGTATTCTTTTACTATATTGGCCTGGGCTCTGTCACATACATCAGCATCAATGAATTGTTCAGTGACGAGGTTCGTTGGTTTGTTGGTATCACATTCATTTAGAATTTCACTAAATTAACGAGATTTCATAACTTCTAAGGCTTTTTTTTATATCAATCTCTCGAGAATCATTTCGTAAATTTATGAGTACACACTGAATATTTTGTATTAATAGTAACAACCGACACACTTCCTATTCTTACAGGTGTGGCTCCTCTTGATCTAGAAACACAACGACGAGCTTCAATATACAACCTGTATAGGGGTCGAAGCTCAATTTTGGGTGGAGTATCTCTCACACCCGTGAATTTACCCACCTTTCATGGAGTGATTGAAAACTTAACTCAAAATTCACTTCTAGACGCTTGGCAAAATCGCTGGTCGTCTTCTTCCGTGGGCAGACTGACATTCTTATTTCTTCCTGATGTGAGGACCCGTATTTCATCATCTTGGATTATTCCTGATTATTGGACAACGCAATTCCTAACTGGACACGGCAGTTTCAAAAGTTACCTTTTTCGTTTTCACTTATCCGATTCCTCCTCATGTCAGCTTTGTGGTAACTCTGATCAGACTTCTGAGCATATCCTATGGGAATGCACTAACTTCTCCGTGTCAACATTCCGACGAGAACTCTACAGCGATGTTCGAGGGAATTCCTTTGGCCCCATTGGACATGCGGACCTTGTAGCCACGAAGAGCAACTTCAGAGCATTCAAGACTTTTTGTCAAAAATACGGTGAACTAATATCTTCACTTTCAGTGCACAACGGACCTACTGCTCCCTTATAATCTGCTCTCTTTGGCACTCTAAGTGCAGTGTCTGCAAGGTTTAAGAGTTCTCCGGACTCTTCTTACGTTCTTATGTGTTCTTTCAGAGTTTTGCAAGGGGCCGTTTTTAGTCCCCATAAGCAGAACGGGTGGTGGTGGGGGAAGAACAGTAACAAAATTTCATGTTAAAATTAACCGAAATATAGTGACTATTGGTTTTGTGCAACCAGATGATTTGTACACACAGCCAAACAGTACAATTGTAAATAAATATACCTTTATTACTGATAACAAAGGTTTGGCTAAAACGCAGGTGGCCAGTTCGGTTGTCATAATATTTTTTTCAGTTTATATGGCTTATTGCGCACATTTAAACTTTGTGTCATTTTCTGTAGAACCTTCAAGAATGATGTATTTATGTTTCTAGAATCGGGGTATTGGTGGAGCTTTTGTGGCCATTGCAATGTGGGCTACGTCCTTCTTGCTGCTTTTTGCCTTTGGGATATTCATTCAGGTAAAATTGCCAATAGACGTGAATTTGTACAAAAGAAAATTGAACCATAAACATCTTTTCTTTGATCAAATTAATAAGTGGGTTTTCTTAAAAAAACTTTTTTTAAATTCCAGGCATTTGGAGACTACGTTGTTTTCTTTATATTCTCCAGTTTTGCTGCATTGGGAGTGATGTTCATTTATTACTTCATTCCAGAGACGCGCGGTAGATCTGTGCCAGAAATTCAGAGGATACTCAGGGAAAGAGCTTTGGGAAAAACAGCGGTGACTCCAGTAATATACATATAATGTGTTTGATTAAGATAGATTTAAGAATTAATTAAAACCGACTTTATGAAACGCATTTTTTTAACTGTGTTTAATTTTTTTTTGTCACGGCGTGTTTTGTAATATAGGTAAGTCAAATCGATAGTTCAATGAAATACATTTTTCTTTTGAAATGATATATTAGTAATTATTTTCATTTTCCTCAAACATATAACAGTACCTCTTTAATAACAGTGTTTTGCATTTCAAGGAATATTGTTTTTTTGTACGTTTGATAATATGCACAAAATTTACATTATTCAGTATTTACATAATATTTCCATTTACACAGTGGAAGATCATCTTAATTCAATGACGAATGTAATTAAATCATAGTTTCTTATAAATTTATTGTATACGAACTTAATTTACTGCATACCCATTTTATCAAAGTTCATTTCCGAAGACGAATAAAAATGTTAATTGGCATTATTATTATTATTATTATTATTAAAATAAATTTCACATTAAACTTATTCGTTTTATAATACACTAATGATGCCCTTTTGTCATTTTAATTTGATAATTTTATTTAAAAAAATTAAAAAACTTAAATTCTATTAGGATTGAACCCAATAATATATCTTTGCTTATAAAGTTTATATTCGTAGGTGCAATTTTATTGCTAGCCTTATTTTATTTAGTAAATGAAGAATTTAATCGTCACTATAATGTATTTTTAAGCAAGTGTCTCTTTTTCGGGCAAATATTTTCTTCGTTCAACCGAATACATCTTATTTTCTTCGTGATCCTATTGTAACAAGGTCTCAGGATCGATCTGCCGCCCAAATAAGGAAACATGAACAGACCTCTGTAGTTGGTCTTGGCGAGTCTTGCGAAGATGCAGTCCTTGTTGTTTGCGCAGCGGATCGGAACTTCCATGACGCTCTGAGTCCACTTTAGATTGTGGATCTCCACGCTGTACTTGCTGGATTGAAGTCTTCGGTCCTTCATGGAACTGGCAATCGTGGACTGAGTAGGAGAACGAAACGCGTGATATTTTCGTCAGTCGAGGTGGCACTCGGCTACCGTCGATATACTGTTTCTATTCGCCAAACTTATTTCTATAGAGGAGTTTGATGGGTTCAACGATTTATTCAAAGCGGATAGACTGTCGTTTGATTTCACAAGAATTTTGTCCGAGGAAGAAAAAGAATTTTTGACGGGAGAACCGAAATCAGATAAAATGACGTCGTTTAGAGAAAATGAACTTTTTAAAGAACTCGGAGCGGTTGATTTCTTAGTAGGAAACGAAACACTTTTACTCCTAGTTGATACGTTGGGTTTTGAAGAATGTTTTGTAGGAATGTTTGGTAAACTATTATGGGTTTTAGGACTCTTGGACGGTTGCACAATAATAAGTGAAGTTCTCTGGTGCGCCGGACAGGTTATCGTTGGAGAGTCGGCAAATTTCGGACAGCACTTGGTGCAGGTTCTAACATCCGCTCGAATGCAGGTGTGTAGTCTGGCTAAGAATGCGGTGAGACTGGCTACTGTCCCAGCGCGCATAGGACGAGCTCTGGATCTTGGCGGTTGAAGAACGCCTCTGACTCTTACTCCCTGTTGACTGAGTGCACCGGCAAATCTTCTAAGCAATGCTGCTCTGGCTTCGCACGATATGATACGTAATCGAGAAACGAGTCGCATTAAGTACTCGACGAGGATCGCATCTTCCTAAAACAAGAAAATTTCCATACATAAAATCTAGAGAAAAAGATGAATAAAATGTCTTAATTAATACACATAATTAAAAATTTGTTACCAATTCTAGACGAAGAAGACATTCTTTCGGTTTCTCTCCCCATACAACGATCGTAGCCAAATCTTGCGCGTCCAGAACGGGCATTTTCAGACTTTCTAGCCATTCCATTAGCAGCGCAGCTATTATTCTCAAATCTTCCTGCAATGTAAAAACATTATTTATGAAGTCCTTGTTTACTAAATATAACATTTATATTTGCTTCAGTGTTTCCAAAGTTCTTCTATTTGATCCCATTTTATTATCTGAAACTTAAAAAATATTAAGTACTCACTTCAGTGTTAATCCTTAAAAAAGCAGCTGCTCTCGAGTTTAAGTCAATTTGGAAATTTCTCATGTATCTTTGTCTTTCTTCTGAAAGCGAGGAATGGTCCATCAACAACGCCTGTAATGAAACAAGACATAATTGCGTTGCACATTTCTTTATAATCACAAGTAAATTAATTTTTTATTTTTATTTATTTAACCTTTTTAAACAACTGGCTATTTTTATTTATTTAACTAATTTTTATTTATTTAACCTTTTTAAACACACTGGCGGGCTTATTGCAGAATTTCTTTTAACTATATTTTGAAAAGAAAATTAATTTTAAAATCAAAATCAATCTAATCATTTTAAATTACCTCAGCGACTTGAGATGGCGTGGCTCCTGGTCTATCTTCCGGAGATGGTACTTCTGAAGACGAATATTCAAAATTAAGCTCCGTTTCAATGTGGGTTTGGCTTCCACGGGGAGAATTTGGAGAAGATACTGGTGTTTTTGTTCCTGTGTCACCTGGGTTCTCATCTTTATCCAGAGCATTTACTATAAAATTGTGAACATTATTAGAATCCAGAATGAAAACAGAAAAAGGATTCGAAAGAAAGATTCAGATTAAAATTTGTCGCAGAATCTGTTATAAGTAAAATGTAATAGAAAAATATTTAAGCGATAGTTACATAGCAGCAAAAATGAATTATTTGAATATAAAAAAACATGAAGGTCAAAAAGCATGGAAGATGACTTTTTATGCGCTTTCATACTGTTGTGGATTAAATGCGACGATTATATTGCATCAAAACATTTATAAAATCCAATAATCCTATAGACATATTCTTTTTCTCGTAACATATCGCAATATAGGGAATAAAACTTTAGAATGGAAAGATCTTGTTATGAAAACTACACATCCTTCCTATTAAATCAAAAATCGTTTGGAAATACTTGCCTCTGAATTTGAGTTCCACTCAGATTTGATGATAATTTTGTACAACTATATAGTCATGCATTCGGAGAGGACAAGACAAAAACAGATGGAAGCAGATGGAAGATACTTAATTCAACAGTGAAAAGAAGAAGGCTAAGGAAGAAATTTAATAATCATATTAAATTATATACTTATGTACCTGTACCTTCTTTCAAAACTCGTTCCGTTTCGTTCATTTCCTTCTCATCGCTTGGATCCAACACTTCAGTACAATTGCATTTAATGTCTTCTTGGCAGCTGTTT
Source organism: Molanna angustata (assembly GCA_963576475.1). NCBI lineage: Eukaryota > Metazoa > Arthropoda > Insecta > Trichoptera > Molannidae > Molanna > Molanna angustata. The sequence goes on from OY754979.1 coordinate 30,797,360, forward strand.
CTGTTTCTCCTAGCTCTGACGACCAGGAAATATGCTGTAGGACAAGTGTTGCTAGTGTAAGCTTGACCACCCCCAGGATCCTCACAGCCACAGGCTCTGAGAAGACGTTCGCCCAAAAAGTAAATAATCTAAAAACAGGGAAAATCATATCGTGATTATGTCAATGTTTTTTATTTGTTTTTGGTCTTTCAGCTATATCGAAATATGATTGTTTAAATTAATTTGAAGGGATGTGGGTAATAACATGGTAACCCACACGACCATCGGTTCGATTCACGCCATTTGTCCTGTGCGTTACCAAGTGGTGAGAATTATATGAGCCAAATGCGACATATTTTAGTAAAACATAAGTTAATGAAAAATTCCGGTACAAAATAATTTTGTTTCTTCCACTTCACATATATGTATAATGGTTAGAACGTTTTTGGACTGTACTAGTCTATACTCAATAACACCCAAAATGTGACTGAATTGATAGTGTGCTGTCATCTTCCATTGATGAGTGTGAACGGGTTGAGTATGGTTGGGGTCACCTATATTAGTAGCGTGCGGTGTATGTCTGGGTTTCGTTTTTTTTTTTTTAATAACATTAAGAATTGATGAATTTATTGGAGGAATCTGAATATTGATTAAATTGGGTAATTTTTTCTTTTGTAAATTTCCATGGCTTCTTTTCAATCTGGAATACATACTTCGACATATTATTTTATATTGAATTTGTGCCCGATATTTCTGGAGTGTTCTTCTATTTCCGAGTTCAAGGTGATGTTCTCGATTGGTTTTTCTACTTTGTCTTTTTTTTTCTCTGTCTATTTTAGTGCTCCCTGTGGTGGTAAAATTGAATATATATTTTTGAATAACAATCAGTGTACGATATATGTCTCCGATTGTAGGTTATCATGTAATCCACATTATCCATAGCCCTTCATTCAATATTGACAATGATGATATGACTGAATTACCTTTGGCAAATATCTAAAGGCTCTCTCTTCCATTCCGTGAAGTATGGCTTTTTGCCTATGGAGATGCTGTAGCAGCCCAAATTCCTGCTGTTTGTTTCTTTCCTTCAAGGGTTCTCTAAAAAAACATCAAGGGTTATTTGAAAACAAATAGCACAGCAAGCGTTATAAAGAAAAAACACATCAATGATTCTTTAGAAAAAACAATACATTAAGGGCTAGAATAAAACGGGTGACAGGAAAATTATTCGAAAAACAATTATTCGAATGCTCAATTGTACGAAAATCAATTTTACGAATGGCAATTATTCGAATCACATTTTTTCGAAAAACAATTTTCCGAACACACAATTATCAGAATTTACAATTGTTCGAATTTTTATGACGTCATGTTGGTAGTATTGCGAAAGGAATAAACCATAGATTTTTATTATAATATACTAGATGTCGTAGTTAGCAAATTTTGTATGAATCGAAGTGAGGCATTTTTCCGGGGGATTTTTGACGTTGTAGTTTTAACGTAATTGTTTTCGGATTTATTTGTCGTAAAAAACACTTTGTTAATTTAGATTTATAAAAAAGTTATTTAAGATGTGTTGAAATGTAAGGAAAACTGAAATATGTTAATAACCAAAACGTCAAACGCGCGATATTCCATGACTCACTTTTACTACATCTACATAGTATAATGTATTATAAAAATCTATGGAATAAACAACATGGCGATGCACCGCGCTGTCAAACATCAGTTATTAAAAATGTGCAAACATACGTAGGTACCCACAATAATACAAGTAATAATAGTCTTCATCGAATATATTTTACTGGCAACAAATATGTCAAAGGAGACAACATAATGACACAAAAATATATTAAATTCGGTCAATTGGTTTTCCAACAAATGTTAGTTCGAATAATTTGCTTTCGGATAATTGTCATTCTGATAACTGATTTTCGAAAAATTGTTATTCGTACAATTGCGCATTCGAACAATTGTGTTTCGAAGAATTTTCATGTAATCAATAAAACGATAGATACTACCAGGGTTTTCTATAACTCTTATTTTCTCTGCTGGGAACCTGAGTTAGATATATTTAAGTAGGTGAACGAAATTTGTCGAAGCAGGATTCAAACATAAGCAGAGTAAATTATTGGTTTGCATGTATTACCTGATGCTGAAGACCATGGTCTGAGGAAGCAAATACTTCTCGAAGTGGTGCACAGCGGCGACCTGGCAAGCGGTCTGCACGGCTCGTGCTCGTCTAGCGCGCACTCTTCTGATCGCCTCATCCGCACTGACACGCAAGGCGTGCACAAGATAGCACGCTATTAGCACGCCGGTCCTACCCAAACCTTAAAATAATAAATATTTCATGTATCTCTAAGATTTCGAAAAGATTTTCAAAGAATATCAGTGACTTTCTATAAGTGATGATGATACATAGTTTCAAAGTATACCTATAAATATTTAAGAAAATACTATAGATACAAAATTTGGATGTGGTCTGCTCAGAATAGAGAGCTGTGCAGGTCTCAGGGGGAGGCCTTTGTCCATTACTGGATTCGCTACTTCCACCACCACCCGCTCTGCATATGGGAACTGTAATCGGCCCCTTCACAGAATGCTAAGTGAACGACAATAAAAAAATTCATTACACGAAAAGTAGCTCATGGTGCCCTCTAGATTAGCAATCTCGGCACCATAGTGCAAAAGAAAAATCGACGAATGTGAATGGAATATTCACACTCGTGGACTTCAGATCTTTTTAAATAAGAAACATCAGGGGTATGACTAAGCAGATCTTTATAAAAAATTAACCTACTGGAAATCTAACAAGAGTAAGGCACCATAACTATGACAAAACTTCTTAATGACTTTAAAATTGTTCTTCGAGATCACAAAATCCGCCTGACCAATGGGACATTGAAGAGGCCCACGGACAGCAACGATCTATAAGAGGACACCATTGGGTGGCAACAATCCCACAGGATATGATCCGAAGTTTGGTCCGGGTATTGACAGAACTAAAACTGGATAAGAGAACGCTGAAAAAAATCAGGAAGGATTCTCTTTCTGTGTCTTCCAATTCTCTTATTTTCCCCTTAATGATATGATAATATCGCCATTCTGAGTATTACCTGGCTGTTATTTTTACACATATTTATGTGACGGTAGGTACATCACGTGTAAACAATATAAATACACAGAGACGCTCTCTATACGATATGAGCAAATAATTGACATGTACAGACAAGTTAGAGGATAACACTTCTGAATTAGTGTTTTAGAACTGATCCTTTCCTCAGAATCTGAGAGCGTGCAGGATAACAACAAAAAGTTAAGGAACCTTCATTTAAAAAGGTGTCGTCATATTATCATACCAGCATGACAATGTATGGCAACTCTTCCTTCTCCCACAGCAAAGACCAAAACCTTCACAGCATCCAACAGAGCTCTCAGACCAGCAGCTCCGTAGTCTCGCCAAGCGAAATTGTAGTAGTATACTAAAACAAAAAGGTACTTTATAAAACATCAATTGCAATTGTGAAAATAAGATAGTAAGAAGTTTGAATTTAAGTTACTCAGAGCCGAACGATTGTCGGGAGACTTCGTCCCACACGACGATTGTCTTTCTCTTTCTTACAGTACTGAATAGAATCTGTACGAGAAACGGAACGAGACACTGTTCGAAAAGAATTTTTTTTATGTCTGTCTAGGGATTGCAATTGCTGGATTGCTGGATGCGGGATCCAGCACATTTTACTGCTTGCTGGATCCAGCAATTATTTTATTCCAAATAATGGCGTAAAATACTATCTTGTTTTATTAAATCTTGGCCCATTATCTTAAAAGAACTTTTCCTTTATGTATTCATCACCTAGGCGACGTAAAGCGACCAGGGGGGCAAGTCTGGTTCAATCGGCGAAATCAAAACCCTCGTGATTACCCATATCATGGATATAATTATTATATGGAATTCTATAATAGTTGCATGTAACACATGAGATCCAACTGTCGATAGCGATAGTACGTATAGTTGAAGAATAAGTACCAAACTATTAACCCATAAATACAAATTATTTAATATTTTAAGATATTTGGTTTTCTATAAAACACATGTACCTAGGTATGTATGTCAAGATAGGATAGTATGGAGGTCAGTCCTTTGATCCTACCCAGAATACGAAAACAGCATGATGGTATGTATGTATGTTTGGAGATTAGTATCAATATATCTTCTTATATATTGTGTGTAGGCTACTACCATACAAATTGTATGAAGCAATGTCGTCACTAAATTCAATTTTTATAAAAGTTGTTAAAAATATTTGAGATATGCTAATACAATTTTTATATTTTTTATAGAAAATTAAATTATATACATAGTTGGGGTGTTTCGGCTTTTTTTCCAATTTAAAAAAAAATTGGAAGTATAGGCAGTTAAACTCATAAATTTATCATAAAAAAAATATTTTTCTTAATAAGAAATGTTTTAGAAACCCTGGATTTTTTGAAAAAAAATTAGTTTGAGATTTTGTATTTGTCTATGTTTGTACCAATTTTCAGCGTTACAGCTTTTACGGTTTCTGAGATATATGGAAAAATAAACCAATATTTCAAAAGTTGACAACCCCTGACTGAAACAAAAATTCACAATTCTGAGTATAAAAGTTTTGTAGGCCTATAACTTTTATATATTCTGAAAATTTGGGCTCTGTAAATTGAGCGGATCAAAAGTTATAAGGGGGGACGGACACACAGACACACACACAAAACTCACATAAAATGTTCTACTCCGAATTCTAAGTAAATCCATGTATGGGAACATACCTGCTGCGAGGCCTCTAGTTGGTGTTATTAGCATGCAAAAAGTCCACTACGCCATACAAAATTTTCCTTCGTACACGCATCTTGGCTTGATAATGTCGATTCATTCAGAGAATTGAATTCTCATGAACGAATCGACAGTTGGAATATCTTTACATGTCATAGAACTCCATACTATAATTATATCCATGATATGGGTAATTACTGGGGTTTTGTTTTCGCCGGTCGAACCAGACTTGCCCCCCTGATGCTTCCTTAACACATTTTGGCAAATCATTATACCTACATTTAAAACCTTTGTAATACACATTATTTTGTGTACCTGCCTGACGTCCCGCTAACTTCATGTCGGGTAGGTGTGAACTTCAAAATTATAAAGAATATTCTTTTGCAAAAATCGCGGTAATAGTCCATTTTTTTAATTTATGTAAGTTTAAAAATTAAGAAATTTAAAATTTTTTGTTGTTTTATTGTCACCAACTTCAACTGAATCTGTTGCATTTTAAAATTGTCCGCATTGCTCTGTATATTTTGTAAATCTGTATTAACTCCTTTATTAACACAGCAGCCCGACTGTGGAACGATCTTCCGAATTCTGTGTTTCCATCTTCGTACAACCCGGGTCTTTTTAAAATCCGAATTAATAAACTCTTCTCTAGATTGCAAACCCCTCCCAACGCTACGTAGTGCGCTTCTTCGGAAGAGTAAAATGGACCCAAATCCTAATAGCTGGCGTCCCCTACGTAGACATATTAAAAAAAAAAAAAAAAATAATTTGTAACTTTTTATAAGTGTAATATTTGATATGTCTTACTATTGTTGTTCATGAAAACGCTAGGATCGTAGGTGAAGCCACTAGATTCCAAGTGAGGTCCACAGTATGCATGTTCACCAGCTGCCTGGAGATTTATTATGCTGCGAATACCCCAACTGAAATTTTTAAAAATATTTTATTACACACATCCTCACCCTATCATACACACTCACACAAACAGACATACACATACGGTCACATTTTGTAATTTTAACTTTAATCTAATTTATTATTCTTTGTTTTTTTTCTTAGACTACCTACTAAATAAATTAATAAGGTTATAATGTATACATGTAATTGATGCTGGGCGTGACTATGTTTTAATATTGTTTATCACTAATTTATTTTTCCAGTCAAGGTTTGTGTACTTTAAATAAAATAAAATAATATATTTTACTCATATTGTTCAAAAAGAGTGACTAACCGAACCGTATTTTATGGATAGAGTAACTTTAAAAGATAGTCAAGTTATATTTGCTTGTAGCTACGTACAGAGATTTTGTTGTTGTATTAGCTTTTTCACACAACTATTACTTAAGAGGACATATAACGCTAAATCTAGTGACAGAAAACATGGTATATTAAAACCAGCTAATGCACTATGAAGTCACGTGTTAGTAAGGGTAACTATACTTATAGGCATATAACGCTAAATCTAGTGACTGAAAACATGATATATTAAAACCACCTAATGCACTATGAAGTTACGTGTTAGTAAGGGTAACTATACTTATAGGCATATAACGCTAAATCTAGTGACTGAAAACATGGTATATTAAAACCAGCTAATGCACTATGAAGTCACGTGTTAGTAAGGGTAACTATACTTATAGGCATATAACGCTAAATCTAGTGACTGAAAACATGATATATTAAAACCACCTAATGCACTATGAAGTTACGTGTTAGTAAGGGTAACTATACTTATAGGCATATAACGCTAAATCTAGTGACTGAAAACATGGTATATTAAAACCAGCTAATGCACTATGAAGTTACGTGTTAGTAAAGGTAACTATAATTATAGGCATATAACGCTAAATCTAGTGACTGAAAACATGGTATATTAAAACCAGCTAATGCACTATGAAGTCACGTGTTAGTAAGGGTAACTATACTTATAGGCATATAACGCTAAATCTAGTGACTGAAAACATGATATATTAAAACCACCTAATGCACTATGAAGTTACGTGTTAGTAAGGGTAACTATACTTATAGGCATATAACGCTAAATCTAGTGACTGAAAACATGGTATATTAAAACCAGCTAATGCACTATGAAGTCACGTGTTAGTAAGGGTAACTATACTTATAGGCATATAACGCTAAATCTAGTGACTGAAAACATGATATATTAAAACCACCTAATGCACCATGAAGTAACGTGTTAGTAAGGGTAACTATACTTATAGGCATATAACGCTAAATCTAGTGACTGAAAACATGATATATTAAAACCACCTAATGCACTATGAAGTAACGTGTTAGTAAGGGTAACTATACTTATAGGAATATAACGCTAAATCTAGTGACTGAAAACATGATATATTAAAACCACCTAATGCACTATGAAGTAACGTGTTAGTAAGGGTAACTATACTTATAGGCATATAACGCTAAATCTAGTGACTGAAAACATGATATATTAAAACCACCTAATGCACTATGAAGTCACGTGTTAGTAAGGGTAACTATACTTATAGGCATATAACGCTAAATCTAGTGACTGAAAACATGATATATTAAAACCACCTAATGCACTATGAAGTTACGTGTTAGTAAGGGTAACTACACTTATAGGCATATAACGCTAAATCTAGTGACTGAAAACATGATATATTAAAACCACCTAATGCACTATGAAGTAACGTGTTAGTAAGGGTAACTATACTTATAGGCATATAACGCTAAATCTAGTGACTGAAAACATGATATATTAAAACCACCTAATGCACTATGAAGTAACGTGTTAGTAAGGGTAACTATACTGATAGGCATATAACGCTAAATCTAGTGACTAAAAACATGATATATTAAAACCGCCTAATGCATTATCGTGTATAGGTAACTATCGCGTGCGTTAAAAATGGTTTATAGCGAATCAAAATATCGGAAACCCCAAATTTGTTGATTTTTTTGCATTTTAAGAACAAAACTAACTTTTAACTTTTAACTACTACCTTGGATTAAGATTAATTGTGTAAAATAATTGTAGGTTTAATCCTGTTTATTTTACCTAAATAAATAAAATGAAATAAAATAAAATAAACCTGACTAAAATTAAAAAAAACGGTCGTTCGCTTCGATTTTATGCACTCTTTAAGCATATGAAATATTTATATTTCTCTACGACACATAGTTAAAGAGTAATTTAAAAAAAAGTCTGAAAAAATGATATTTTAAATCATTATTTTAGGAGAATTTATGCTGAAGTTGTGTTACGAACATTCACTAGAGAAATGTTGAAAATACTTATGGTATTTTTTTAGAAACACACTGTTTAACATATTTGGGGAATTTGATTTAAAATTGGGGTGTTAAGGTTTATATGCCCCCTTAATATAATTCATCTCTTTCACAGTAATTATTTGGTGTGAGAGATAATTATAATGTGATTGCGCAGGAGTAAAAGAGAAAATACGTCTGCAGTGTGTCTATTCTTTCTTGATGATATTGTAAAAATTCGTTCAAATGTACCATTTTTGTATTGCTTTTTGCTCTCATATAACGTGTCTATATACGAAATGTCGTTGATTATCACCCAACGATCCGTAATAACGCGTAGTTCGTCTATGATGAAAATATTTAGTACAAGTCTGTCCCGAGAAGGGAGCGGTCAGCTCTAAACACTGGTACGACAATAATGTGTAAAAAATTTAAAATGTGCCACAAAATTACTTTTAAATATTATAATTTATTTTACCTATGAAATTGTTGAATTAGATTCCACGTGGCTATCGAAGCTGTACTGGGTCTTGCCATTGCTAAGATGTCTTCTGTTATCCTGAAATTTAATAAATAAGCAAAATGACATGATATTTCAAATTTATCGTTAATGACAGTGTGAAATGCCATGACCATAAGTTACTTAATACTTGACAAAACATTCTTAGAAGAATTAGAAAAAATATAATATGTAAGAAGGTAGATATTTAAAAGGCGCACGAAAGCAGAATAAATACAGTTGAAATGAGACCGCTGAACAAGATGAATTTGTATTAGAACGATGTATGCTAGATTACGAAACGAGAAGCCAAGGAAAGACACAGGAGGACACAGTGGTCCTATTAAGTGGAATATATTGCCTCCAGATGTCCGCAGTGCACAAAGCAAGAGCACACTCTCTAAAGGACTGAAAACAGCTTATTTTCGTAGAGCAAATTTTTTACTTAAATGTATACCGAATTAATATTGGCATCAATGCTCTATTATGCAGGTGTATTAATACCTATACAAATTTCGAGAGAGCTTCGAAAATAAATATATTGAAAGGTATTGACTGTCATTCTTTTATCCATCCATATCACCCTCAAATGTAACATACATACCATCACGCCATGTCCCTTGCGGGGTAGGCAGAGAGAACCGAACGCCACATTTTTCTATCCTGGCACGCATCCCTCGCCTCGTCCACATTCATGCATCGTCTCATACATGTTCGTCTATTGCTCACACTTCTAACATTTCCGTCTTTCAAAATTTCGTTCACATGGTCGTGCCATCCCTTTCTTGGGCGTACCCGACCTCTCATTCCATTCCTTTCCGCTCAGTATATTTTCTTCGTTAGGCGCTCCTCATTCATTCTACCCATGTGACCAAACCATCTCAATATGTTCACTTTCATTCTAGTAATGACATCTTTCTTCATCTTACATTCTTTCCTTATATCCTCGTTTCTTACCCGGTCATACATCGTTCTATTACAAATCCTTCTTAACGATCTCATTTCAACTGCATTTATTCTACTTTCATGCGTCTTCTGCCATGTCCAGGTTTCACTTGCATACGTCAGGGTTGGCACTACGATGGCGTTATGAATGGCAACTTTGGCATCCTTTGATATGTTGCGATCATTCATAATTGGTCTTAGTGCTCCATTCACTCTGTTTCCTGCCATAACTCTTATTTCGATCTCTTTATCGAGTCGTCCGTTCCGTTGAAATATGCTTCCCAAGTACACATATTCGTCGACTTGCTCGAGCCATTCGTTCTCTACTCTTATTTTACACGCTGTTCTGCTTTCACTCTTTTCAAAGACCATTGTCTTTGATTTGCTGGCATTCATCCTAAGTCCATTCTCTATACATCCTTCATATACCATACTTACAACATACTGTAACTCTTCCATACTTTCTGCTAATGTTTATCGTAGTATATATTATAAATTAAATTCAAAGTTACATTGTACATACATAACATGAATCATTAACCGGCGATATATAAATTGTTTATATTATTATTTTATTTTCTTTCCTCTTAGCGCTTTTTGTCCCGTTTCTATCGGGGTACGCTTTGACCATGATCCTGGACTTGGCAAGTCTGGTTATTACATTGAAGCGACTGCCATCTGACCTTCGTAACCCTAAGAAAGGGGAACCAGACAAATTGGATCATGGCTACATTATTATTAAATAATGTAAGATGAAGAAAGATGTAATTAAAGGAATGAAAGTTAATACATTGAGATGGTTTGGCCACATGGAATGAAATAAGATGTCGGGACCGCCTAAGAAAAGGATGGCGCGACCATGTAAACTATTTTCTAAAAGGTTTATATGTGATTAAAATGATCGAGAACTCAAAATTTGTTGATTTTTTGCATTTTAAGAACAAACCCGACTTGAAATTATATAACTTTTTCGGTCATTCACTTGGAATCTATATATATTTGAGCATACCTATAAAAATTTACTTAGTTATGGAGTAATCTAAAAAAACGCAGAAAAAAAGTGTAGGTATTCATAATATTTCTTTCTTTCCTGGACCACAAACTATCGCTGGACTTGCAAATCTCAAAAACTGTTAGCTCTTGTTTCTTTCATCTGAGGCAATTGAAAAGTATCCGCCGGAGCTTACCCAAAAACGAAGCTAAAACGCTTTTTTATTATTTTTATTTTATCAAGTTCACAATAAAATATACAAAATATAAAACAAACAAACTATATAGAAAAGATTCACAGTAAGACAAAACATATTTACCCTTTACTAGAGTGCAAGCACTCGTGTGTAAAGGAGCTTATTAATGCATTTGTGGTGTCACGTATCAGCTTGATAGATTACAAATAGTTTTCAACGCAGCCGTGAGGTTGATATATGGAGCCGACAAAAGATGTCACAAAATACCTCTTCTTTACGAACTACACTGGTTGAGATGTCCAGAACGAGTAGACTATAAGGTATGCCTGATGGTGTTTAAAACTCTGAACGACTTGACTCCACTCTACATTCAGGAATTGTGCCAGAGGAATGTTCCATCGGGGAGGCAGCTTACGCTGAGATCGTCTGAATCACAGGGTACCAACTCTTTAAAAGAATTGGATAGAGTCAATAAGGCGGCTTACTATGATCGCGGTTTTAGTGTGATAGGGCCTTTAAAATGGAATAAATTGCCTCTTGACATACGTGGAGCTCAGAGCATTGACACCTTCGGTAAACTTCTTAAGACTGCCTTGTTTCGTAGAGCCAACAAATAAGCTACAGCGCCCTTGGAGTGATCTTGTATCACTAAACGGCGCTTTATAAATTTTTATTATTATTATTTCTTTTAGAGGAATTTAGGTTGTATTTTAAAATTATATGACGAACATTCATTAGAGAAAATTTTAAAATACTTATGATATTTTTTCTAGAAACACACTGTATAACATATTTGAGGAATTACATTTGAAATCGAGGTGTTCAGGTTTATAAGCCCCCTTAAGTGATATTTGCAAGGATATATTATTATATTTTGTTTACCAATGTGAGTAGACTCCTTGCAACGCTAGCTGGTCTTGGGTCCACCTCAACGGCGACTCGTATTTGCAGTGGTGTCCTCCGCACAGCAGGGCGCACTGCAGAGCTGGTGGGGTCAGTCTGCGAGCACCCTCTCCCATCAGAGAGTACTGCCCCTTGGCTTTGTAAGGAGTCTCCTGCGTGTCATCGGAGGACGTCACATCCTGACCTCGACCCAAAGAACCTGCCCCCATATCGCCCGCTTCCTCGATCACAACGCTGGTGTCTTTACAATGCATCTGGAACAATGCAATTCAATACTAAATTTATAGAATTAATAGTATATTGCACATAATTTGTACACATCATTTGTACACATGAATTGTACACATAATTTGTACACATCATTTGTACACATAATTTGTGCATATCATAATTTGTAATAGGATGGGGAGCAGCATTTAAAACTGATTTGAAGCATTCAAAATTCAATTATTTAAATAACGTTCGACTATCCGACTAATCAACTATACCAAGAATTCTCTGGCCCTAATTTATTCGCTCTTTATAGAAGAGCCTCAATTTGTCAGATTTTCAAGGATTATTTAGAGTCCAAATTGTATGTAACTACCGCCCAACCCCCAACTACACTACACTTACCAAGGTGTTAAATGGTATAATGAGTTGAATGGGAGATATAAGTTCAATAATTCATCTGATTTTTCAAATTTTAGACAGACAATAAAATCTCTCATTACTTTATATTGTATTGCGATTTGCGATAGATTTGGATTTTTTATGTTATAAGTTAGGTATATATAAATATTTATAGATTTGGATTTTTTATGTTTTAAGTTAGGTATATATAAATATTTATAGATTTGGATTTTTTATGTTATAAGTTAGGTATATATAAATATTTATAGATTTGGATTTTTTATGTTATAAGTTAGGTATATATAAATATTAATAGATTTGGATTTTTTATGTTTTAAGTTAGGTATATATAAATATTTATAGATTTGGATTTTTATGTTATAAGTTAGGTGTATATAAATATTTATAGATTTGGATTTTTTATGTTATAAGTTAGGTATATATAAATATTTATAGATTTGGATTTTTTATGTTATAAGTTAGGTGTATATAAATATTTATAGATTTGGATTTTTTATGTTATAAGTTAGGTATATATAAATATTTATAGATTTGGATTTTTTATGTTTTAAGTTAGGTATATATAAATATTTATAGATTTGGATTTTTTATGTTTTAAGTTAGGTATATATAAATATTTATAGATTTGGGTTTTTTATGTTATAAGTTAGGTATATATAATTATTTATAGATTTGGATTTTTTATGTTATAAGTTAGGTGTATATAAATATTTATAGATTTGGATTTTTTATGTTATAAGTTAGGTATATATAAATATTTATAGATTTGGATTTTTTATGTTATAAGTTAGGTTTATATATAAATATTTATAGATTTGGATTTTTTATGTTATAAGTTAGGTATATATAAATATTTATAGATTTGGATTTTTTATGTTATAAGTTAGGTATATATAAATATTTATAGATTTGGATTTTTTATGTTATAATTTAGGTATATATACATAAATATTTATAGATTTGGATTTTTTATGTTATAATTTAGGTATATATACATAAATATTTATAGATTTGCTAGAATCCCCTCCAAAACCCAAGTGTAAACTCTTATTGGGGGGGTAATGTTAATAAATATTTAGTAACTGTATTATATATTATAGCTAATGTATTATGTATCACTTTTTTTCTTTATCAAATAAAATAAAATAAATAAAAAATTTGCACGCATCATTTAAACACATAATTTGTACAAATTATTTGTACACATAATTTGTACACATAACTCTGTGAGTGTCTCTTAAATGATAATAAAAAAACTTACAAATTAAACAAGAACTAACATCTGTATGATTGAAAAAAGCAACCGTAAAATTTATTTTCATAAGTCTAATCACCGAGCAAAGAAAATCTAGTGAATTAGTTCAGTTATTTTTCACTCTTTTCATTGTCTTTAGAATGATCCTTAATCATCAAACGTCGCTATACACGGTGACAGGAAAATTATTCGAAAAACAATTATTCGAATGCTCAATTTTACGAATGGCAATTACTCGAATCACATTTTTTCGAAAAACAATTTTCCGAACACACAATTATCAGAATTTACAATTGTTAGAATTTTTATGGCGTCATGTTGGTAGTATTGTGAGAGGAATAAACCATAGATTTTTATTATAATATACTAGATGTCGTAGTTAGCAAATTTTGTATGAATCGAAGTGATTTTTCCGGGGGATTTGTGACGTTTCAGTTTTTACGCAATTGTTTTCGGATTTATTTGTCGTAAAAAAACACTTTGTTAATTTAGATTTAGAGAAAAGTTATTTAGGATGTGTTGAAATGTAAGGAAAACTGAAATATGTTAATAACCAAAACGTCAAACGTGCGATATTCCATGACTCACTTTTTGCCAAAGATATTAATGTATATACCTAGATGGAGTACTTGTCAACTATTCATAGCGGTGAAGTGAGGCAAAAAAATGTTGTCTCTTTCGCACAGCCGATAGGCAAGAAAAACGCGGTTTGTATGAAGATTGTTGAGTATGACATGATATTTTCGTATTTATTAAACGAAAAAAGTGTTAATAGCTAAAAAAAATAAAAGGAAGCAATTAAGGAAGTAACTAGTGTGTATTTTAATGTAAAAAATACCAACATTGGTTTTATTTTTATCTTTTTTACCTGTTTGTGTGGTGGTTCATACATTGTTGATAGCTTGGTTCATCTACCAACTCGAAGTACTGAAATAAAACCCTAGGAATAAAAATTCATGTTTTTTCTTTATTTATTTAAACACTTCCTTACACCCTATTTAAGTGGCGAGTTTATCGCCAAATGGCAATTTCTTCCAACTAACCAGTGATTTGCGTGAGAAATAAATTTCTCCTCTACCGGGAATCGAACCCTGGACGCCAGCAAAGAAGAAGAGGCTTACTACTGTGCCATGGCAGTCGATATCATCTCAATGTGAAAAATGAGTTCATATTTTTTATCACAGCTAAATAATAATGGATTCCCTTTCTTTCATTAGCAACATTTCTAAAATTTACTGCTCTTGGACATTTTATCTTTTGTTTTCAAAGATTTAGAAAACATTATTAAATCAAGGGGTTTGTAGAATATTAAACAAAAATTTATTGAAAAAAAAAACAATAACTTTATTTATATAACTTTTGGTATACCTAGGTACATAAAACTAGCACCTTAGTTCTCACAAATTTGAAAGTATTGGGTCTCTGATCACATAAAACGTTTTAGGGTAAAATATAATTAAAAGTTCTTTTAACTATCACAATTACTGTGTAAATAAACTTAACCACTAAAGTTAACACTAAAAATATAAAAAAACTGTTTTTAACTTAGAAATAACTCAATATAACCATCAAATGTCAAAAAAAAAAATCACACCAAACTTAAAATAAAAAACAAATCGGGATTCTAATTAACGCAAAATACTAAATAAGTCCTTGGTATAATAAATACATCCATTAAAATTAATAAAATGAGGTATAACGATGAATTTTTCACAAAACACGAGGAGCAAAATGTACCGAAAAACGTACAAAAATCAGTCTTCTGCCTACCAGCGCGCAAAAACTCCCGCGAATTTCGACACACTTTTTCCGACAAGTACTCCATCTAGGTATATACATTAATATCTTTGCTTTTTGCACGGAGTACTACATCTATACAGTATATTATTATGTATAATAAAAATCTATGGAATAAACAACATGGCGACGCACCGCGCTGTCAGATATCCTAGGATGTACACCGATTTTTCAAACCTAAACCTACAAAACTTTGGTAAAAATAGGTTGGTTAGGTTTGTTTGCAGTTATAATTGCGACTGGCGTGAGCCAGTTGCATTATATATTAAAAAAAAGTAACTAAAATATTAAAATAAAATAACTAAATTGGTGTGAATACTAGATAAACTGTCTGTACATGATGTGTCAAAATCAAAAACTGGTGTACAAACTAGGCTATCCCGCGCTGTCAAACATCAGTTATTAAAAATGTGCAAAAATACGTACCCAACAATAATATAACAAGTAATAATAGTCTTCATCGAATATATTTTACTGGCAACAAATATGTCAAAGGAGGCAACATAATGACACAAAAATATATTGAATTCGGTCAATTGGTTTTCCAACAAATGTTAGTTCGAATAATTTGCTTTCGGACAATTGTCATTCTGATTCTTTCGGACAATTGATTTTCGAAAAATTGTTTTTCGTACCATTTCGCATTCGAACAATTGTGTTTCGAAGAATTTTCATGTAATCATTCTTTTATATCCTTGATTCGACCCTCGAATAAGTATTATTTCATTATAAATAAAGCAGAAGCAAGGGTATGTATAGCGAAATAATATTTATAATGAAATAATATTTATTCGAGGGTCGAATCAAGGATAGAAAAAAATATAGTCATTACGATTTCGCTGTATTTTTTTTTAATTCTTTCAATATGGTCAAACATGATTAATCTCCGTATAAATATCGGTCACATTTCCGTGTTGGTTTCTACTTAACTAATTTCCCAATGAGTTAATAAGGTCATTATATACTGGTCTAAATTTTGACTTGTCCTTTTCGTTTTGACATGTTCATTAATATTATTTCATTCAAAATGCAAAATTATGTATAATATTTTACTTTCATAATAAAATATAACACGCGATCTACACATGTTATGAGTCGTAGACCGATCGTAATTTTGAAATATTATGTCGTGTCCAGGCATTTCATTAATCATGCTGACTTTCAGCTAGTGATGAGCTAGCAAGTTGTGAGTCTTTCTCTCTCACAAAATTTAACATACTTATTATTTTTTTTATATAAAAATATGCAATTAATTACATAGGTAGGTACTATTGGCAGTATCCATACTATACATTGGTGATTTTTGTCATATTTCATTGTAATTACTGAATTTTACCAGAAAAATACTCTTTATTTGTGAAGAACGATAGAGTCTTTTGCTTTTGCTCATTATAAATAGCTTACATAATATGTATTTTTTATTATTGAAAACCATAGTACATAATACCCTCGCCACCCCATCACATGCCACGGCATTCTATTCATCATCATTAACTGTCCATGCTGCCCGGTTATGGAACAACTTGGCCCTTGACATTAGAACTGCACCAACGTTAGGAACCTTCAAAACCAGATTAAAACGCGCGCTCATACTTTCCATTTCTTAACCTACATACTTCCCATTTATTTCCCTATTCTTGTAGTTAGTCATATCTCCTCTCCTTTTTTTCCCTTCCCTCCCATAGTGTTGTAACAGGTTTTATCTATGATTTGTTTAATTTTCATTGATGTACATATTGTAGCGGGTGCAACCAGCCGAGTTGACCACCCACTTCAAGGAGTAGGGGGACGTCGGCCGGCTATTTAAGATCCTGCACATCACGTTCCCGTCGTTCAGTTTAACCAAGGCCAGCGGTAGATCGTCACTCTGCTCGACTCACATTTCGATTCCGCGTATTCATCGATCTATTTTATTTAAATTATTTAATAGTCAATTATTGAAGTATATACCAATCTTGAATTATAATTAGAGTCAAACTATCAAATAAACACGTAAGTCAAATTCAAACTATTTTAATACCTGTCTGTAATATCAATTAATTTATATTTCATATGATAAATTTATAAATGTTTTATGGTGTGGCGTGGGTACCTCATTCTGCTGTGTAACGTTCTTTAATTAGCTTGCAACTAATTACCGAGTTACGCACGGCAGGATCGAGTACACACGCGACATCATTTCGCGTTGGATTTGGGGAACAGGCGACAGGTTATCACCTAGTGCCTTTCTAGACCGGAGCACCCTTCTGCAAATAAATAAATTAACATTAAAATCCAATTCCCAACCTAGCGCGAAAACTGGTGACCACCGAGCGTGCAGAACAGGTATATTTGTTGTGTAAAGATAATATTTGTAAAATAGTGTGTAAAACTGGTAAAGCTCCAGCTCTGTTGCAATTTTGTCGATTTTTAATTTGTGATAATAATTTTTTTTTGTGTAACAAACGATAATCTGTTATCAGGAACAAATTATAATATTCGTTCAATAACAATTATCTAGTCACTTTGCACATTCTAAACTCATACGACAGAGATTAAAATTTTATTGAATAATAATTATTTCGGTTATTGGACCTGGTTAGACTGAACCCTACGCAGTAAACATACGCAGTAATAGTATGTTATCCCTAATTGTTATAAACCATTAAAAAAACACATTTATAACGTAATTATAAGTATTATAATTAGTTATATTGTCGTATTCAAAACTAAAATATCGAAACTGGTATTGAATAAATATATGCTAAATAAATACCTACCAAAAATTGAAAAATATTTCCCTATGTTAATTGTAAAAATATATAATAATGTGTATTTATTTTTTTTCATGAGCTAATACTACGCTAAAACGGACCAAAAAAACTACCAAACGGAGGTAAAATAACGGAAGGAATACCAAAAAAAACTAAAGGAGATTTAAAAAAGATAAAAATATAAAAATAAAGAACCTAAAGAAGCATGTATTATGCGCAAAAACAGCACGCATAAAAAGATAAGTAAAAACCACATTTTATTATTTAAAAAAGCCAAAGTAAATTCATTTGCAGTAACATAAAATCATTGCAGAAATAAAAATAAAATATCTATCTAAAAATTAACGTAAAATCCTTATTTTTATATACCTACAAGACAAATTATTAACCTGTAAAGTAAATACGTAGGTAAATAAATTTTAGTATTATTGCTTAAAAATAACGCATAAATGTTACATGGAATGTAAAATAAAATTATTGTCTAAAAAATGTCACAAAAAAACTTGTTTACCATGACGCGCACATTTTTATCGCGATAATAAAAACATGTAACAAAATTAACCAAAAATATTATTTTTAATATTATTTTGCGGTAGTAAAAATATATCCAAAAAAATATCCTGTAAAAAATTACAATAATAATATCTTCCCGAACATCAATCGGAATACATTATCTGATACCTACTTATGAAATAGGTAGAATCCTATAGTGTAAATTTAAAATATGTAACCGAGGTAATAATAATAAAAATATTCTCCACGAAAAAAATCACGAAATCGAAGCTCGAAACGAAACATTAAATATATTCGAAGTACATACAATAATCATATTCCATTGAGCGTACAGTGCCGTGCACATTTGAAACAAAAAATAAGAAAGATAATAAATGTAAATGTAACAAAAATATTTATTTTAAAATAAAATAGAAATATTATATCGAATAATAATAAAGTACGAACGCAGTCATATTAACAAAAGTATAAAAAAACGAATATTAAATACGAAATCATAACATAATTTAATAATCTATAGAAATATCGAGTAAACATCATCGAAAAATATATTCCACTCCGCGATACTGTACACCGAGACAATACCGGGTACGTAGGCGTAAATACGAAATACCAAAATCTAACACCGCGACGAATCACGCATGAATCTAGGACTATTCGCCACCAACATTTGTTAGCCAGCGAAACGTAATATAATATACCTCATTGATAATATATACATAACTTGTACTTTTATTTCAGATTAAAAACGTTTAAACATTTATTCATTTTAAATTATTAAATCAAATATACATTTAAATTTAATAAAAAATTATATCCTATTTAAAAACAAAGCATTTAAATACTTTACGCTGAATATATTAAATAAAAAATAAATTATTTTTTAAATTTTTTTTTAAATATAGTTACCTAATCACAATAACAACAAACATATATACGTATAGGAACGTCCACAAACAAGAGACCTTATAAGCATTGAACAAAAATAAACTCTAAAAATATTTACAATTTACAATTCATACAATTAAAACAAAGCAACTTCAATTATAATATACTGATAATATCATAATAAATAAAACACAAAAAATTATATTTTAGTTTAAAACAACTATAAAAATATTTTTATTTTTTATTTTCTTAAAAAAAATAGTTATAATATTATTTTATTTTTATTTATATTTATAAACTGTAATACAACTTGAAGAATATAACTCACATCAAATGTTATACGATAAAATGAACATCATGGACAAAGAAAATACAGAACAATCGTCACAAGACCAAGCAACCGAAATTTATTCAACAAACATCAAATTGCCAAGCGTATGGAGACATCAGATACAATTATGGTTTTTCACCATAGAAGCCCAATTTTCAAACGCAAGAATAACTAAGGATGAATCCAAATATAATCATGTATTAGCCGCATTAGATCCAGAAACCATGTCATGCGTCGCTGACGTCATACAATTTCCGCCAAGTATGGATAAATACAAAAACCTCAAACTCACACTTCTGAACCGTCTACAAGAGTCTGAAGAGAGAAGACTCACCCAATTACTCCATGGAATACAATTAGGAGACAAGACACCATCAGAACTATTGCGAAGGATGAAAAGCCTAGCTGGACCAACATTAAATAACAACACGTTAATTACAAGATTATGGATAGAACGACTACCTCATCGTATACAAGAAATAATTTCAGCCATTAATACAGATGACGTCACAGTACTAGCCACAACAGCAGACAGAATAATGGAAGTCAACAGTAGAACTGACGTTCAAGCAGTAAACCTACCATCAACTTCTTCATTGAGCAACACAGCAACAAGCGACCAAAGCACAGTAAACCTACTTTGTACAATGCAGCAACAAATACAAATGCTAACCGACAAAATAATGGGACTTGAAATTCAACAGAGGCAATCAAGACCATTCTACAGAAATAATCAACGCGACCATTCAAGATCAAGATCCACAAGCCCAAATAGATATCAAAAATATAATAATAATTATAATCGGCAAAACAAACGCAATTTTAAATACAATTATAATAACAATAACTTCCAACAAATGTCAAATAATAATAATAATAACAACTACCAGCAAACGCGTAATAATAATAACGATAACGTCAAGCCGCTGGATATATGTATACCACATCAAAAATATGGAAGTCAAGCAAAATACTGTCGACAGCCTTGCACCTATAACCATCCGGAAAACTAAAAATGCGACAGGTGTGTGAGACAACACCGTCGCAAATGAAGCATCGTATCTTTCTACCAGATATAATCACGGGCGTGCAATACCTTATCGACACAGGAGCCGAAATAAGCATCATACCAAGATACCTAAAAAACGACAAGGCAACCATCGCTACAGACAGTATCATCACTCCTATTTACGCAGCAAATGGAACAATAATACCTTCATATGGACACCGAATTATCAATTTAAATCTCGGATTACGCCGGAATCACAAATGGAAATTTATAGTCGCCGACGTAACCAAGCCGATCATAGGGGCAGATTTCTTAACCAATTATGATATATTGGTGGACTTAAAAAGAAAATTACTCATTGATAAAAAAACAGGGTTGACAAGCAAAGGAACCGTCTATAGAACAAGTGTTATAGACATAGCAACGGTACAGTCAACATCAAAATTCCAAAAAATTATACGAAAATACCCAAGTTTAACAAGAGCAGATATGGCACAAAAAGGATCAAAAACAAATATTACTCATCACATTCAAACCAGAGGACCACCCGTCACAACCAAAATGAGAAGGCTCAACCCATTACAATTAGAAATAGCAAAAAAGGAATTCGCATATATGATCGAACAGGGAATATGTCGCCCTTCGAAAAGCAATTGGTCAAGCCCTTTGCATATGGTAAAAAAGCCAGATGGAAATTATAGAATGTGTGGAGATTACCGACGCCTAAATTCAATAACAAAACCGGACAAGTACCCGATTCCACAACTTCAAGACTTCTCACATAAACTATACGATGCAAAAATATTCACTAAAATAGACCTCTCAAGAGCATATAACCAAATAAACATGGAAGAAGAAGACATCCAAAAAACCGCCCTACTAACGCCATTTGGACTGTATGAATTCACGAAAATGCCACCAGGACTGTCCAACGCCGCACAAACATTTCAACGACATCTACATAACATAACAAGGGACCTAGAATACGTCTTCACGTACATTGATGACATTCTGGTCGCCTCCAGAAACATAAACGAGCATGAGAAGCATCTCGACAAACTTTTCGAAAGATTATCCGAAAACGGATTAATTATCAACCAGGATAAATGCAAATTCGGCGTAGAAGAAGTGCACTTTTTGGGTTACCGAATCAACAAAAACGGAAGTACACCAATACCAGAAAAAGTGGAAGCAATAATAAAAATTGAACCCCCAAAGGACGCAAAAGGACTCCGACGTTTCATGGGCATGCTAAATTTTTATAGAAAATTTTTGCCAAACGCAGCCGAAACGCAAAAAATATTATTCGACCAATTAAAAGGGTACACCAAAAATGACAAAAGAAAACTACAATGGACAACTGAATTAAAAAAAGCGTTCGACAAATGTAAGCAAGATTTGACACAAGCCGCACTACTCGTACACATAAACTCCTCGGCAGAGATAGCAATAATGGTCGACGCATCAGATCACGCCATGGGCGCAGCACTTCAACAAAAAACGGATAACAGCTGGCAACCTATATCATTTTTCTCCAGAAAATTTAATAGCGCACAAGAAAAGTACAGTACGTATGACCGAGAACTCACCGCCATCTACGAGGCGATTAAATATTTCAGACCACAAATAGAAGGAAGAAACTTTGTAATAATCACCGACCACAAACCGTTAATTTTCGCCTTTAATAAAATCAAGCTCAACTCTCCTAGACAAGAAAGACAGCTGGATTATATAAGTCAATTCACCACGCGCATCAAACACATATCAGGCGAAGAAAACATAGTCGCAGATACTCTATCAAGAATCGAAGAGATAGAAATAACATCAAACATCGACTATATTAAAATGGCAAGAGAACAACTCACAGACAAAGAGCTCAAGAAAATGCAGGAAAATTCATCTCTATCACTAAAGAAAATCTCAATACCTAACACTAACAAAATGTTATGGTGTGACATCTCAACCAACACGTTACGACCATATGTACCAATCACAATGCGAGAAGAAGTAATACTATCAGTACATAAATTAAGTCACCCCGGAGTAAAAACAACATCAAAGTTATTAAAACATAAATATATTTGGCCCAACATTGACAAAACAGTAAAAAATGTCGTGAACAACTGCATCGAATGCCAAACTTCGAAAATTCATCGCCACACTGTAACACCTTTGAAACAATACAAACCAGCAGATGGAAGGTTCAAGAATATACACATAGACCTGGTGGGGCCGCTAACTCCATCCAGAGACTACATATACCTGCTGACGATAATTGATCGCTACACAAGATGGCCCGAAGCGATCCCATTAAAAGACATGTCTGCAGAAACCGTTGCAGACGCTCTCATGTATAATTGGATAGCAAGATTTGGCGTCCCGAATTCAATCACGACCGATCAAGGCCGACAATTCGAAAGCTCACTATTCAATAAACTGATGAATAAGCTCGGAATAATACATAACAGAACGACTGCATACCACCCACAATCGAATGGGATGATCGAACGTTGGCACCGCTCATTAAAAACATCACTAATGGCCGCAGGAAACATATCATGGTCGACGACATTACCACTGACACTCCTAGGACTACGAACCGTAATCAAGGAGGGGTCAGACTATACACCAGCAGAGATGACATACGGAACAACCCTCAGACTCCCCGGAGACTTCTTCGAAGATGGACCACCTGAGGAGCAAAACACCTATGGACATAAACTACAGCAAACAATGTCAGAAATCCGACCTATCCCAATAGCAAATCACGGGAGAAAAAAAACATTTGTGCACAAACAAATGGCAAACACCAAATATGTCTTCTTAAGACATGATGCTGTGAGACGACCTCTACAAAAACCATATGACGGACCATACTTGTTAATAAAGAAGGATGACAAAACGGCTACCATCACAATCAATGGTAAAAACAAACAAGTATCATTGGACAGACTCAAACCAGCATTCTTCCTGAACGAGAACACAGACTACGGCGTAGAACCAAGCAGTAGACACACCACCTCTACAGAACAGAGATGGACGTCCACGCCACAGACGCACCAAGCCACTACGCCAGATGACACTTCAGATGACACTTCAGATGACACTTCAGATGACACTCCAGATGCCACCCCAGAACGGCAACCACATACAACCACTAGAGCCGGAAGACGAGTATATTTCCCGGAGCGATTCACCAGCTACAAATATTTCTAAGCTGAGTAATTTTTAATCATTTTTATAACCTGAATAATTTCTATTTTTAATTTTTGTATAATTGTAATATGTATTCAATATAGATAAAAAATTTGGTCAATATGCAACTAATATTTGAATATAAAATCTTATAAAATTCCAACTTGACCAAATCAAAATAAGAAAATGCTGTATAATAAGAAAATGCTGTATACTAAGAAAATGCTGTATAGAAATGTAAATTTAATTGTAATTTTATCTTCTTGTTCAAATTACAGTACATATAAAAAAGTACATTGAACAAGTTAATATAAACAATATTTTTTTTTAGAAATGTATAAGTATAGAAATAAGAACATGATAAATATATGACCTCTAAATTTTTATTAGTAAAATAAACTGCTATATATATATGTAATGCCATTTCAGGTAACCAATATAAAATTTCTTTGTATTTAAAAAAAAAAAAAACATATGTCATTGTTACAGACAATCAGAGGAAATGCTGAGGAACGGACCAGGGTGGCGCTATCCAGCTGGCAGGGGGGTGATGTAGCGGGTGCAACCAGCCGAGTTGACCACCCACTTCAAGGAGTAGGGGGACGTCGGCCGGCTATTTAAGATCCTGCACATCACGTTCCCGTCGTTCAGTTTAACCAAGGCCAGCGGTAGATCGTCACTCTGCTCGACTCACATTTCGATTCCGCGCATTCATCGATCTATTTTATTTAAATTATTTAATAGTCAATTATTGAAGTATATACCAATCTTGAATTATAATTAGAGTCAAACTATCAAATAAACACGTAAGTCAAATTCAAACTATTTTAATACCTGTCTGTAATATCAATTAATTTATATTTCATATGATAAATTTATAAATGTTTTATGGTGTGGCGTGGGTACCTCATTCTGCTGTGTAACGTTCTTTAATTAGCTTGCAACTAATTACCGAGTTACGCACGGCAGGATCGAGTACACACGCGACATCATTTCGCGTTGGATTTGGGGAACAGGCGACAGGTTATCACCTAGTGCCTTTCTAGACCGGAGCACCCTTCTGCAAATAAATAAATTAACATTAAAATCCAATTCCCAACCTAGCGCGAAAATATTTTTATTCTTCTTACTTTCTTGTGTTTAAATGTAATATATTTATGGTTTTATATATATTTTCTTTTTTGTACATGTACCATTTTGTCTCATAACTGTCACAGATGGTTGTCTGGAAGAAATTGCCATTAGGCAATAAGTCCGCCATTTGTACTAGCTATTAAGTTATGTACAATAAAGTGTTTAAATAAATAAATAAATAAAATAAATAAATAATAAAACAGACAATAAATTAATATAAGTAAAAAATACAATTCAATAAAATTAAAAATAATATATAAACATATATGTATAAACCACCTCACTAGGCTGAGCTTGTTCTGAGGATTTTGAACTTGATTCATTTTATTTTAATATCATACCTAAAATAAAATAAAAATTTAAACTATTGTTACTTGATAATGTTTCCGCAGTATATTATGCCCTTGTTTTTAATCCATGTTTATATTGTTTTCTTTTTGCCCTTTATTTCTTTTTTAATCATTTTAAAAAAAATTGAAGCTAAATTTAATAGTAGGTATTAATGTCTTTGTCCGAATGTCGTGTTTGTCTTTGGAGTCATGAGGCTTGCGGTGAAATATAATTTCTTTTATCTTTATAAAAATGAATAGAAATAATTTTTATATATGCTCTTCTGCCCTGCACTTACATAGGAAAAAATGAAAGGGGCACCGACCTTTTGCCCAGAATCCTAGGGTGGGGCTGCGGCCACCCCAACTTTACTGTCTAGGCCCCTATGGCCGCAACCTACCCCCGCTATAGTTATTATCAAGTATAGTTATCAGCACAAATTTAAAAAAAAAAAAGCCTGCCAAAGTTGTATCACAAAATATAAAATACCAAGGCACGTCAGAATCACCAGAATTATATAGTCGACCCGCAACATATCTTAATAATTGACTCAGTTAGATTTCATTATGAAAGGCAGCTATATGTAAGCATATAACATAATTTTAATATACTTAGTTAAAATTTAAACGGGTTGTTTCATTTTCTGCAAAGCAACAAAAATTCAACCTCTAAAATAAATATTATCAAGATTACAAATTCATGTTATGTAGCCATATAGTCATAGAAGTGACGTCATAAATATCCACTATATTTCTGTGACAAATAAGGGTGATTTAATCACAACTTCTTCATTATCAACAAATATTATATCACTGAAATATATATACGCCACTAGGTAAGTGCAAAATTAATAAACTAGTTGCATGTAACTAACACATGAAATCCAACTGTCGATAGCGATAGTATGTATAGTTGAAAAACAACTACCTACCAAACTATAAACCCATAAATACAAATTATTTAATATTTTAAGATATTTAGTTTTCTATACAACACATGTACCTAGGTTTGTATGTCAAGATAGGATAGTATGGAGGTCAGTCCTTTGATCCTACCCATAATATCAAAACAGCATGATGGTATGTATGTATGTTTGGAGATTAGTATCAAACAATTAAGTCTTCTTAGATATTCTTAGATAATTTTCTTACCAATTTTCAGCGTTCTAGCTTTTATGGTTTCTGATATATATGGAAAAATAAACCAAAAATTCAAAAGTTGATAACCCCTGACTGAAAAGAAAATTCACAATTATGAGTATAACAGTTTTGTAGGCCTATAACTGTTTATATATTCTGAAATTTTGGGCTCTGTAAATTGAGCGGATCAAAAGTTATACAGGGGGCAGGGACACACAGACACACACACATACAGATACACACACAGACACACACACAAAACTCACATAAAATGTTCGACTCCGAATTCTGAGTATATTCATGTACGGGAACATATATGCTGCGAAGCCTCTAAGTTGGTGTTTTTAGCATACAAAAAGTCCACTACTCCGTACAAAATGTTCCTACGTACACGCATCTTGGATTTGAACTGCCTCTTCCTTCAATAGAATTTCATTCTCTTGAACGAATCGACAGTTGGATTATGTTAATTCGATGAAAACAATAATATAATAGTACGTTTTCAAATGTGTGGTATTACAAAATATTTCTATGAATATACTTAGCAATCATGATCCTTTTCCCAACATTTATGACGCAGGTATTTATGTACAAGAAAATATTTCGAATTTTAGAAAAATTACATAAATCATTAAACGGCGCTTTACAAATGACTTATTATTATTATTATTATTGGAGATAGATCTCGGTTATGGTTCGGTAGTTTCCTTCACAACGGAGCGTACTCAAGTTGTGAGGCTATGTGTTTGTGTGTCTGTGTGGTTGTGTGTCTGTGTGGTTGTGTGTAGTTGTTTAAAGTGGTACCTGTAGAAATTTTCTGACTATTGTGCATGTGTTGATAATTGTAGTTTTTTGTATGTTGGTGATTACGTATGGGGGTAACTTTAGTATGTCTATATTTTTTTGGAGAGTTTTTGGTATGATGCCTGTAGACGATAATATTATTGGGACTATTGTTACTTTTTCTTGTTTCCACTGTGATTTTATCTGTTCTGCTAAAGGTATGTATTTATCTATTTTTTCTAAATGTTTCTTTTGTAGATTTGCTGTATTTGGTATCGATATTTCTATTAGATATGTGTGTTTATGTATTTTGTCGATTAATGTAATGTCTGGTCGGTTATGTAGGTTTGTTCTGTCTGTGATTATGTCTCTATTCCAGTATAGTTTGTAGTTATCATTTTCTGTTACAGCTGGGGGTGTGTATTGATACCACTTGGGGTGTGTTTCGATAAGTTTATGTTTGTGGGCTAGTTCCAAATATATGTGTTTGCAGATGTTATCGTGTCTTATTGTATATTCCGTCGGTGCAAGAGTTGAGCAGCCACCTGTTATGTGTTCTATTGTTTCTTTTTGTAATTTGCACTTTCTGCATGTGTCGTTTGTTATTGTATTGTCTTTTATAATATGTTTCGTGTAGTTTTTTGTTTTTATTATTTTGTCCTGAATAGCTATGATAAATCCTTCTGTTTCTGCGTATAGGTCTGAGTGTTTGAGCCAATTATTACTAAGGGCTTTATCAATATGTTGTTGTTGTAGATGACTTGGGTGTATTCCATGTAATGTTTTATTTTTCCATGTTTCAATTTTTGCGTCATGTGTTGTTATTTCTAGATTGCGTTCGTTGTCGTTAAGTGTAAGTGGTGAGTATGTGTGATCTATGTTTATGATTTCGTTGTGTATTGGGCTATTTCGTTTTGTGTAGAAGTATTGCCTTAAGTTATTTATTTGTGTATGGTGTAGATTTTTTATGTCTATGAGTCCTCTTCCTCCTTCCTCTCTTGGCAGTGTGAATCTTTCTATTGCTGAATGTTCGTGGTGAATTCTATGTTTTGATGATGTTGTTCTGAGTTTAATGTTGAGATCGTCAAGTTCTGTATTGGTCCATTTAATTATTCCAAATGTATATGTTAGTACTGGTATTGCGTATGTGTTTATTGCTTTAGTCATATTTTTTCCATTTAGTTGTGTTTTGAGGAGGATATTTAGTCTTTTAAGGTATTCGTTTTTGGTGGTTTCTTTTATCTTTTTATCTTTTATGCTTGGGTTCTGGAGAATTCCCAAGTATTTATAAAATTCATCTTCGTCCATTGCGCGTATTATTTCATTTGTATCCTTCAAGGTGCTTCCCGTGTGTTCCTTGGGTTTACCTCTTACTATTGAGCATGTGTTGCATTTATCAATACCGAATTTCATTTTTATGTCATTACTAAAGCGTTCAGTTTTATAAATTAGTTGTTTTAGTTCGTCATTATTTTTGCCATATAGTTTTAAATCGTCCATGTATAAAAGGTGGTTGATTTTTATAGGATTGGTATTTAAGTTGTGTGTTGTGATTTTGTAGCCAAGTTTGCTTTTGTTAAGCATCTTGGAGAGTGGGTTGAGGGAGATACAGAACCATAGTGCGCTTAGGGAGTCACCTTGAAAGATTCCGGTTTTAATGTTTATTTGTTTTGATTTTATCATTTTGTTGTTTAGTTTTAGGTATATTGTCGTGTTCCAGGTGTTCATTATTTGTTTTAAAAATTCTACAAGTTTTATGTCAATTTTGTATATTTCTAGAACTTTTACTAACCATGAGTGGGGGACACTATCAAAGGCTTTTTGGTAATCTATGTATGCACAGTACATGTTCCTTTTCTTCTTTATCGCCTGATTTGTTATTGTCCGGTCGATGATGATTTGTTCTTTGCATCCTCTGCTTTGCTTTCTGCATCCTTTTTGTTCTTCTGTTAATATGTTATTTTGTGTTAGGAAAAGATCTATTTTTGTAGTTATAATTGAGGTAAGAATTTTGTATATTGTGGGTAGACATGTGATTGGACGATATTTAGATGGATTTTTTGTGTCTGTTGATTTAGGTTTGAGATATGTGATACCTTTAGTGAAAAAAGATGGGAGGTTTTGGTTTTCCGTTACGCATTTGTGTAATAGTTCGGAGAATTTTTCATGTGTTACAGGGAGATATTTGTACCAGTAATTTTGGATATTATCTATGCCTGGTGTCTTCCAGTTGTGTGTCTTCTTTACAGCAGTTTTGAAGTCAGTTATATTTATTTGTATTGTGGCCATGTTTTGAAATTGGTTATTGTCATTTTCTTCCTCTGTTATCCATGTGGCATTTTCGTTGTGTTTTTTGTTTTCAGACCAAATGTTCTCCCAGTATGATTCTATTTCATTTAATTTAGGTGCGTCTGTAATTTCTATATTGTTGTTTTTTAGGTTGTTGTAGAAGCTTTTTTGGCTTGTTTGAAAATTGAGATTGTGTGTTTTCCTGTCATAGCATTTTTTGTAGCGTTTTAATCTATGTGATTGTGCTGATAACTTTTGTGTTAGCATATCAAGGAGTATAGTTAGGTTGTGTTCATTGTATTTGTCTTTAATCGTTTCAATTTCCCGTAGTTTTCTTGGATTTTTTAGATTGTCTTTAATTTTTTGTGTTACTTTGCCTATTTCATTTCTTAATGAGTTGATTTTGATTTGTATTCTGTGTTGCCATGCTGGTATAGTGCTTCTGTGTGTTCTATGGGAGTTTTCTGTTTTATTGTTTATATTTTGTTTGTTTAGTGTAATAATGGTGTATGCACTACAGTAAACTAATAGATGTAATTTTTCGAGTGTTGTTTCAGTGTTAATCATGTTATGTAGAATTGTGTTGATAATATTGATCATGTTAATGGTTTGTTTGTTGATTTTGAGCTTTGGTAGGTGTGGTCTTGTTGTGGGGTCGCTATCTTTATATATTTCGATTGTGTGTTCTAGTGTCTAGTGACAGATCTGTGACGTTAGGGATATTATCAGATGGTGCAGGAGCCGTAGACGATTCTGGCGGGACCATGTGGCGAGAATGGGAGACAACAGATTGCCCAAAATTATCTCCCAACAAATAAACTTTGGCAATCGACCACGAGGTAGACCACCCAAGAGATGGAGAGATAGCTGGAGCTCGGCGTCACAAGAGGCCTTGAGGGATGGGCAAAGTTCCTGAAAAAAAACAGGTGTCAACCTAAAATAAGAAGAAGAAGAAGAAGAAGTTCTAGTGTGTTTGTGATTTGTGTTTTTGTGTCTGGGTTTTGTTCTGTTCTTCCGTTGGTCTCGTCATTGTTGTTAGGGCTTATTGTTGTATTATTGTTCATATTGGTGGATTCGTTAGTTATGTTTATATTTGGTTGTTCAGTGTTATTTTGCTGTGGTATTATTGATATTTCCTGTGGATTGTTGTGGTTTATTTGTGTATTTGTTATGTCTTGTGTTAATGTACTTATTCTATTTTGATTACTCATTCTGATTGCGTCTTGTTTTATTTGATCAAGTATTGATAGTTGTATTCTTTTGTTGTTTATTATAACTCTTTTCTGGTCCGCCAGTCGCTGTTCTGTGATGTGTGAGAGTTCTGGATAAATTGTGGTGAATTGTGTATGTAGCTCCTGTCTGTATCCAATTATTTGTGTGTCTCCTTGTGTGATAGTGTAGTAGCAACGCATGAGGTTTATGTTCATGTCATCTGTCCATTTCATGCGTTGTCGTGGTTTTCCCGCTTTGGTGGTTGTCGGTTGACTTGCCGGCAAAGCACTTTCAGCAGGTCGGGTGTGTTGGGTTTCGGCTGTTGTTTCTTCGGGTGTCCCGGCATGTGTCCGCCTGTTCGACAGCATGTCATTAGCGGCTCTCATGCTGCTACGCCCAGCGCTAACTCCGGACGTGCCCTGGCGCTCCCCAGGTAGCGGTGTTTGTCCGAGGCTTGTGTTTTTTGTGTGATCCATGTATGTGTTGTGTGTTTGTACCCTTTACCCGTTGGCAAGCTACTCGATGTAGTTGTGTAGCTCCCCGCCCCTCACGTAGTTATTATTATTATTATTATT
Organism: Molanna angustata; assembly: GCA_963576475.1. Classification (NCBI taxonomy): domain Eukaryota; kingdom Metazoa; phylum Arthropoda; class Insecta; order Trichoptera; family Molannidae; genus Molanna; species Molanna angustata. The sequence goes on from OY754979.1 coordinate 30,828,780, forward strand.
ATTATAGACGAAAAGTCCAATTTAATAATGTTGCAAAATACACACAATATAGGATTATTTTATAATTACAATATTTACTAACTTATTACAAAATGACATCTTTCTTTAAGATTTTTTTCAATAAATACAATAAACAAAAACAATTGGTTGTAAATTTTTTTTATAAAAAAATAAAACTTAAAATATCGGTAATATTTAGAACCTATAAAAATAAGATAGAGGTGGGTACGAATATGAGATGAGGGTATAAAAAAATAAAATCAAGAACAGTATTTTTCCTCAGATTTCATATTTTACGTTTCGGCATTATCAAGGTCTAAAAGAAACTAAATTAAAAAATACTAATCCAACACTACTTCAAATATTTAGGCACATACTATTTCAAAACGGTGATTACAGGTATTTTCCATAAAGTAGGTACTATCTCTTTATGAGTTCCTATTTTTAGTTTCAGACGTAACTTCCTGCTTTACTAGAGTTAATTGTAGGCCAAACGTATTATTAGAAAGTATTCGACGATTTCGTTTTATTAAGTCACATTAAGTAAGGCAAGTGTTTATTGACAAAACATTCTTTACTTCTAACTTCTCCTTGATTAACTTCAGTCTTAATCTTAATTTCTAGATCATTATTGTTTCTTCGTAACGCTTTGAACTCATGTAAGTAGTATAGTTTATGCATTGATCTATTTTTGAGAATAGTTTTATTTCACAAAAGCTGTATTATTTATTAATTTAAATTAAATACAAAACGAGTGGGTTATGGCAACACTGAACTTTGCTTTTTTTCTTCTTGAAAGGTTGACAATCTCTAAATGTACCTAAAGCTCACCCAAATGTCTACAAAAATGAATAAGACTATTGGAAATAGTTTGTATTAAAACTCTCCCAAAAGTCTACGTAAAGGAAGAAAAAGAATACTTAGACTATAGGAAATAGTAAATAGTAGTATAAAAACTGTCCTAAAGTTCTACATAATATTAAGAAGAAAAAGAATTAGACTCCAGGAACCGTCGCTTCAGACCCTTCAGTACCTCCCGTCTCTTCAATCCCTCATTACGTCCCTTCCAATCAGGCCCTTCAGTACCTCCCGTCCCTTCAGGCCCTTTTAAACCTCCCGTCCTTTCAGGCCCTTTAGTGCCTCCCTTCTCTTCATTACATCCCGTCCCTTCAGTCGGTTAAGAAAAGTTTAAATCCAGAAACCATCCTGGAAGAACCGCGAAGAGATGAAAGGACCTTCTTTTCCCAGGATACTCCACCTTCATAGGTAAAATGACTAAATACACGAAGAAGAAGAAGAAAAAAGTTTAATACCAGATACCTGCGAAGATATGGAAGGAAAATTGGACCTTCTTATCCCAGGATAGTTCATCTTCATAGGTAAGATGACCAAATACACGATGAAAAAAAAGAAGAAAAAAATATATATGCAGAACCCGTCCTGGAAGACCTGTGAAGAGATGGAAGGACAGTTGTACCTTCTTCTCCCAGAATACTCCAACTTCATATGTAAAATGACCAAATACACAATGTAGAAGAAGCAGAAAAAGAAAAAATATTAAATCTAGAAACCTGCGAAGAGATAGAAGGAAAATTGGACCTTCTTCTCCCAGAATAGTCCACCTTCATAGGTAAAATGACTAAATACACGATGAAGAAGAAGAAGAAGAAAAAAGTTTAAATCCACAAACCGTCCTGGAAGACCTGCGAAGAGATGGAGGGACAGTCGGACCTTCTTTTCCCAGGATTTTTCCCTTCATAGGTTAAATGACCAAATACACGAATAAGAAGAAGAATAAAAAAAAAATTTAAATCCAGAAACTATCCCGGGCATACGCTCGACAATTCACCAAAGTTTCATTGTAATCGGACAAACGGTTTAGGAGCACATAGCATACATACCTACATAAATAAATAAATAAAATAATTTTCCGATAGGAAATCAGTATATTGTTGATTTGTAAGTAAATAGTATTAGATAGGTACCTAGTACCTACCTACAACAATGTTCTAAAAAAAATCGATTCATAACAATTTACATTGGTTTGTTCGATGCCATAAAAATGAAAATTGTCAGAAAAATCAAATATTATTTACAAATTATGCAATTTTATTATGCCTATATCTTTACTAATAATTAACACATTTTTACAATATATATCTTAAAACTTGCTGTAATGTCTTGTGTTTCATTTTATTATTTCATAATTACATTTATTTCAAAGGTTTTATTATTTTAAAGAACATATTCATTCGGTAGGAAAATGAAATATCGTATGAAAAGATATTAAAATGGCGGGGTTATATGTTCATAAGGTTTACTTTAAAAATAAGTTAAACATTATAATTATACAAAATATTCACCATGTTTTTCACTTAAACGCTAAGTTATACTTGAAAGTATATTTTATTCATGTAAATACGTACTTCTAACTTTTAAATTAACAGATATTTGCGTGCAAAAAGGACACTTTTTTGACAGATATGGTTTGGAAAATTTTGTATGAAAAAAATAAATGATTAAATATTTTTAATAATTCAGCATTTTTATCGCATTTTTTTTAGCGTGACACTGCGTCAGGTATACTGGTACATGTTCGCACATAAATTAGATTTTTAGATGCTCTTGGTTTTTCAGAAGGCGTGGGACAAACACACACATACACACACACACACACTAACAAAATCATTGTTTTACTACTTTAGATTAGATGCATAGCGGCGTAAACCTGTGTATTGTTAAAAAAATAATTTGTGTAGGTACTTATTTTGATTTTAGTTTGTTATCTAGCAGATACTGTTATTTTTCACAGCAGTAACAAATTAGGTCCTTCTCCCTTCCTTTTTCCTTCATTTCCTTTCCCGCCACGGGCAAATGTGTGAAATATATGAATATTATTATGTAATCTTTCTATGTATAATTAAATTTATTTTTTGCTATATTATTTTTCATTTTTCTTATATTATTCTCAAATAACTCTCGTAATACGACACTACGATAACCGAACTGAGTACCTACCTGTGTTTTAGCCAAACCTTTGTTATCAGTAGTAAAGATTTATCTATTTATGGCTGCACTATTTGGCTGTGTGCACAAAACATTTGGTTGAACAAAACCAAATGTTTTGTAGTCACTATAGTTCGGTTAATTTTAACGTGAAATTTTGATATTAACTATACTATAAGTAGGTATATTTCGTCTGATAGATTTTATTCCTCGTAAGTGGTAGAAAGCAGAGGATGTTGTGCTGTTTATCTGTTTTTTGAGACTTAGACTGGAGTCAATATGTACTCCCAGAAGTTTAACGGCGGACTTAGGAATAATGTTGGTGTCTGCAACAGAGACAGAAGTGTTGTCTATGTAATGCTGCCGGCGGTGTGTGGCCGTCCAGAGAAATTCGGTCTTAGTTGGATTTAGTTTTAGTTTATTTGAAGACATCCACCGCTCTATCTTTTCGATGCACAGACAATTTTTGTCTTTTAGAAGGCATGACTCACTCGGAGTTGAATAAAAGTACAGCTGCCAGTCATCGGCGTATGAAGTAGGTAATAGGTATACTAAATCTATTTGTATTTTTTATAACTTTGAGATCCAAGGGAAGCCGTTTATATGCAGTCAGTGCTCTAAAAGCAAATTGATGCTGTACCATTGTTGTTCTACTAAAGATACATAAAAATTGATATTCACTGGTTGGCGTGTATAGTTTATTACATATAATATGTATAGTTTTTGTTTTAGATTTGCTATATGATAATTTTTGTACTGCAGTATTATTCTTTGGTGGGTATGTTAATTTAGATTTTTTTCTAGAACAATTCTACAAACGCACGCTGTGAGCGTGTATTGCGTGACACGGAGCTATGAAATGGAGTTTGGGTTTCTTATTCAAAAATAACAAAACATAATATATAATATATTATAAATTATAATGCCTACCATAATAATTTTATAGTCACCATAGGGTAGGTAGCATAACACTAGTTGCATGTAACACATGAGATCCAACTGTCGATAGTGATAGTATGTATACTTGTATAGTTGAAGAATAAGAATCAAACTACAAACCCATAAATCCAAATTATTGAAAATTTTAACACATGTTGGTATGTATATCAAAATAGGACAGTATGGAGGTCAGTCCTCTTTTCCTACCCGGAATATGAAAACAGCATGATGGTTCTGTATGTATGTTTGGAGATTAAGTATCTAACTATAATAAAAACGATTACATGAAAATTCTTCGAAACACAATTGTTCGAATGCGCAATTGTACGAATAACAATTTTTCGAAAATCAGTTATCAGAATGACAATTGTCCGAAAGCAAATTATTCGAACTAACATTTCTTGGAAAACCAATTAACCGAATTTAATATATTTTTGTGTCATTATGTTGCCTCCTTTGACATATTTGTTGCCAGTAAAATATATTCGATGAAGACTATTATTACTTGTTGTATTATTGTTGGGTACCTACGTATGTTTGCACATTTTTAATAACTGATATTTGACAGCGCGGGATAACCTAGTTTGTACACCAGTTTGTGTTTATCTAGTATTCACACCAATTTAGTTATTTTACTTTAATATTATAGTTACTTTTTTCAATATATAATGCAACTGGCTCACGCCAGTCGCAATTATAACTACAAACAAACCTAACCAACCTATTTTCACCAAAGTTTTGTAGGTTTAGGTTTGAAAAATCGGTGTACATCCTAGGATATCTGACAGCGCGGTGCGTCGCCATGTTGTTTATTCCATAGATTTTTATTATACATAATATACTATGTAGATGTAGTACTCCGTGCAAAAAGTGAGTCATTTGTTTTCGATTCATACAAAATTTGCTAACTACGACATCTAGTATATTATAATAAAAATCTATGGTTTATTTCTCTCACAATACTACCAACATGACGTCATAAAAATTCGAACAATTGTAAATTCTGATAATTGTGTATTCGGAAAATTGTTTATCGAAAAAATGTGATTCGAATAATTGCCATTCGTAAAATTGATTTTCGTAAAATTGAGCATTCGAATAATTGTTTTTCGAATAATTTTCCTGTCACCAATAAAAACTGCTTTGTGTACATGTCAGGTAAGTTTTAGCGAATGTGTAAAAACCGTCCTCCTTTTGTAGGTACGAAAAATCTTACCTTTATATTAATAAAAATGTCTTCAATCGATGGAGTTAGTGTTTAACGTAAAACCAGTAAGGAACAGAGTCTCTTTTATTTAAAATCATCGGCAATTTTGTATTTCGCCCATCGTTTTTGTCAGTCGTCTGTCGTTTTCTCTGTCAGCCGTCTGTCATTTTCTTTGTCAGTCGTTTGTCGTTTTCTTTGGCTTTCCATGTGACCAAATATTATAATGAGGCAGATAATATCGTTCGTCAAAATTCACATGTTTTATTGCTAGCCAAATCGTGCCAAATTAGACCATTTATCGATATGACTAGATTCGTGCTTGTCACGGATTTTCGTCGAGCAATATAAATTGATTTTGTGTATTGAACGCAGGGCTCGAATAATAATAATAATAGCTCATAATATTATTTTATACAAAACCAGGTCAGCATGTACTTAGTACACAAATAAAGTACCTGTTACCAAATCTATTCACCTTAATTCTATAGGGTCAACATTTTTACCTGCCAAATCTTGATTTCAGGACCGGCTCTATCATAGGTTCAATTTATGCAGTTGCGGCAGGTGCAAGATGGTGCCAAATATAAAGAAAGATCACGATATAGTAACAAAAAAGAAGAAAAATCATAATAATCAAACCTGATATTGAAACAATATTAGGATTTCAGCGAATGAGACAGCGTTGATATTTAACTTTTATTCGGGACAATGACAGCTTTTAAAATCAACGATGAACATATTGTACAAAGTACATATAATCAATGCCAAATAAAATGTTTACAATATGAGCATTTATTAATATATCTACTTAAGCAAAATTAACTAAATGAGCCACTAAAAAAATAAGTAAACATAAACTGAAAACAATAACAAATATAATATGGCTAACAATTACACAGAAAAAGATGGAGGAGGAACTGAAGGAAAGGAAAATAATGTGAGTAGTAGAACAATGCTGTGCCAAAACATACTCAGTCTTTCAGATATTGTAGAAATTCATAGTTATGAGGGATTATGTTTGTGTATTTTCCAATTATTAATTATGCCTTATGCACAAGATATTTTCGTCTTATCAAAAATGGAATAAAAAAGTAGAATCACTGCAAACTCCTACTTATATTTTATTGTATACTGTATTTTGTAATGTATAGTTATGACAGCATTGTAAGCTAATAATTTATGTTTGGAGATGATATTTTCTATATTTGTTATATTTTATTCATAAAGATGATTGTTTTCGCAATACATTAGATAGGTACACATTCAAAATACTTGTACTAATAATAGGTATGCTAAATATGCTCATATGGCTAGCATTTTTGTTGATTCCCTAGCTATGTACAAGCGATTATTGTCAGATAATAATTTGTTTTGATGACTGATTGTATTCTTACTTAAGAATGTTATACCCGAAATGTGTTTTTATTTATTTATTTATTTTTTTATTTATTTATGATCATATAAACATATACATTATTTTAATATAAGATAGCCGCCTCACTAGAATAAATCTGTTCTGAAGCAGCCACCTGTACATTTGTGAAATTATTACATTACATTAAAAAACAAAAGAATAAGAAAGCTATAAAAATAAACATTAGGAATACTTACATAATTTAAAATTAAAAAATACAGTTTTAAAAGTGAAATAAATAAAAATAAACACAATATAAACAGACAACAAAAAATAATTAGTTAAGAAATTATTGTTGCAACGTTACTTTCATTTTGGGTTCTACCCACATCGAGTAGCCACTTGGTACCACGGGCTTTGAATTGAGTTAACCCTTTAAGGTCCGATGGCAATTTATTATAAATTCGAGGTACAGTAAATACAAAAAATCTTTGCCCAAATTTAGTATTCATTTTTGGCACCAAGTAGTTACCCGATATTTTACCTCTTGTGTTATTCAAGATGGAGTATTTTTGAGGTTTTTTTTTTAGAAATAGAATTAATATTGATCTGGTATAAAGCTGCCTCACATCCAATACTTTGAATTGCTTAAAAAGTTCTTCAGAACAATACCTAAAAGGCTTTTTGTTGATAACTCTTACCACAAATTTTTGTGATTTAATTAGTGGATCCAGTAATGTACGCGCAGCACCACCCCAGGCACTAATTGCATAACTGATAATACTCTGGCACAGAGCGTAGTACACCATTTTAATAATGAAATGTTCATAAAGCTACGTAGAATTTTGAATATATATATTAATCTTCGTACCTTGGCGCTAACATATTCAATGTGTGGGACCCATCTCAGACCGTCATCCAATATTATACCGAGATACTTGATTTCAGTTGCCCTTTCAATAGTCTCGCAGTTACACTGTAGGACTGCATTTGTAGGTCAATTGTTTGTTGACTTTTATTATCTTTATTGATTAACTTTTATTTATAATTTGTGTTAATATTGAATTGTGTAGCTATGTATTTATTTAAAAAAATATTTAGGAGTTTTTTTTTGTTTTATTTTTGTTGTAATTTTATAAGATTTTTATATGTGTATTTATATAATGGTGAGAAGCCGGATAATATGTTAAAATAAATTTCAAAATTCAAAACCACTTTTTTAAAATTCAATTCAATGACAAATATTTTGAATATTATAATGAACTCCTCTGGCATGATTTTTGCCTTTGAAGCTCTGCTACATAATAATAATAATTTATATACCTAGTGCCGTTTAATGATTCAAGATCATTTCAAGGGCGCTGAATGGCAACCTTTCATACTGGGCGGACTTGACGTAGAGAGACAAAGTAGGAATTCAATTCCCGTGGCTGCTGATTGCTGCGCAAGCACGAAGATCTTTAACTAAACACGTAACTGATTTTTGTATATTTGGGACACATTATGAAAATTGGTCGAAAAAACCAAACGGCCGAAATAAAGAAACGAATTGGACTAAGTTGGGCAGCTTTCAGGAAATTAGCCCACATCTTCAAAAATCCCCAAATTCCCATCAACCTGAAACGGAAGGTATATGAGACCTGTGTTCTGTCAGTAGCTACTTATGGCTTGGAAACTATGACACTGACTCAGAAAAGTGCTGAAAAACTAAGAGTCCCCCAAAGAGCCGAGATTCAGTCTGAGAGACAGGGTGCGAAACGACACCATCAGGGAAAGAACAAAATTGGTTGATGCTGAAGTGGAGATGGGCGGGCCACGTGTCTAGATACCCCGAAGACCGATGGCCAAGGATAGTGTTGGCTTGGAGACCGAGAATGACAGTCAGAGGTGTTGGAAGACCGCCAAAGAGATGGAGAGATGACATCAGCCGTTATGCTGGTGCCAATTGGTTGCTCAGAGAACAGGATAGAGTGGCGTGGAAGGAGATGGAGGAGGCCTTCGTCCAGGAGTGGACGGGATTGGGCTGAGAAGAAGAAGAAGAGGTCTTGTTTGTATAAATATAATTAGAAAAAAAAATGAAAATACTCAAAAACTACTTAGGTATAAATTGGTAACCACCGACATGATAAATTGTTACTTGTACCTTTAATTTGTCGCCATATTAAAAGTTTGTTTTAGGTATTGTCATATTATGTAAATCATTCGTTGTTGAAATTAGAATAAACTGGAATCAAACAAAGATGTGATTTTCTCTATAAATTTGTATAGTAATTTATAGCCGACGTTCATGGGAAAAGTGAGGCGCTTTTACACGAAGTACTGATCCTGGCATGGTTTGTACTCTGGCATGCAAAGCGTCGAATGTTAGCCGCGTACAAATTACTATGGAAATCAAGTGGACTTCAAAATGCAAAATGTACACTTGTCATGCATGGCATAATATTCTATTTTAAGAATGTATTATTTTTAGCCCGAGCGTAGTATAGATAGGCAAACTAAGTGAATATTATATTACGTCAGATTACGCAAGTGTGACGTGGACTTGACACGTCATACGCGAGTAAATTTTGTAACTCGATATATCAGTTATTAAATGCAAAAAAAACGTACTTATATAAAATCCAAATAATACCAAACCGATCAATGAGAATTGTTTTAAATTGTAATAGAAGAACAAAGATACATAAAATGTAAAATGATATAAACCTATTGTCTGTCAAACAAAAATGATATAAACCTATTGTCTGTCAAACAAAAAATATACTTTCATTTTTCAATTTTTATGCATAAAATGCTTCATGGCATGATACAAAAAAATGTCAAAACCAAAATTAGATATAATAAAGAATATCACTCTCAATGACACAAGAAACAGAGAAGATATTAGATTAGACAAAAGAAATAAAGTCTCAACGCAGAATTCTTTAATTTATATGAAAGTGAAAAAAGGCTTAAATTATATGAAAGTATGGCGAGGGACATGAAAGAGGAAAAAAAGGTATTTTTAACCAAAAAAGGGTAATTTTACTATGAAAAATTGAAATAATTGTTAATTTTCTTCTTATTTATTTTATTTATTTATTTATTTTAAATCTTCTTGTACATATAATTAGTACACTTGCGGGCTTATTGCCTAATGGCAATTTCTTCCAACCAACCAGAGTAAATGTTAAATATACAAAACAATGTGTACCATGGCAATAAGTTAATCACATTACAAAATAAATAAAGATAGCAGAAGAAAAGTAATAAAAAAAAACACAAAAACAAAGAAGATAGCATATAAGAACAAATCATAGCAATGATAGGAAGACTAAGGGATAAGGAAAGGAAGAGGAGAGGAAGATGTAATCAGGTGTTGTCAGATAAATATTTTTGCTTTAGCCTTTTCTTGAAGATGTTTAGTGAGATAGACGACGTAATATCAGGACTTAGGCTATTCCATAGTCTAGCTGAATGTACTTCAAATGAAGAGCTAAAATATTCAGAACTATTAATAGGGATAGATAGTAAAGCACGTTCAACAGATCGAAGTGGACGCCCGTGGCTTGAAAGATAAGTGAATTTATCTTTGAGATACTGAGGTAAATTTGGATTAAAAAGGATATTGTGTAGTATTGACAAGATATGTATATTACGTCGCTGTCGTATCTTGGGCCAATGAAGAAGATAAAACGGATTTTTTAGTCCAAAGATAAAACGGATGCAAAAATTTTGAAGGCGTTCAAGTTTATTTTATTTTTTTTATTTTATTTCATTTTTAGAGTACAGACAGTCATAACTACAATGTATAAACACAAATGAGTTACCAGCATATGGACCAGTGAAGACTCTCAATATTACCAATTTTCAATCAAAGTCAAAATTAAATAATAAAAAAAAAACAATAATTCGATTTATAAACAAATAATTGAATCAATAAATAAATCAATTAATTAATAAAAAGAGAGAAAAAAAAATAAAATAAATAAAAAAAATAAATAAATAAATAAAACAAAAAATCAATAAACAAATTAATAAATATATAAACAAATAAATAATAACAAGCATAAACAATGGAACAATTAATTGTGTCACACGTCACTTTAAGAATCGGATGATTCAAGTACTTCTCGTACACCTCTCCTAAACTGTCCCTTATTCAATAAAAATATGTCCAGGTCACCGAATAACATATTAAACTGCGAACAACTGCGCTGCATAAACGAAGTTTGTTGAGATGTTCCGCGTTTGCATCCAAGTAGCTAACATCAGCATAGTCAAGCAACGGTAGGAGAAGTGATTGAGCTAAGGTAATTTTACAGTGAAGTGGAAGGAAATTATTCTTCTTCTTATTTTAGATCGTAGATCTGTTTTTTCAAGAAAGCTATTCCTGTGAAGCTGAGGTCCAGCTATCCTTTCACCTCTTCGGTGGCCTTCCGGGGAGGCGATGCCCTGGTGGGATTTCGTTTGCCGCTATGGATGGGATTCGAGATGCGTCCATCCTGTTGACATGGTCCCATGGTCCAGAATCTTCTCCTAGCTCTACTCCATCGTATGATGTCCTCGGTCTCACAGGTCCGTCTAATGTCGTCATTGCGAATTCTGTACCTAAGCGTCTTCCCTTAAAACCTTCATTTCCGATGTTCGTAGGAGGTTTTTGGTTCAAGTTGTGTCGGCTCTTGTCTCCTCCGCATATGTATTGTTATATATAGATATTTTATAGAAATAATAGAAACATGAAGAGGAAAAACGACGAAAAAATGTAAGAAAATATAATTTATTTTAACATCACCCTCTGCAAGTGGCGAGTTTACTCTTCTTCCGACATCTTTGTCAGGTCGTCCGTTTCGTTGGAACAAGCTTCCCAGGTATACTTGTCAACCTGCTCGAGCCATTCATTTTCTTCTTTCATTTGACACGCTGTTCTGCTTTCACTCTTTTCAAAGACCATAACCTTTGATTTGCTGGCCTTCATCCTAAGTTTGTTCTCTATGCATTCTTCATAAACCATACTTACTAACTAACTCTCCCAAACTTTCTGCTAACAGTGCCTACTTTGTTTGGAAGTCGGTTAGTAAAATTACGCAGCATCAACAAAGGAAAAGCAACTTATATTTTGCACTAATGTAGACGGACAGAAAAACAAAATTATCGTATATTTTAGCAAAGAAAAATTAAAATATATAATGTCAGTCAAGATAAACTGTCACGCGATTCATATATGAATAGGTAATTTATTCTACATATTATTTTTATACCCACAACAACAATTCTATGACAAATATATTTTTATGTTAATCGCCCACCAAGAGCGATAGCAATTTTTAACAAAGAAAAACACTGCCTAGGTCGATTTTCCCCGGTTCGATTATGTAAATTGATGTTAATTTCCGGCTTTGCGAATAAATTCCATGTTAAATAATATATATCTTTTCAATCGGGCGAGTTATGTTCTTGTTCAACTAAACTAATTCATGAATATTTCGATTGAAATTCAATGTTTCATCATTAAAATTCCATAACAAAGTTTGATAAAACGAAACCTTTTTACCTATGTAACTATTAAAAAAAGAATGAATTTACAAATACTGTGTGTTTTGCTGGTTGACAGGAAGATGGAGAAGGGAGGATATTTTTCCTACCTTTCCCGTGGTATGGTTCAGAAATTAATATCACATTAACATGCGCCTGGTTTTTTGCAATCTATACAACCCTTTGTATTTTTAATCGTTTTAGACTAGAGGTTTTTAACGCTTAAAACAACATCCAAAATACAGATTTCTCCAAATATCGCATAACGCGAGTATTATTTTCTCTTTTATTTTCGACACCTTTTATTACAATTACGAACAAATGAAATATGCAATTTATGTGAAAAATGCTGTCAAAAAAGCTGTCGTTGTTATTCGACGTCTCATTCGATTCTCCCACGTTTCGTTCAATAGTGTTTTATCTTTTTCTCGTTTTCTTCATTAGGTTTTTCATTTTGACTACCCGGAATTTTTTATATCTTTGAATAGAATTGGACACGATTTTCATTTTCTTTGGATCATCGCTTTTTTGTTGTTGTTTTAAAACATGGCTCTCTGATCGCTAGCTTTGGTCGATAGATGCCAAATAAACAAAAGATGCCGCGAATGTCACACGTCAAAGTCAACGCAACACAAACGGCAGCCATGTTGACTCGTCGGCAACGAATGATTTTACAGATTTCAAAATAATACAAAACGCGTTGAAAAATCGGTCGAAAACGTGAACCCCGTTGAGAACCTCGCTCGTATGAAGTAAAAAAATAACCAATTACCTATTAGTTAGACACTTCATTGAAGTAGGTACTGTGTTTCATCGAAAAAATTCAAATAACTAATTATTAGTCAGAAATTTCAATTAAGTAGGTACCTACTCTGTTAAAAAAATATTTCATAGAAAAAATTTAAATAACTTATTATTAGTCAGACACTTCATTGAAGTATGTAACTTCTCTGTTAAAAAATATTTCATGGAAAAAATTAAATTAAAAATTATTAGCCAGAAACTTCCATGAAGTAGGTACCTACTATATTAAAAAAATATTTCATCGAAGAAATTTAAATACCTTATTATTAGTCTGACACTTTATTGAAGTAGGTACTCTGTAAAAATATATATTTCATCGAAAACATAATATAAATACATAATTATAAAAAAAAACTTAGCTCATGATTAATTGGTTTTATCGGAAAAACAATAATTTATTTTGTTCAATACTGATACTGAAATAAACAAATATGGATTACGATTCATAATAAATTACTTTAATTTATTAAAAAAGCATTATGTTATTGCTTCATAATATTGAATTTACTAATCGACATTACTTTATTGTAATAACATGGCGATTGAAGTACAAAAAAAAACAATATTACTGTAATATATTGATGTTGCGCCTGGTATTAGGCAAAGTGTATAACAAGTTACGAGATCATACGAAGGATGATTCGGGAATATTCGGGATTGAATATAAAGGTAGGTCGGGGTTTTGTTAAGGGCTTTTTGCTGTTTGGATGTATAAACAATAGTGCTCTCACGTTGTGGTTCTTTGATATTAATTGTACTTCTCTCTGTTTAAAATAATTACTGTAAATTGTAATAAAATGTGTTAGTGACAACGCGTGTATTAATTTATTATAAACTGAGTATCTACAAGTTAGCAGTCACCACAATTACAATTATCAATTATTGAAAAAAAATAGGTATATAATAATAATAATTCGCTTTAATTAAAATCAATAAATATAGCTAGAGGTATGTATGTAGGTAACTTCCTGTAACATTTAATTGTCAAAGTAATAGCTATTTTTTTTACTGGCAACTACTTTTACATAATGGATGACGGAAAATATTGTGTAGCTGTTCTATACGCTATAGCGTTTAAACATCCCCGTAGTAATTCAATCAAATTGGATGTACAATTTAAAACTAATTATTTAAATTGTTTTATACAATTTGAATATATGTATTGTTTTGCATAATATATGTTCTATATATATATGAATGAATTCTGAATTTGAAGTAGAACATTTTGTGTGTTTTTTGTGTGTGTGTCCGTCCCCTCTTATAACTTTTGATCCGCTCGATTCACAGAGTTCAAAATTCCAGAATATATAGATAGTACCTAACAGACCTACAAAACTCAAGTGAGAGGGCAGAGGGACACCTGGCTCAGTGAGTTCACGTCCTTCATTTTTTCCGTCTCTCCAATCTGTTTTTTTTCTGACTTTATCGCACATATATTAATTTAGGTCCTCACGAGTAGGTTCAGTAATTCGTAATTACTGACACATTGAGTGTAATATATGTCACGAATTATTAACTCTTATAACGAGTGTAAAATCAATTTTTTCCCTCTAATATTTTAACTCAACCTAATTGGACCACTGTGGTTTAAACAATGTAATTTTTACTTTCCACACTATGGAATAGTTGAGAGTCATGATTTAAAAATTTTTAAGTTTATTTTTTTATATCAATGTAGATGTAGAGAGTGCACACTGTGAGTTTCGTCGTGATGTGTTTTTATGTATGGCGTACGAATTATCCTTTTTGTGTCCTCTCTACAGCCCAAACTATAAGTCCGATCGATTTCATATTAACATCATATGTGTAAAGTGCATAGACCTAGAGCTGATTAGTTTTCCATAGGTATCCGTTAATTTCTTCTCTATGATTTCATCTGTCTAAATTTTCAAAATGCTCTCACGGTCTAAAATCGAGGTATATTTATACTGTTTGAAATTTTTTATACAACAAAAATACACTCATCAAAAATGCATTCAACGATTGTCAAAATTTTAAGAAAAAAATCTATCTTTTGCCATATCAATGTGAAATAAATTTCATATTTGTATGAAAAATTTATATAACAGAAGTAAAATAGCTTCTGGTATGGGATAATTGAGTGATCAATTTCATATTGATATTGTCTCGTTTTTAGTTATGTTTACGTAGGGGACACCACCTTTTAGGAATTGGGTAACATTATACTCTTCCGAAGATATACACTACGTAGCGTTGGGGAGGGTTTGCAATCTGCTATAGAATAATATTATATTTTTCGGATCTCAATAAGACCCGGGTTGTAAGAAAGTGGGAACACATTATGGAAGGTCTTTTTTTTATTTTTTTTATTGAAAAATAATAAAAAACAGTCTAATTTCTAGACTTGTCGGCATGTTCTCAAGACAATATATATGTATACTTTAAAAATAACAAACAACATTACAGTAAAAAGAGACATACAAATATCACAAAGATGATCTTTCCGCAGTCGGCTGCTGTGTTCGAGAGCGTTCGAGAAGCGATTTATTTTTCATTTTCTATTTAAGAATCGTCAATAAATTATACATAAACAATTTCATTTTAAAAACATTGATACAATATCATTATAACATACCTGAATTTTTCGTCAATGTTTGGTATCCCATACGCTCTCTCTTTGTTCAAACTAACGCCTTCCTTTTAACAATTAGGGATATGAAGTTATGAAGTTTGAAATATAAAATACAAATTCGACACTTGTGATTTAATCGATAGTCGGTCTGTAAAAGTACGCGCGTCGTTATAATCAATTTCGTTATAGAAAAAAACAATTCACTTAACACTTTCGTATACATACTGAATAAGCATCAACCCATACTTAAATATATTTTTAGATTCGTTATTATGGAAGGATGTACCGAGAGCTAGAGTATATGATTTGATATAGGCGATTTGAAACGATTTTATAAGTTAATTTCTAAAGTCATATTTTTAGTTAATTTTTGAGATAGATATATAAGTACACACTTCCATATCACTAAAAGTATAGATTTTTTTTTAATTACCTATGTAAAAAAGAATAAATAAAAATTTATGTGGTTCTATATTTTTAAAGTATCCTGTCAATTGAATTCACGTGTATGTCTGTACTGGCATTGCAATCAAACCTCCCGACAAGAGTTCTAAACATTAAGAATTTGTATGTTTCCGATGACAATGCGTGTTAAAACTGTTTTCAGCCCGATTCAATTGATATTTTGATAAAATTAATCAACTATGTATTTCATACAATGTAAACAATGACTTATTGTATTAAATCAGGAGTATTTTTATGAATTTCTTTTTACGCGAATAAAACTTTGAAAAAGATGTCCTTAATTTTTATTGATTTACTTGTTGTAAATAATAGTTATTAATCTATATTTGTATTCTTGTTAATTAAAATTATAATTAATAACAAAAAGATTAAAAAAAGCGGCTTCAAGCTATTAAAACACAATTCACTATTTTAATTAAATTTGTAATGCTTTAACTGTTTTTATACATCTCGATTTTAGTGACAATCTCGTACAACATTATTTTTGTCTTAAATTGTTTATTTATAATCAATGACGACTCCAAGTGCTCTGACAATTTACGAGTGACAATCACACAGAACGTTATTCACAAATGACAATCACGCACAATGTAGTTCACAAATGACAATCACCTACAAAGTTATTCACAAATGACAATCACCCACAAAGTTATTCACAAATGACACAATGTAGTTCACAAATGACAATCACGCACAATGTAGTTCACAAATGACAATCACGCACAATATAGTGCACAAATGACAATCATCCACAATGTCATTTACAAATAATGACAATCACACTCGACGTATGATGAACCGACATACCCAAAAAAGCTCAAAATTAAATTTTGGAGCCACATTAACTATATAACAAGCAAATATACCAAAACTGCACAACATACAAATACTTGGGCGTCAAACGTACGAATTAAACAGTGAAGTACTCATAAATTTGATTATGATTAGATTCAGGTATTAGAAATCTTTTAGACTAAAATTTATAATTAATTATGTTAATTTATTTAAAATCTATGATAATTTCATACTATAATATGACTCTAGCGATTTGCTTATGATTGAAAGTACATTAATTAAGTATAATATTAGATTATGATCGATTTATACATTTAGATTATGATTTAGATTAAGATCAGAACGTATTACGATCGAGTCATGAGTAGTCTTACAGGTCTATGTAGGAATCATTTTAAGATATAGGTTCGTATTGCGGGAGTTATTTAAGAATAATGTAAGAAAAAGTTGAGGTCCGGTAAGCAATATTCTCGCAGTATGGGACCTTACATTTTTCTCAAATAACTCCTGTAATACGACCCATACAAATAAAATAAAATAAATTCATTCAAAAACTATTTTTACACGCACATTTTTAACGGACGTTTACAAACGTCATATTATTCCGAATGAATGATGGATGAATGTATTAACGTGCTCGAGCCCTTCGTACATATTATTATAAACGGCAGCGTGCTAAAATATTTATCGAGTCTGTTTATGACAGCAGAGTTTTTTTTCCACCCCCTGAGTTATTACAACAGGTAAAAATAGCCAACCCGGTTAGCTTTATTTGACCCGTAACAGGTGTTCACTGCACGGCATAGGTTTTAAAACTGAATAATGTAACAAATTCAACTTTCCGCCGGTTTTGTGTGGAGTTAGTCCCCTTTGTAAGTGCGAATTCTGCTTTCGCGGTTTCGCACTTGACAGACGAAAACATGTAGCTTTTTAAATTTAACAACAATGCAATCAACCACCTATTTTTTAATTGTTTAAGGAAAGAACAATCCTTGACCAGTTTTTAAAGGACGATTATAAAGACAGGCCGCAACACACGCATTACACTAGATTTAAATTTAACGATGGATACTTAGTTCCAAAATATAATAATAAATACGGTAAGAGAACGTTAGAATATAATGTACCTAAATTGCTTAATATGATTCCGGCATCTAAAAAAAGCAAAAACAATGTAAAAAGACTTATCAAGGAGTGGCTGCTGAGGTGTGGCTTTAAATATAATTAACATATCACTAATGATTTTATTTTTTATTCATATCATTTATATAATAATAAATAGAAAGGTTTTGTCTTTTTTACTGTACCTAATGTTGTTTGTTATTTTTAAAGTATACATAGATATTTTCTTGAGAACACGCCGACAAGTCTAGAAATTAGACTTGGCGTGACTCAAAAACATAATTATTTTGTAATATTTTGTTTTGTATTATTTTTCAATAAAAAAAAATTATAAAAGGTACCAACCAAAAGTGTTTTACTATAAAATAGGTTCAATTAAGCCTCTCCCAACAAGAGTGCTACAAATGTACACAATTCTAAGTTTGCGATGCAAGTACAAAGATACATATATTCAATGACAACTATATTACAATATAGTCATGATGTATTAAGAGTGTTACGCGACCTGCAACAGTGATGACATTTCTCCTTATTTCCTACCTCTCCTCCTTTCTTCCTTTATTTTATTTTATACATCACGTCATTGTATCACTCCATCCCCCCCATATCCTACTTTGTTTTGAGCTGTTATTGGGAAAAAAATTAAATTGATTGTTATTTTTTTTAATATGCATATTCTTTTTTTTTGTATTCTTGTGGTTAGTTTTTTAATACTTAGGTAGATATATGTATGTGAAACAATGTTTTTTTTTTAATGGCTTTCGTCACCCGGTGACGTTCTTAGCCAGTTTCAAGTTTTATGTTATACAAATCATTCTTGCGTTACAAATTAAAACACAAATCTCTTTCGGAGTAAAAATAAAAATTAATCAAATATACAAATTATTTTTCTTTGCAAAGGCACACACCACTCGGATAACATCTATTGTCGGGTTACATAGCAAAACTGACATCTTTGTTGGCAAAACAACACCCTTCGACACCAAAGTTGCCAAGAAGCGGTCACTATCTCGTATAGATGGGCAACTGAAAAAAACATTGTCCATGTCACTTGTTTCCGCGCCACAGGCACAACTCGGAGAATCACGTAAATTAATTTTATATAAATGCGCTGGACAAGTTGTATGACCCGACCTCAAGCGACATATCAGCGTGATTTCCATTCTAGGTAACCATATAATTGCTAAACCACGGTTCTAAGGGAATCCTTGGCTTGGATTGCAGCATATTGTTTTCCTCGTTCGGCAGCTGACTTGGTACAAAACGCTTGCCATTCCGATATTTCCTCGGATTTTATTTTTGGGAGAATATCTGTATATGGAATTTTATTACGTTTATGGACACTTGAGGTACAAGCACTCTTCGCCAACGAATCTACCGCTTCA
The DNA here is from genome assembly GCA_963576475.1 of Molanna angustata. Lineage (NCBI taxonomy): Eukaryota > Metazoa > Arthropoda > Insecta > Trichoptera > Molannidae > Molanna > Molanna angustata. The sequence continues at coordinate 30,847,964 of OY754979.1, forward strand.
TTTCCTTGGATTCCGCTATGACCTGGAATCCACGCTAAAATGACACGTTGATTATTTTTATATAATAGATATAGATGAAATTTTATTTTAAGAGAAAGATAATTTGCTCTTCCTAAAAGCATTGTGGTCTTCAGCTTTAGGAGGCAGCTAAGGGAATCTGTAAATACTATAGAATTTTGAAGGCGTTCATTATAGATATGGATTAGTTCTTCCAGTAGAGCGGTGCACTCAGCTGTGAAAATAGAGGCATATGTAGGCAGACTAAATGTTTCCTGTATTTGTAGGGTAGTGTTCAGAAAGGCGCAACCCACGTATTGAGAGTCAACGGATTTAGAACCATCAGTGTAAATCAAATTGAAGCCATCATAGTTAGAAACAAAGGAGTTAAAAAGCTGATTCAAAATTTCTGGGTTACTAGAGGCGTAATTATATTTCCTCCAATCTTCATTTAGTTCAATCTCTGGCACAATGATAAGTGATTCGTAGGATATTGGGTGTACAGATTGTTGTATATTTCCTTTATATTTATCATGTCCTTTTCTTTCTGTATTCCTGTTTTGTTTCAAAATAATAATATAAGAGTGAAGACTCTATTGTGCAATAACTAATCAAGCAACATTAAGCTTACTTTCAAAATTCTTAAACGATAATGTTTTTTTGTGTGAATGTTGAGAAAATGATTTCATAATATGCTAGTGTCCAATTCTTGAGAGTTGATTATTTAATAGAAAAATAGTTATGATTGATTTTAAATTAAACAATATCGTCCATAATTTACCATTCAACTCAACTAAGATATTTTTATATTAACTCAATATTCCTATACCTATATATAAAAAAATCAAGTTACATAGGATCTGAACAAAAACGAATAAAGGGCCAACCATACCTAACACTTAAAAACACATCTCACTACATGTTGTTTTCAGTTTTTAATACTTTTTCGATTGATTTATATTTTTATTTTCGTTTTGATATCTATTAAATCAAATCAAATCACGCGCAGGGAGGAGTGTGAGAATTGTTATAGTAAAAGTTCATATAGAGGAGGAGTGAAATAATATTAAATTTATAGATACATACATAACAATGTATTAAAAATACATTAAATTAAATTAAAAAAATATTTTACACCAATCCACTGATTGTTTATTTTCATAATACCAATGTCAAACGCAGTTGTTTTAATTCAAATACAGAAAATATTAAAGAAAAATACATAATCTATTGTGAAACGATATAAGAGGTAGGTATTAAAACAATTACACTTTCCAATATGTGAAAAGAAAAATTTGTAACCCTCGATGAAGACATGATGTTTTTACTCCTCACTACCCCAAGGTGATGAAGTGGGGAGGTATGAATTCGCTATTTTTAAGGTACCAGTATCATGCTGAGATTGTATTCTGAAAGTTTCAACACAATGTATCTTTGCGTTTGTGCTATGTACCTTCTATGTACGGCATATTTATTCTACTTTATGAATTATAGACTAAAGTACTCATTTGATTCTTTTCAAATTTTGCAATTTTGTAAATGTAATACTTGTATAGACCCCATTAGCTTTTAAATGATATCTGATCTGTTTCTCAATTTTGTAACTGTCAAATATTTCAAAGTGACCCCAAGCATAGGAAACATAAAATTTGATATTTTAATTCTCGAATTGCTAAAATGATACATCGATTTCATGCCATGGAAGACTTATCAAGTTGTCATAATAACATATTTAAATTAAAAATAATTTATCAAACTCATTTCACGAAAATGCTGAATATTTTTCATACAAAATTTGAATACTTTGTGGAGTGACTTGGTAGTGCAGAGTATAGCATTGGTCACAACCCACTCGGTGACTTTTCAAAATTAAAAATTTAATGAATTACTAAAAAAATTAAAGTTAATTATGTATGACTGTACTGTTTGGTTAAGCGCACAAAATATTTAGTACCTAGCACAAAACGATTTGTTTTGTGTAGTCACTATACATAGTTATTCTGACGATGTGCCTTGCACGAAACGCGTCGATAATCAAATAAATTTCAATAGAACTAAAACCATGTACTTTTTTTATATTTGTGATATATCCACAACATCCGGCACCCAGGCCTGCTTTTTACCATCGTCGAAGGAATGATTGATGGGGGCAACTGTAGAGGTCGCCCCAGAAACAACTATATAGACCAGATAATCGGTGACGTGCGCTGTAGCAGTTACAAAGAGATGAAGAGACTGACGGACGATAGAGTTAAGTGGAAAGATCGAGTATTTGGTGCAGACCAATCCTTGGATTGTGACCCAGAAGAAGAAGAAGATATATCCACTATAGTTCGGTTGATTTTAACATTTTTTTTTCAGTGTAAGATCAAATTTTGATCTCTGAATTATTAATATCATACACTTATTTATTATACCTAACGTGAATATTATATTTCAATACATACCATACATTATTAACATAATACCCATTGAATTGTTTGCCACATACCCCCCCCCCCCCCTCCCGATTTATCTCAGGAAAGGATGAAAATGAAGATAATGGAAAATTATATTTGTATAAACAATTTCTTTTAACTAATACTCATGTTTGTTCCAGCAATGCTTTCTTTTCCACATAAAATGCTTTAAATCTAATTCCGTGCACATTAAAGGCAAATCGTAGTTATTTTTACTGTTGAATTCCACACTAATGTCTGATTTGAGAGTAATAAATTCTATTTTGGGGTGTTACTCTTTCAGACGAGGTTAACTACCTTAAAAAATATTTGATTCATGAAATAAGAACAAGAGTTATTTATTTAATGATGTATTGGGGTATTTGATTTAATTGGCGTTATTAGATTGGTTTGTGTTTGATCGATTGTAATGGAGTTTTTTTAATGTTCGATTTAATGCGTCTTATTTTATACATTATATGAACATTATTGGTAAGTAAATTTTTAAAATGAACAAATAAATCCCAATGGAGACAAATTAAGCCTAATAAGAGTGTTTAATCAGGATGATAGCTGACATTGAGGTCATCTGAATCACAGAATACCAACTCTTCGAAAGAATAGGAGAGAGGCAATATGGCGGCTTACAATGTTCGCAAATTCAGTTTGAAAGGGCTTTTGAAGTCTAATAAATTGCTTTCTGATATACGTGGAATTCAGAGCATTGATTTTGTCAGTCATTTTGTAAAGATCCATATATTTTATTTGGGAGAGTTAAACTTTTTAAAATATTTAAAGCAAGAAGAGGAAAGCAAGGTTCGAATCTACAAGACATGTGTTCGTCCCATTATGACGGAATAAAATCTAGAGCAGACACTGTCCGAACCTCCTTCGAACCAGCATCATTGCTGGCAAAATGAAGGAACTCAGAAACATTGCTGGCAAAACCCTTCGTAATAGAATACGAAACACAGAGATCCGAAGGCTGTGCGAGGTTGAGGATATCGCAAGATTGGGTCGACAGAGAAGTAGGTTCTGGAACGAACACGTGTCAAGAATGACAGACTCAAGAACCGTCAAAGTGGCCAGGAATAATGCTCCAAAAAAACAGACCTCAAGGACGTCTTCCCTAGAGATGGCAGTCAACGTCACAGGAGAGAAGCTGACGCAGGAAATAAACAGGCAAACAGGCCTAAAAAGAGAGGAAGGAGAAGAAGAAGATAATTGTACTTTTCATTAGTTGCTGGAAAAGCAATGTCACCAAGGACTTTTTTGTATAATGATATTTGTACAATTAAGTGATTATCAGAATAATATGCTTTGTTTCAAAATTGGCAAATATCCATAATATTTTCGTGACAATACTAAGCATGCCAATACATATAGTACCTACCTACCTTCCATTCAAGGTTTATAAGAATGTTATCTTTAAATATTATTATATATTTATCAGGGGTCAAAAACATTTTGTATTTCTTTTTATTTTTTGGATAAGATATATTTTCTCACTTTGAAACTGACTCTTGTTGGTAGAATCCTGCTCTTCTGGAACTCTTGGCGAATATACATGATCTACAGAAACAACATTAGATCCATTTCCAGTTTTTTTTAATGAATATGTACATATACATCTATCTAAATTCCCTAAATTAGGCATAAATGCTTGTGCTATAGGTGAACGAAATCGGTCGAGGCAGGATTCGTTTTAGTACTAGTTGCATGTAACACATGAGATCCAACTGTCGATAGCGATAGTATGTATAGTTGAAGAATATGTACCAAACTATAAACCCATAGATACAAATTATTGAATATTTTCAGATATTTTGTTTTCTATACAACATATGTAGGTATGTATGTCAAGATAGGATAGTATGGAGGAAGATCCTTTTTCCTACCCAGAATATGCAAATAGCATGATGGTATGTATGTATGTTTGGAGATGAAGTATCAAACTATTAAGTCTTCTTACATATTGTGTATAGGCGACTGCCATACAAAATGTATGAAGCGATGTCGTCACTAAATTCAATTTTTAAAAAAATTGTTAAAAAAAAATTGAGATCTTCTACTACAATGTTAATATTTTTTATAGAAAATTAAATTATCTAGTTGGGGTGTTTCGGGTTTTTTCGATAATTGTAAAAGTTTTGGAAATATAGGCAGTTAAACTCATAAATTTATCATAAAAAAAATATTTTTCTTAATAAAAAATGTTTGAAAAACCCTGGAATTTTTTTGAAAAAACTAATTTGAGATTTTGTATTATTCTATGTTTGTACCAATTTTCAGCGTTCTACCGTTTATGGTTTCTGAGATATATGGAAAAATAAAATAAAAATTCAAAATTTGATAACCCCTGACTGAAACAAAAATTCAAAATTCCGAGTATAAAAGTTTTGTAGGCCTGTAACTGTTTATATATTCTGAAATTTTAGGCTCTGTAAATTGAGCGGATCAAAAGTTATAAGGGGGGGACGGACACACAGACACACAGACACACACACACAGACACACGAAATGTTCTACTCCGAATTCTGAGTAAATCCGTGTATGGAACATATATGCTGCGAAGCCTCTAAGTTGGTGTTTTTTGACTTCAAAGTTGGAAAAGCCGTGAAAAAAGTAGACCTCTCCATACAATTCTCGCGTATTCTGGCTTGATACATTGTCGATATGTTAAGAGAACAAAGTTCTCCTGAACAAATCGACAGTTGGACAAGCATTTATTAATAATTTAGGGAATGCAGGAAGATGTATATGTTTTTGTTTAACAAGGACATATTTATAAAAAAACTGGAAATATATATAAAATTCAGCAATCGAGATATCCAAGAAGCCATTCTCCAAATTTAACACTTACAAGCACCATATTCATCATTAAATACATATATCCATAAAACAGCCATTAAATACATATATCCATAAAACAGCCATTAAATACATTATATCCATAAAACAGCCAGTAAATACATATCTCCATAAAACAGCCAATAAATACATATATCTTTAAAACAGCCATTAAATACATATATCCTTAAAACAGCCATTAAATACATATATCCTTCGCAGCCAATAAATACATACATTATATTGAGACTATCAAAAGTATGTATCAGAAATTCCTTGTATTGAGACTATCAAAAGTATGTATCAGAAATTCCTAAATATTGTTAAATTATACGTATGTGAATTGTAATAAATCATCATCATCATAAATCCACGTGAGCTCCCAGTATGGATCATGTGGTTGTCACCCCCCCCCCCCCCCCCCCCAGTTAGTAATTAATTTAAATACATCTCAGAATAAGGTGAATGTAATAATGGTTATGTCTGAGAATGGTGGGTGGATATATTTTCCTTCTCGAATGGTGACTGATAAAGTTCTTTAAATTAAAATTTAATGTTGCTTACTTTTTATCACTGAACAAAAAGCGGGTTCATAGTCAAATTTCTAAATTCTGTGTACTTATCAAAGTATTCAACCAGCAATCTCATTCATTATTCGACTGGTGTGTCTCATAGATACTTAAATGATATAAATAATGATTTGTGTTTCACATACACTATACTAGCATACAAAATAATTTGTGTGTCTCATAGACATTAATGACATAAAAAATGGTTACTGAAAGATTTTTCGCTGCAAATGGTTACTGAAAAGGTGTTCCCCAGCTAATGGTGACTGAAAAGGTTTGTCTTCGCGAATAATAACTGATTTTATATCAGGTTATACTTTTTGAATGGTGACTGAAATTCCCCATCAATTTATGGTGTAAAAAGCAAGATGATGGTGTAAAAAGACAGTCAGCTACTTTTGGAACAAATTGACATTGGAATGGAAAGGCATCCAGAGGAAGACCAAAGAACACCTGGATAAACAATTGCTCCAAGATCCTACAAAGAAACTGCCGCAGAGGAGGAGACGAGCTGACCTCAATAGCCAATATAGACAGTAAGTTGGGATTGTGCTGGGGAGAAGTAGAAGGAATGGAAAGGCCACGTAACGCAAGAAAGATAAATAAGTAAATTTAACGCAAATAATATTGCTTTTGGTACAGAAACCTCTCTTTTGAAGTTTATTTTTTAATATTTACCTTTGCAGATTACACACCCTCCCCAACGCTACGCAGTGCGCATCTTCTAAAGAGTATAATGGACCCAACTCCATACTACGTAGCCATGTAAAAAATATAACAATATTGAATTGAAAGTTTCCCATTGCTGAAATTTTATCGACTTCTGAATCAGTTAAGTATTTCGTGTGGCATCGACGGTACAATCCGGTACCGACCACCGAATATTATTATATAAAAATAAATACATTCAACCAAAGATATAATGAAGTACAACATGTAATGCTAGTTCAATTTTGTTATCTGTTTTGGATCGTACCTACACTAGAACCGTTAAACCTAGTTGAGTCATAATAACAATACATAATAAACAGACATTTCATACAAGAGAAATATGATTTTTTTTTTATTTAAAAAAAATGAATATGTCCTTGAAACAAGTATATACAATATACATCCTCATACATTCCCTAAATTAAGCATAAATGCTTGTGCTATAGGTGAACGAAATCGATCGTGGCAGGATTCGAACTCGCGACCACTAGCTGGATTACTAATCTAGCATGCTAACCGCTCTTCCACCACCTATCTAATTTTGAGTCTCATGTATTTCTAATTACTCCTCGCTACCCCAAGGGGATATAGTGGGGAGTTATGAAACCATGACTAATTAATAGCTTTCGATCCCATACTTATATTTTGCTTTAAGTATATTCATATATTCTTTTGTATTATGCTTTTACTCCTCACTAACCCGAGAGGATAAGTATAGTGGGGAGTTATGAAATCGTAATTTTCGAGGTTATTTTTTTATTGCGATTATCAACTAGTATCATGCTGAGACTGTATTCTGGAAGTTTCATCACAATGTATCTGTGTGTTTGTGCTGTGTTCTATGTACGGCATATACCAACTGAGCCACGAAGGTCGACAATATCATAATCACAAACACCATAATCTTTCAAATATGAAACATAAATAATGTGCATTGTCATATTAGTATTCCATCCATTTTTTCTTTAATTTGCATACATCTTATCATGTCATGTCCCTTATGGTGCAGGCAGATTGAACTTATACTTTGGACAATTCTGGTGAAAACACCTTCCGGTTAAATTTTGGACAACTTCTGGTGAAATCACCTTATGGTCAAATTTTGGACAAAGTCTGATGAAAACACCTTCTGGTCAAATTTTGGACAACTCGCGGTGAAAACACCTTCTGGTAAAATTTTGGATAACTCGCGGTAAAAACACCTTCCGGTCTAATTTTGGACAACTTCTGGTGAAAACACCTTCTGAACAAATTTTGGACAACTCGCGGTGAAAACACTTTTGGTCAAATTTTTGACAACTTCAGGCGAAAACAGCAGAAGTGCCCCTGATAAGTTCGAGAAACACGTCGTAATGGGAGGCGTGCAAGGTTGACTGTTGATTCCGCTACGGGATGTTTACTTTTATTGACTTTTATTGAATAAAAGGCGTGATTATTGCCTTAAAAATTGCTTTATGGCTCTTTCAAACAATCCGATATTTATAATGATATTTTTACTATTGAAACTCTTCGATCTGCTCGAGACAGATAATAGAGGACAGACCAGCAAAGCGTAACCGCCATCGCCAGTCCTGAATACAAGCGGGAAAAAGAAAATGTAATACGATAATTTACTTCTGAATTAAATAAATTTGGTTAGTTGAAAAAGTTTTGTATAACTTTCGTGTATTTGGCGTTTTCAGAACAGGGTTTTATTAGGAATATAAAAATGAATAATGAGTTGACGAAGCATTATTTTCCAAAGACTCGGCAGTCATTCAAGTATTTCCACAATAGAACCTTGACTATACCCTTTAACCTAGTTTAGAAATCATTAACGTATACAACACACGCGAACCTTAGTTTTGAGACAACCTCTTAAATATTTAGTCGGAATATAATAAATAGCCAAGGACTTGTACTTCAGTATTAACTTACAATATTCATAGATTAATGAAATGCATAAGTAAAAAATATGTAAGTAGGTACCTACTTATAAAAATAAATATGTTTTTTTTATTGACAATAACATCTCAATAGAGACAAAGTTGGATATTGAGACAGAGTTAAATATTTTTGTTTATTTTGATTATATTCTTACTTATTTTATTTAACGTTGTAATGTGTGTGCTTTTATATTATGATTGTCATCTGTGGACAAATGTAATTATTGGTATGTTTTTTTTATTTATTTTATATTGTATTCTTTTGTATTTTTATAATACTGTATTTGTCGCTTAAATAAATAAATAAATAAACCATATATTATCGTCTAATATCCTCATTTCTTCAACATTTCCAAATTAATCTCGTCTAATATCCAATATATTATACATATACCAACATTGATTTATACGTGTACGTAGTACATATAGTTCAATGTATACCAGTAAAAATAATATATATGTACCTACGTGTATTCTTCTATAACTGCTCTTTCGTATTATAAATTTTATTACCTAGATCGTTGGCATAATATAATAGTATAATTTTGGCATAACAATATTACAGTTTAGTATTCTCCAAACAAATGCGATAAATAAATACGATGTCTATGAATGTTTTATTGATGGCGCGATAATACTGAAGCTACTGTAATTGGCATAAAGTAATAATTTACTTACATAAAAGTTTGTAGGTTATTTAACGAATTAGCCATTTTGCCTTGCCGTATTCTGATTGCAATAAACACGCGACACGTGGACCCGTTTGCGGAAAAAAACACGCTTCTGCGAACGGCGACCAAATACAAATTGAACTGTAGTATTAAAGCTGAATACACGAAACACGTCTGATGAATGGTGTTGATTTCGAATCACCTTTGATGAATCGAATTCAAAATTGCTTACTGAAAATTAAAAAAAGATATTTGAGGAGAATGTAAGATTGACGAACATATTACCCCCTATTCAGTAACTATTGTAACTAAACTAGTTGCATGTAACACATGATATCCAACTGTCGATAGCGATAGTATGTATAGTTGAAGAATATGTACCAAACTATAAACCCATAGATACAAATTATTGAATATTTTCAGATATTTTGTTTTCTATACAACATATGTAGGTATGTATGTCAAGATAGGATAGTATGGAGGAAGATCCTTTTTCCTACCCAGAATATGCAAATAGCATGATGGTATGTATGTATGTATGTTTGGAGATGAAGTATCAAACTATTAAGTCTTCTTACATATTGTGTATAGGCGACTGCCATACAAAATGTATGAAGCGATGTCGTCACTAAATTCAATTTTTAAAAAAATTGTTAAAAAAAAATTGAGATCTTCTACTACAATGTTAATATTTTTTATAGAAAATTAAATTATCTAGTTGGGGTGTTTCGGCTTTTTTCGATAATTGTAAAAGTTTTGGAAATATAGGCAGTTAAACTCATAAATTTATCATAAAAAAAATATTTTTCTTTATAAAAAATGTTTGAGAAACCCTGGAATTTTTTTGAAAAAACAAATTTGAGATTTTGTATTTGTCTATGTTTGTACCAATTTTCAGCGTTCTAGCGTTTATGGTTTCTGAGATATATGGAAAAATAAAATAAAAATTCAAAAGTTGATAACCCCTGACTGAAACAAAAATTCAAAATTCCGAGTATAAAAGTTTTGTAGGCCTGTAACTGTTTATATATTCTGAAATTTTAGGATCTATAAATTGAGCGGATCAAAAGTTATAAGGGGGGGACGGACACACAGACACACAGACACACAGACACACACACACACACACACACACAGACACACGAAATGTTCTACTCCGAATTCTGAGTAAATCCGTGTATGGAACATATATGCTGCGAAGCCTCTAAGTTGGTGTTTTTTGACTTCAAAGATGGAAAAGCCGTGAAAAAAGTAGACCTCTCCATACAATTCTCGCGTATTCTGGCTTGATACATTGTCGATATGTTAAGAGAACAAAGTTCTCCTGAACAAATCGACAGTTGGAATAGGAACGTTATAAAATTGTAGATTTTAGATTTACGGTCTTATTTCAGCGTTATAAAATATCAACTTGGACTAAATGGAATAGGAACGTACATATTTTGGCTGGAACGTTCTTAAAAAGTTACTGAATTAGACGTATTTTGAATAATTATGAAAATAATGAAAATTTCATAATATTCATAATTATTCATAATACGTCTAATTAAGTAACTTTTAAGTACGTTCCGGCCAAAATAGGTATGTTCCTATTCCATTTAGTCAAATTTTCCAACTGTCGATTTGTTCAGGAGAACTTTGTTCTCTTAACATATCGACAATGTATCAAGCCAGAATACGCGAGAATTGTATGGAGAGGTCTACTTTTTTCACGGCTTTTCCAACTTTGAAGTCAAAAAACACCAACTTAGAGGCTTCGCAGCATATATGTTCCATACACGGATTTACTCAGAATTCGGAGTAGAACATTTCGTGTGTCTGTGTGTGTGTGTGTGTCTGTGTGTCTGTGTGTCTGTGTGTCCGTCCCCCCCTTATAACTTTTGATCCGCTCAATTTACAGAGCCTAAAATTTCAGAATATATAAACAGTTACAGGCCTACAAAACTTTTATACTCGGAATTTTGAATTTTTGTTTCAGTCAGGGGTTATCAACTTTTGAATTTTTATTTTATTTTTCCATATATCTCAGAAACCATAAACGGTAGAACGCTGAAAATTGGTACAAACATAGACAAATACAAAATCTCAAATAAGTTTTTTCAAAAAAATTCCAGGGTTTCTCAAGCATTTTTTATTAAGAAAAGTATTTTTTTTATGATAAATTTATGAGTTTAACTGCCTATATTTCCATTTTTTTTTTAAATATCGAAAAAAGCCGAAACACCCCAACTAGATAATTTAATTTTATATAAAAAATATGAACATTGTAGCAGTACATCTCAAATTTTTTTTAACAATTTTTATAAAAATTGAATTTAGTGACGACATCGCTTCATACAATTTGTATGGTAGTCACCTATACACAATATCAAAGAAGACTTAATAGTTTGATACTTCATCTCTAAACATACAATATACATATACCATCATGCTGTTTTCATATTCCGGGTAGGAAAAAAAGACCGACCTCCATACTATCCTATATAGGTACATGTGTTGTATAGAAAACTAAATATCATAAAATAATAAATAATTTGTATTTATGGGTTTATAGTTTGGTACATATTCTTCAACTATACATACTATCGCTATCGACAGTTGGATCTCATGTGTTACATGCAACTAGTTTATAACGCTGAAATAAGACCGTAAATCGAAAATCTACAATTTTAGAACGTTCCTATTTTAGTTACAATAGTTACTGAATAGGGGGTATTGTGAGTAGAATAAGAACATTTAAGTCTAAGACCTTGGGCTTACGGACGTACACAAATATGTACACTTATTACATTTAAATGTATTTAACATGAACGTATACCACCAGATCTGTGACATACAAGTTTTATTTTAATAGCAAGAAAATTCGTTTAAAAACTTACGCAATAAGTCTTTTGAATTCTATTTCTGTATTTTCTTTCGTTTACAATAAAAATCTACTTTTTGGACATTATAGTTCTTTAGTTATTTACAATCAACAATTAAAAATATGTTTAAATAAACTGTTATATATTTCAAAGGATTCTGGGAAAAATATGTTTATAATTCAGCATTTTATTTTATATTGTTTCTCGGGCAACTAACAGGTACTATGTCAAATATTAATTTAACACGCACCAAATAACAAGTTGCCGCTTTCTAGAGACTTACGATATTTATCGTCTCACAGATCCAGACTCAAAACACAATTAAAATTTGCGTTTCCATCGGGAATTGAACCGGTGACCTTTCGCTCAGCAGTCAGATATCTAAACAACTGAACCATGAAGGCCGACTGGATCTTCTTCCCTCCGTGACGTGTTTTCCAAGGTTATAAGGAACCTTTCTGTCAATGTCTCAAACATATTAAAGCAACAGGAGATACTTTATAATGTATAGTTTGTTTAAAAATATCGCCCCATTGGTTCTCATAGTTGTCAGTGGTATTTCAATAATCTCCGCCAATACCGCATCTTGAAGGAATCATTGATCCTTACAAATCATACTGTCACTAATAATAATAATAATAAAGGTGTTATTAACTCTAGATGATTCATATGACTTGGTTTCATCCGAAATGAAAATTTTGGTTGAATGTTGTACATTCCCCGTTAAATACGGCCCCATTGGTTCTAATAGCAGTCTGTGTTATTTGTATTACAATCCGCCAACACCACATCTTGAAAGAATCAATTATCTTAACAGATTATACTGTGATTAACTAAGGATGATTCGTGTGACTTTTTAGGGTTCAACCTGGATGAACCGTATGATTGAATGTTGTACACTGTTCACTCCCCGTGAAGATAAGCTTTAGACCCGTTGCGGCGTTTTTCTTGGTTTAAAACAAACATGCAAAATTGCATGTTTGTTTTTCCAAGTGATTCACATTTCATACGTTCAAGGACATTTTTTTTCTTGGAATTCATAAATAACGCGATTGATTAACGAAAATGTTCACAAAACATCTCCGGAAATATTGCATCGTATAGTAATCAATGAAATTATTCCATAATATAAAAAAATCAAAATGTATTATTTAGTTGTGAGACTCTCATTTTATCATACCTACATACTTTTTTTCACTTATTTTGTTTATGAAAACTCGTTATAAGTGGATAAACTGCTATAAGGCGATCTCTTCCAACCAATCGAAACAACAGGACGCCATGTGTAGTGCAAATAAGTCACTCTAATATTTAGTAGATTTGTAATAAAAAAAATCTATCATCTTCGACATGGCCATTCCAAATTATTCTAGTAATATAAAATCAATTAATGAAATAGAAAGTACCTACAACGATAAAGGTAACGAGATAAGAAGACTTTGGCATTCTCGTAAAATAGTAATATTACATGATTACCACACCTTGTCCTTTATGAAAACCAGAAGAAAGAAGGATTTCAGGAAGACCACCCCCAAAAGGTGGGGGCGGCGGTCTGTCCCCACCGGCGGTCTGTAGATTAAAAAAGTTTTAATCTACAATGAACTAGCAATCCTCAGAGGCTAAATGTATACTTAATACTAATAGATGACGACGTCAAAATAATATTATAAAATCATTTGATGAAAAAATTAGAAAATACACCTCTTTAGGTAACGAGATTAAACGACTTTGGCATTCTCGTAAAATAATAATATTACCTTTCATTATGTCAGCCACTGGCATTATTCCAAAATCGTTTAGTCATTATTTAGAAATTTTAGATTTATGGAAAAAAATAATAATGAAAATACAAAAATCGGTTGTAATGAATACATTTACATAAGATTTTTAAAAGTTTATAACCAGGAATCATTAGGGTTGATAGGTAGTATAGAGACCTCCTCAGAGCTTAATCCTTTGATATGTTAAGTATATGAATGGGTGAATTATTCTCAATTGAAAGCTTGATCGGTGCGTTTGTTGCATTTTATTTTGATATATTGAATCATTTTCAATTTACGCATTGATCTGCTATTTTTTCTGCTATTTGATCTTCTATCAATATGAAATAGATTTTTACTTCAATCGAAAGAGAATATGAAAATCTGCCAACCCAGTTTTTTACTTGTTACTTTTAATTTAAAAATATCGTATATCACAGATTATCATAATGATTATCATAATGCCAACCTAGTTTTTTACTTTTTATTTTTAATTTAAAAATATCGTATATCACAGATTATCATAATGATAGTCTGTGATATACGATATTTGTTCGTATTAAATTCTAAAATAGTAGTTTTCGATTTTGTTGTTTTGATTTGTTTCAATTTCCAGTAATTTATTTTTTTTTATTTTTGAATATGTGTTTTGATATTAATGTTTATTTGATTTTTTTTTGTTCATGTATGATTTGATTTAATTACTTTTACTTTTATGTTGACTTTGCTTTGTATGTATATTTTTTTATTTTTTATAAGACAGTACCTCATCAAAAAGATTACAAGCACAAGATTGTAATCTTTTTGATGAGGTACTGCAAGGAAAAATATTTAAAAATGTTATTACTAGTGAATTTATATATTGATTTGTATAATAAAATTTTATGTTAAATAAAATAAATAAAATAAAAATTGCATACATTCGAAAGAAATAAGGACCGTTCATATTTGTGAACATCCCTTATGCCCATGGTCATAGATGTTAACAAGAACCTTAATTCCATACATCTGATAGTACTTGAAAAGAAAAGCTTCAATGGGAAAGGCAGCTGTGGTACCTACTTACGTATAGGCGTAATAAGATAAATAAAAATACTTTTACGATTTTTTTTATATTTCAATATAAATACATTTAAACAAACACAAATATTTACAATAAATAATTATTTATTAAGTTTATTTATATGATTAGAAAACTTAACTAAGTTAATTAATGTGGAATGATCTTATATATAGAATGGCATTATGTAAAACCAATGTATAACAATATACTATATTATATCGACTTAACTACATATTTATTTACTAAAACACTGATTATAAATACTTAAAATATATACTTAATTGTAATACAACAGTTTGTATTGAATGATCACAAAATTGTGTTTGTATGTATATAAAATAAAATCAATTTGAACGTGTTTTTCAAAAACAATTATTAGAAATTCTAGCTGCTATGCCCAGTTTATTGTAAAAAAATAAAAATTAAGTTAATTAATTTATATTTTTTTCAGTTGATTCTACTGATATAAAAGAATAATGAAATTAAGTCAAAAGCAGTCAAAAAAACTCAAATAAATGAATAATTAATTATTTGCTGAAATACTCATATACTTATTTTTCAAATTTATCATGACTTTAAATAATCATCGATGAAAGCAAAAAATTAAAGGTAATTTAAACAAAATTAATCGTCAAAATGAATATACGATTTTAAATGAACAAATATTTGTAATCAATCAAGGAATGAATAAAAATGAATGACAAAAAATAACGTTTTTTTTAATAGATTTTTGCGGATTCTGGTACATTTTCTACGTGAGTTAAATCTAATTCTAATTTCTAATGATTTGTGGATCTAGTGAGTATTAAAAAAGTAAAGATGTGTTATTTTTTGTATAATTATAATAAAACGTGTTAATCTCTTATATAACAGTTTGTAAAAGTTTTTAACCACTATATATTATATTAGAGTAAGCGAGCCACAGTTATTCAGCTAGTTTAAAACATCGATTTTAGACTTATGTATACCTATAAAAAACAAAGTCACAACGGAATGAGTCCATAAAAAACAATCAATTTGATTAAAAAAAATAAGAAAAGATATGAACTGATATTTACAACGATTAAATAGAGTATGATAAAATTAGTTCGTTTATGAAACATGATTATGTAAAAAAAATATATTTATATAAACAATGAAGAAGTAGGTATATTAAATTTATTAGCTATGTTAAGTTGATAATAATAATAATATAGTATTAATTCTAATAAGCACCTAGGTTTGTATCAATAATAATAAAAAATGATTTCCAGCATATCAATTTTGGCACAATTTTTTGTATAAAATAAATAGTTATGAGACAAATCAATATTTTTATACATGGAATCAATAATTGATTGATAAGTATTGAGATTCGAATGAAAAATCATATACTTAAACTAGATTAGAGTTTAGTTATTTTTTTAAGTACTAAGACTCGTAACTTAGTTATTATGTTTGTATAATATTTTTTTTTTGTTTATTAAATGTAAAAAAAAAGTATCGCACTTTATGAATGCAAAAACAAATTTTTGTATTTTATTATTTATATGATTATTTTTCATCTTGCTGTAATGTTAATTTCGTTTTAATTAATATGTAATACAAAATAAAATACCTGTTATGTAGATATATACTTTGTTAAAAAAAATGTCAGAATAAATTTAAATAGTGAACTTTGTGCTATTAACAGCGTTGTGTATTTCTATTTATTTTTTTATACCTATTTTTTCAGTCTACTTTATAAGTATGTAAACTAAATTGGTTTCAATATATAATTTAGATTTTAAATAATATATTTTTAATACGTTGTTATTCATTAGATAATAAATTAATAAAATTAGGCAGTGAACAAATTTGATAAAATACTTAAATAAATTAAATAGATGGAAAACATAATTCGATGGGTTTCTCAATTCTTCGAAATAAATCAAATCAATAGATTAATAAACGAAATACACACTTTTTATGTTGAATAATTTGTTGATCGAAATTATATACGTAATTAGAAATTATTTTGATTAGATTTATCTTTTTGATCGTCAGTTCTTGATGGAATTCCATTTAAATTAATTTATATTTTTGATAAATGAAAATAATAAAAAAACTTGTTTACGAAACCGGTTGTAGGTTGTAGTCCTTAAATAAATAGTGGAATTGATTGAAAGTTTTTTTTTTATTTATTAAAAATATAAATTAATTATTTTGAATTAATTAGTCCATTGCTATTTTGATAAAAAACTACAATTATTTTAAATTTTTTTTTTTGTAACCCATCTAGAGACCTTCTCACGTCGACTCAATAGTAGTCCATTGTGATAACCAAATTATTTTAAATTACTGCTTTCTATGTAAATCGTCAGTAAAATTAATTTAAAAAATGTATCGCAGGCATTGTAAATTTAAAAAAATATCTAAAAAGTCTTAAAATCATAAAGAAGTATGAAAAATTCGTGTATATTCACAGTATTTTTACATTATTATTGCATTGCATGTTTTTATTTTTAATTGTCGTCATAAAAGGAAAGTCAGAAGAACATATAAATAGGTAATTAAAAATGACCCATTGAAAAGATTATTTTGTTATAAATGTGGTATTTCGTTTATCTTAGTCATTATAAAACGTCTCAATGATTTAGTAAAATTTTAACTTCATTTTAATAAAGATAGTTTTTGGGCTCCTCCGCCAGTGGTTGGTCGCAACTGCCCAGATTCTTAAACTGCACCAATTTTCTGAAAAAAAAAACAATAATACATTTAAGTTTTACAAGTTACATAATAATACCTACTTTTGGGCCTCTACTGATACTAGAAGCTTGGTCTTGTAGAATGTTATTTGGAAAATATTAATTATTTTGGACGTATGAAATTTATTGGCGCTGTAATATTTATTTAACATTCATCCGATCAAATTAAATATTACAGCGCGTTTGACAGGTCTCCCAAAATTGACTAACATTTACTCTCTTTCAAATCAACGATTGGCGCGTGACACACTAGAACAACACCTACTAATGTACTTAAAATGTCATTTTTTATAACTGCTGCATTCTTAGTATGCATCGACCTTAAATAATTATTTTCATATTATTAAAGTTGAGGCAGAAAAATAAAAAAAAAACTCTTTTAAAACTTTGATCTCTGGTAGAGGGCCAATACTAGTATAGGGCTCATTTTTTTAAATATTTATTTATTTTTTACATAAAGGACCATTTACAGCTAACAAGTTATTATTCATCATATGTAGTTCCATCAGATAAGGGTAAGCTATTACAAAACTGGTCAGCCAATTACATACAAGTGGTCACATCGTACATTAAAAGTTGGCGTACAAATTTATAAGAAAATGAAAATCTAAAAAAAAATCTATATAAAAATGAAAAGATACAATAGAAACTAAGATCACGACAAAGAAAAATAGTGGAAGATATTAACAAAATACTAGTATAGTATCCAAATATACAACTTTTAAGACACCTTTCATTATGTTAATTTGAAAAAAAAATTGTACGGCCCAGCCTACTGTCCATCCATTGTCAGATGAACTGGAACTAGATAGATTTGAGGATTCCATTTGAATAAAATTTAAAAGTATTATAATGAAATAAACATTCAACTCACAGCTTTCTTACAGACCTTGAACGGCAGTTTTCAATCTCGAGGAAGCATTTGTTGGAGTAGGTCTTCTCGTCTGTACCACACACTGGATCGTACTCTGTCGGACAGATCTTGGCGCACCCGTTGAAGTGGAATCGAGCCAAGCACCTCGAGAGCGGCACCACAAACACATGTTTACTGTAAAGGCATTGTGATTTTGTGTCAAACTGTCATTTTGGGTAAAATTGACATTTTGTATCAAATTTTCATTTTGTGTCAAACTGTCATTTTGGATAAAATTGGCATTTTGAATCAAATTGTTATTTTGTATCGAACTGTCACTTTGGATAAAATTTTCAGTTAGAATCAAATAGTTATTTTGTGTCAATTTGTCATTTTAGATAAAATGGGCATTTTGAATCAAATTATTATTTTGTGTCATTTTGGATAAAATTGTCAGTTTGAATCAAATTGTTATTTTGTGTAAAATTATCATTTTGGATAAAATTGTCAGTTTGAATCAGATTGTTTTTTTGTGTCAAAATGTCATTTTGGATCAAATTTGCAGTTTGAATCAAATTGTCATTATGTGTCAAACTGTCATTTTGGATAAAACTGGCATTTTGAATCAAATTGTTATTTTGTGTCACACTGTCATTTTGAGATTGACATTTTGTATAACATTTATTTTCATTCTGTCAATCTCAATAAAATAAATCATTCACTTATAAAAATAATAATAAACACGACTTTATTTACAACAAATCACTGTTCAGATTTGGACATTGTTTCTTTGATCCAAATATAATAATAATAATAATAATAATATTTTTATTAAAAATAAAAACACAAACAACAAATACAATAATAACAGTATAAACAAAAAAAAAAACAATAACATCAATTAGGAATTCTCCCCGAAAATAAGAAAACCTTGTGCTTCGGGGAGGAGTACAGAAGATAACACCACAAAAATCACAAAAACAACAAAAAAGAAAAAAGAAAAAAAAAAAAAAAATATATATATATATTTGATATGAAGAGAGAAAGAAAAAAAAAAAATACACACATACATATATACATGCATATACACACACATATACATATACACACATATACATATATACACACACACATACATACATACACATACATACACACACATACATACACACACATATATATACACACACATACATACACACACACACACATACATATATACATATACACACACATACACATACAAAAATAGTACAGTTAACGATACACAACCATGCCTATACAATGCACTCAATCATTCAAGAATATTTAATATGGCACAATGAGGCGAAAAGCTATCTAAACCTTTTCTTGAAAGCTAACAGTGAGTCAGAAGGTTTCAATTTTTGTTTCCTCTCTAGCTCATTGTACCATTTTACATTTTACATTGTACCATTTTTATATATATCCTCGTAAATTTACTTATAAATCTGATAAATTGTTAAGTTTAACGTACCCGCAATTCTCCTTTTTCATTTCGCACTCGTTTTTGTAAAATCTAATGTCAGATCCGCAGACGACAGGGCCTTCGGAAGAGCAGGAAGTCTCGCACTTCGCCGTTCCTTTGCAGTGACTTGGACCAGCAACGACGACTCTCTGTCCGCAGGTTAGGCGACGCATGTCACAATCGGATCTGAAAATTTGACATATTTGAATTTGTTCATTTAATGTGTCTCGTATTATTTAACGATTCGATAACCCGTACACGACAAACAGGTATCACTTTTATATTCAATCACCTATTGAATAGTATTCAGACATAGACTTGGTAATGGGTTGGCTCTATATATTATACTGTTGAATATCCTCGGCAGGTTTTGAACTGTTAGAGGTAGTAGTGTGAATTATGCTGGTTAGTATCCTTGCCTTGTCCGAAGAGAAGCTATCTCAGGGATGAACGGGTGGGCTACTCATGATTCTTAATACGTTCTAAGCTTGCCTTAATTTTAAAAATGTATAAAACAGCACTCGATCATAATCCAATATTAATCTTTCTCTACATTTAATCATGAAAATTTGTTGATATCAAAGTTTAGTATGAAATTGTCATGAATTGTTGTATAAATCAATTGCTCGACAACTCGACAGCCCTGGGTGGGCCTTGGCTGAATCCTGGAGTCTCCTCCATTCCCGTCTATCCGTTGCTTTCGTTCTCCAGTTTCTAATAATATCTACTGCGGAAGCATCGGCATCGACACTGTCCATATGTATAAATCAATAGTATTATTTAATTAATTTAACCTAAAAGATTGATTAAGTCTGAAGCTGATCTTAATTTTACTGTTGCCCTCCAGGACTACAGTCCTATAACTTACCCAATGGGGTAGAGTGTGGAGTCAGCGACAATCCTCTCTCTTATGTCTTCATTTAATACCCTATCATGTATCGTTCTTCAACAAATTCTTATTTCAACTACATTTGTTTAAAATCAACTTTTCAATCGATAACAGACGAAACACATGTTAAAAATAATGGCTCACTTGTAAACATTTCCGTCTGATCCACATACTGGCTTGGGATCGATCTCGTTATCGCAAGATTTGGGACATTCGTCTGGACGAAGTAGCTCCGTGCAGCTTCCAACGTGCGCCATCTGGATTCCCTTTCTGAAACAAACCAACGTTAAAATTCATATTAAATTAAAAGAAGCCAATCATTTTGGTATTTGGTTCGGTCAACAAACTCAATTTTTCGATTACGTTCATCTTTTAAATCACTGCATCTTATCTGACACTTTTCATCCAACTTTCGACGTGGTCGTAGGATTTACTTTTGTTTTGAACGAAATATCCTTTTTTGATCTTCAATCATGCTGTCCGAATATTCAATAATTAATCGAGATTATATACAGGATGCTCAGGATAATTATGGAATATTATTTGCCAAATACCTAACCGTCTTATTTATAAACGTAATCTATCTATAGTACCTACCTGGTAATAGAGCGTGATTAACGAAAAAGTTTACTTATAAACCGTGACTATCTTTATTGCACCTTTATTTCATAGACGTCAAGTTAGGATTGTTTAACGCTTGACTAACGTGTCATTCAAAATATTTCAAAATGGCGGATCATTCACATATATTATGATCCGAGGCATATTTGAGATTGACAGAAAAATTTAATCCTTATAACGTTTTTCCATGATATTCTTCATGGCAATCGTGTTTAAATTGACTCAGCAAGACACAACGCGTTGTTTGTTTTCATGTTCAATGTCAGTTATCCAGAGATTACATGCATTTATCTATTTTTTGACATCTGTGAAGCCAATGCGGCCATATGAAAAAAATAAATGAGGGTGTTCGTAAACAATTCGGTGAACTAGTTAGTCACATCTTAGTGTACGTTTATAAGTAAGATTTTTTGATACCGATCTTAACTATTTTAATCACAAGTATCTAGTTGTGCGTTTAGTAAGCTTTTAACGAAATGTAAAAAGTAAGACTGAGATTCTTTAACAATATTCATTATGCGTCCTTATTTCTCTTCGTCTTTTCTTCGTTGTTGTAATTGGTGTATTTAAAAATAACAGAAATATTAACTATAATGAATAGACGTTTCCACTTCATTTGCTCGAATGTAAATGATATAGAAAACAGAACTATGTTTTATATTTTTTCAAGTTGTCACTACTGTAGTTACATAAAAAGTTTTTTTAATAATCCTTATTAATTTGATGAACGTTACACAAACTAGTCAAACTATGTCCTATTCTGATTCGTTTCAGAGTACGAAAACGTCTGTAACCAAAGGGCGACCACGGATAAAAGGATTTCATCCACTCGGTGTGACGTAATGAGTCACGTATAAATGCAGTCAACTTTTTGACATTTTTCATGTACTAAAATCCAGACGGATAAATTTAGACGAATCAGAATTGGACATTATATTAATAAACTAAAGTGCCCTAATTAAGAAAAAAAAAATTCAAAAAAACTTTTGTCACCGCAAAACAAACGACACATTTAAATCAATATTTTTTTTACCAAGAAATAGTGAACTATGATTCTTTGCTCAGTTTTTTGAAAACTTAGCAAATATAAATAAGGTTAGTTGCAACTAAATAAAAATTAGTTGTATCTAAATTTTTACATCTAAATAAAATATACATAAATACACACATACAAAATTTGTTTGTAAACAATCTATTGTTTGTAAACAATGTAGTAAGTACTATTGAAATAAGATTAGTTAGAAAAGTTGTTTGTAAACTAAGGTATTACACTATTTATAAACAATGTAGTAGATAAATACTATAGAAATAAGATTAGTTGCATTTTAAGGTATTACCAATGACATTTTATTTATATATATCATGGGTTATATAACATTGTTTGTAAACAATGTAATAAATACCATTGATATAAAAATAGTGGAAAAGTTTTTTGGAAACGAATGTATTATATTATTTGTAAACAATGCAGTTAATACCATAAAAATAAGATTAGTTGCTTTTAAACTGTTTCCTGATGAAGGTTTTTATTACTGTTTTAACACATTACGGATCCCATCGGCTGATTTGTATAGTGCCTATGTATTTAAGAAAAGCATCGCATAAAAAGTGTCTGTTTACAATAAATAAGGAAGGAACATCCTGTTTGTTACGTTATTTATCCCTCTGGCGTTGCAGAAGTGCAATTTAAAAATAAAAAAGTTCTGAGTGATACTCACGAGGGTATTTCAACAACCCGAGAACCTGGACTGCAATACCTCTGTAATGATATACTATTGAAAGCGCACCTCCAAATGAGGTTAAAAAACTTACTCAATAACAGCGGTTCTCAATATCTGATACTCTCAAAAATCAGCCAATATTTTTACTCTCTATCTTTGATCAATCGGCCTTCGTGACTCAGTTAAGGCAGAGTTCTTTTGAACAAAGATAACAGTAAAAGTATAGTTTATATACCATCATTTCATAAAAATTTTCAAAAATGTGCGATTTGACTGATCTATATTTCAATAAAATTTTCAATGAAATAATCTTTGTTCAAAAAACTCAGCCTTAGACTGAGTCTAACAGCCTGAGGTTGAAAAAAATTGATTATAATTGTTTTATTACCATATACATATATAAAATTATTTTTTAACAGATTTTTAATTATCTCAATAGAGACGAAGTTGGAGTATTTACTGTAGGAGAACCGGGAAATCAAGGCACCTACAGGGCTTACGACCTGTCATCGGCTGGTTTACGTGATCACTTTATGCGCTTGCGCAACGTTCAACGTTCTCTATTGAGATAATTAAAAATCTGTTAAAAAATATCTTTGACTCCCGACAGGGAAAAAAAAACCAATGTTTGCGCATATGCAATAATAAAAATATTCGATTATATAAAATTGTTTTGCGATAGATGAATTTATCTTTAACATGTTCTGTATTTGAATATATCCTATTTTTTTCATATAAAATAACTTCATGACATTGGCAATATGAAAGGGAACTAATAAATTAAACTTATTTAATTTGAATGAATTTTAAATTATTTTTTTACTTCTTTTTGTATAGATAATAATTATGTACATATAATATTTTGTGTCTTTTTTTTTAATTGTCTCCTTTACACACGAGTGCTTGCATTCTGCTAAAGGGAAACATGTTTTTACTTACTGTACATTTGTTTCTATATTTTATTTATATATGTATTATAAATTTAATTAAATAATACAAAAAAAACTATGTATTGTTTCACGTGAAATATATTAATGTATAATTTAATATATTTGTAGCACATATAATACAGAAATTTTAGTTTTGATTAAATTTAACTATGCCAAATTTCAAATTCAACCGTAGGCGTAGTTAGCTTAAAGAGGGTCCTGTATTTTCTTTTCACGTATTTTTAATTTAAAGTTGCCGTCTGCAAGTGTCAAGTTTTTGGGTGTACACTTAGACAATAAGTTGTCTCTTGACCTGCAAATATCTAAAACAGTCAGTTCATGCTTTTTCCAACTAAGACAACTGAAAAACATTCGTCGAAGCCTGCCCAAAAATGAGACAAAAACACTTATAAATGCTTTCGTTGTGTCTCGGCTAGATTACTGTAATGGCATCTATGATGGATTGCCAAAGTATCAGCTCGATAGATTACAGATGGTGTTTAATGCAGCGGCAAGGCTCATTTATGGAGCGGAAAAACGATGTCACATAACTCCACTACTTAACGAATTGCATTGGTTGAAGTGTCCAAAGCGAGTTGACTACAAAATCTGCTTAACGGTGTTTAATGCTTTAAATAACCTAGCACCACAATACATACAAGAGCTGTGTCAGAGAAAAGATCTCTCTGGGAGGCATCTCACACTTAGGTCTTCTGGATCACAGAGTACCAACTCCCTAAAGGAGTTAGACAGAGCCAATAAAGCGGCTTACTATGATCGATGCTTTGGTGTGAGTGGTCCTATAAAGTGGAATAAATTGCCTCTAGATGTCCGCAGTGCAAATAGTAAGAGCACTTTCTCTAAAGGACTGAAAACAGTTTTGTTTCGTAGAGCAATATTATATCTATCTAAATAAAAGCGCCCTTGGAATGATCTTGAATCATTAAACGGCGCTATACAAATTATTATTATTATTATTATTATAAAATTTTAAAATGTATAAAAATATTTTTATACTTCGTTACTGTTTTTTAAACCAATATTTTACTATAGAATTCTACAAATTAAAAGTCGTAACCATTGAAAGGTTGAAGCCTGCAGACGGGACAGTAAAATTTAACAGTTTGATATGATTTTCCTATACCAAAGTTTGGGAGCCACAGTCGAAATGTATCGGGAATATTTGAACCAGAATATAATATTTATGATGTTTTTGCAGAAGGGTTCTACTCCGTCTGGGGATCATTAGCGTTTCGTCTCACATCCACCATCACATCTTCAGTCTTTAGATCTCGTCCTGCGGTCGCGTGTGGCTGGTTCCACTCCAATTACACTTCAAAACGATCGTCCTCCGGGAGTTCTTTGAACTCCAACTGCATTCTCCAAAAATGCAAGTCAGAAGACACCAGTTCAAAGAAGACCTTCTGTATTATGAAAGATTTTGATCCATAATAATATTATGTATGTATGTAAGTTTGTATGCTCTGCAATATACGATAATTTGTCTTAAACTTTCGAATAATTGTTTGTTTAAGAATGAGAAATACGAAAATATATAAAGAAGAATAAAATGGAAATTTTGTTTTTATTATTATTTTACATATATTCGCTTTTCAAACAACAAACATTACTATATTGTTAAAACGAGTTGGTTGTGGCCAACGCTAAATTCCTCAATAACAAGTTACTCCATAAATTATTCAAATTTTGTATGGAAATATTTCAGCATTTTCATGAAATGAGTTTGTTCAATTGTTTTTGATTTAAATATTTTATTATGAAAACTTGATAATTCTTCAATGCCATTTTATGGAAGCGCCTTTTCAGCGATTTGAAAATAAAAATATCGAATTTTAACTTTCCTGAGTTTGGGGTCACTTTGAAATATTTGACAGTTAAAAAAAAATGAGAAGCACTGATCAGATATCCTTCAAAATCTAATTAGGATCGAAGCGAATATTAGATGTAGAAATTTACAAAATATGCAATGGAAAGCATCGAATTAGTAATTTAGTCTATAATCGATAAAGTAGAGTAAACACGCCGTCATAGTACATAATTACACAACACACACAAATACATTGTGATGAAACTTTCAGAATAAGACACCAGCATGATACAAGTTGATAATCTGCAGTAAAAAAATAAACTTAAATATAACAAATGTGGGTACATATTATATTCGTGTTATATGAAGTGTTGACGCGGATATGAAATTAAAGATAAAGTGGACTGTATTTATTGGTGCGGGTGATTAGTTGCAACCACCGCAAGGCAAAGGAAGGATATATATGGAAACTCAACAGATCCTTAGTCCTCTCCCTGGTTGGATGATAGCACTTTATTCACACGCGCGCGGTGATGGCAATTTTATAGCGAGTTTGGAGGAACGGTAAAAAAGGTGGAAGAGATGCGGGACAGTCTTTATAAGACGCGGTTTGAAAGGATACTGAATTATGGATGTGGGGCGAGCAATGATTGCAACAATTTTGTGTCACTTTATACAGGTAATAAAAATAAAAATGTGACAATGTTTAAAAAAAATACTCACAGGCATGTGGCGACCTTGAGATGGCAGAGATTCTGATAGGTTGCAGCATCAGTTCCACAGACTGGGTCCAGTTGAGCTCCACACTTCACTTTGAGACACTTGCTCAATTTACTGCGACATTTCTCAAGCTCAACTTTCACCACACGCTTCCTGTTGTTAACACTGCAAAGAACAATTGTTAATATTAATATTGAGATTCACTTAATAAACTTAAAAACCTCTTTCCACTCCGATGTAAAAGAACTCTAGCACAATCACTTCTTCTTCCGTTGCTTGTTTATGCGTATGTATGCTATTTGGACTCTAATGAAGTGCATCTCAATAAACTTGAACGTCTTCAGAATACATATATCAGATTCATCCTTGGGTTGAAAAAATTTCATCACATATCATCATACCGCAATCATCTTTGTTGGCCCAAGATACGTCAGCGGCGCAATATACAAATTCTGTCACTATTGGACAATATTCTCTCGAATCCAAACCTGCCACAGTACCACAAAAACAAATTCACTTATTTAACCAATCATGGACTTCCACTCCGATCTGCTGAACGTACAACACTATCCATCCCTATCCAGAATACAGAATTTCTCAGCTCTTCGTTCGAAGTACAATCAGCAATATTATGGAATAGCCTAAGTCCGGACAACCAGACCAAGGGAAAGTTAGGCAAATTATCCTCTCTTCTCCATCTACCTGTCACTGGGTAAAACCAACAACACACACTTGTCATTGTCTGATTTATATCAGACATATTATTATGTGAGACTGACGGAATACTGTGAATTTCGATACATACTCTGAACGTCAATGTATTGTCTTTTGTTTTCATTTTTTTCAATATTGAGTTGATGATTATTATTCTTTTGATTTGATGCGTTCAAATATTCTAAGCAATTTAGTTATGACAACGAATTTGATACGATATTATTCATAATATTGTATGTGAAACCTGTATTAAATATATAAATCTATCGAGACTGGTGTGTGGGCATACACGCTTGTCGTTCTTCCTTCTATGAGGTGATGAACATTCGCAGATCTATTGCTGATTACTCTGCATTGTGTGAAATGCCGTGAAAATGTGAATATTTATATTTAAGTTATTGAGCGTCTGATTCATAAAATTAATAGGTACATATAATAATTTTATGATTTTCTGACGTTTACGAAAAAGGAAAATCATTTTAATGTAGTTATATATATATTGGCAACTAACAGGTACTATATCAAATATTAATTAATCAAGCACCCGATAACAAGTTACCATATTCTGGAGACGCGATATTAATCGTCTCACAGATCCAGACTGAAAACACAATTAAAAACTGTGTCTCCACCGGGAGTCGAACCCGGGACCTTCAGTTTGTATATATATCAATGTTCTACCACAATTTGGAAAAGTATTTACTATCCAGGCACAGCCATTTTATCAAATCTGTATAAATCTTTATCGTACATTTTTGTATCAAGAAAGTAAACGTGCGTTGTTTGTTAAAATTTCGAAATGTGATATTATATCCTATTCTGATTCGTCAAGATTTATCCGTCTGAATTGTAGTACATATATGAGAAATATCAAAAAGTTGATCCTTTTATCCACGGTTGCCCGTTGGTTTAGACTTTAGACGTTTTCGTACTCTGAAACGAATCAGAATAGTACATATTATATCCTATTCTGATTCGTCTAAATTAATCCGTCTGAACTGTATATGAGAAATGTCAAAAAGTTGACTGATAATATTATGCGAGACACATTACGTCACACTGCGTGGATAAAATCCTTTTATCCACGATCGCCCGTTGGTTATAGACGTTTTCGTACTCTGAAACGAATCAGAATTGGACATAATATCTTAGAGATATTCTGGAGTTAGAATTCGATACAAATTATTTTACCCGCAGTTGAGCATTTGCATTTCGCATTCGCTCCTGTATACGTTCTCGTCGGACCCGCAGACTGGTTTATCTTTGGTGCCACGACAAGTGGTCGGACATGGTGGGATACCTCCAGATGTTCTCTCCTGGGAGATACAGAAAGACATGGGCACCTCGAAGACGTGCTTTCTGAAAGGAATTAAATACAAAATCAATTGACAGTATTTGATTAATGTTGTGAATTGAACTGATTAAGGGGCGTCAGCTGCCAGAATACCAATTTTTCAATTTGATATTCCATCATCATCATACAAATTGTTTTGAAAAAAATAACTTAGGTATTGATAAAGAAAATATTCCTGAACTTTTTGATAATGTTCTGTATAAATTCTTGTAAAAAAATAATGGCATTATTTATTTATTTATTTAAATATTCTTGTACATATAATTAGTACACTGGCGGGCTTATTGCCTAATGGCAATTTCTTCCAACCAACCACAGTACATGTTAAATATACAAAACAATGTGTACTATGGCAATAAGTTAATCACATTACAAAATGAATAAAGATAGCAGAAGAAAAGTAAAAAAAAACAAAGAAGATAGCTTATAAGAACAATTCATAGCAATGATAGGAAAACTAAAGGATAAGGAAAGGAAGAGGAGAGGAAGATGTAATCAGGTGTTGTCAGATAAATATTTTTGAGTTAGCCTTTAGATTTTCAACGTTTATCTTATATTTTTAATAAACTTTAAGGCGTAGAGCAATATATTTTTTTACCAACTTTTTAACATCTCAAAGTTGGAATATAATAGAAGAACCAGGAACTCAAGGCACCCACAGGGCTTACGACCTGTCATCGGTTGGTTTACATACCCATTGGTAAAAGTAGGTAGGTAGGTACCGGAGGGATCTCAACCAAGAGGACGCCCACCAAAAAGATGGCGAGACAGTTGGCAGTCCACATCACAGGAGGCTGAAAATGCATCATAAAACAGGGCCTGGGCCTAATGAAAGAACAAGATGAAGATTAAAAAATAACGTGCATTTGTGACTTGAAGTGATACATTGTAACTTACCCACAGTTCTTTGATTTCATACTACAAGCATTGGAGTAGAGCTTTCCATCGGAGCCACAAGTTGGACGAGCAGTTCTCCAGCAAGATTCCCTGCAGTGTCTCGTTGTCTGACAGTACTTCTTGTTTGTCTTTACAACTCCTTGGCTGAAAATTGAAAATATAACTTCACTCATTTTACTTTCTCTTGTACTTCAATAAATACGACATGGTATAATAAAGTCTTTATCTTACATATAAATAAAGAGGGTCCAAGACTTGACAACTTGGAGGCTTTGGAGATACAAAAATCGATAAATAAAAAAGAAGCAATAATTAATAATCAAATAAATTTAAACCGGACGCGTCTGTTCAATATCTTTTTTCACTACCACCCACACGCACTTATAACTCCTCCCCCTAACTGCAATAACACTACACACGTTCGTTACATAGTTTTAAGTTTTAGTATTAGTTTTTTCTGATGAGGGAGCGGGTCAGCTCCGCAACTAGTTAACTATATCTAAATACTCATTAGTGGTGTAAACAAAGTAATTTGTAATTTTAATTTATTATGCATATTAAACAAAAAAAATTCGCTTCCGAAAATTATAAAAAAATGTATCAGTTATGTAATAAAACACTAGCCAAAATTGTGTCAAAACAGCTTAAACCCTTCACATGAGTGCATAGATCGCAAATTTGTACGTTTTTGTTTGGTTTGTATATGTCCAAACCGCAACGAAAAGATTCAATAAGTTTAGTGGAATCCATATGAACTTCACATCTTTCTACATATATCTCAATAACCTTCAACGCATTAAATTAATGCTTGCCACAAATAAGTAATTGACTCTAGTTAGGGAAAATAGTTATATTTTATGAAGTTATTGAATAAAATTTTAAATAATCTTCCTACACAAATGCGATTTTTACGACCGAAAGTTTTCGCCGAGATGTCTAGGCATTGTCAAAGTATAAAACGACTCCTCGCCGAGACATCTCAGTGAAAATGTTCGGCTGTAACAAATCGAATCTGTGGTGAAATATATTTTAAATTTTTATTAGAGTCTCCAACAAAAGAGTTTTAAATATAATGGAGAAAGAGAGAGAGACGCAAAGCCGCATACTTAGACCACATATCCGTGGTGAAATATGGCCTTAAACAACTATAGTGGGTAAAGATAGAGGGAAGACGGAATAAGAGGCGTTAAAGAATATCGTGGCTTACAAATCTCAGGCAGTTGTTTAGTATTTCCTCTGATAAAAACTTTAGAATTAGGTATTAAGGTTTATAATATTATTTTTATACATATAAGATATCCTTTCTTGAAATACATTGAATTTGATACAAATAATGTTGAATACTGACCCGCAAGTAAGGAGCTTCATCTGACACGTGTTCTTGTATACGTTTCCATCACTTCCACATATTGGACCATCCTGAGGAGCTTGGCTGCAGTCCACGGGACAGTTCTCCCGATGAGCTGATATGTTGTTACAGGCTCCGACGTGTGAGAGGGTGATCCCTACCCTGAAAAATCAATATGATTATTTTAAAGGAATTGAAAGTGAATCCTTAAAGAATTCACTTCCATTTTACTTATAATATAGGTACTTCTTTATCTTGCATTCTCTCCTTATGTCCTCATTTTTCATATATCGTTTTATTGTATAGTTACTCTTCTTAGTGATCTCATTTCTACAGCATTTATTCTACTTTCATGCGACTTTTGCCACGTCCATGTTTCACTGGCATACTGGCATAAGTAGGCACTACAATTGCATTATGTACGGCAAATTTGGCTTCCTTTGAGATGCTTGGATCGGACATTACTGGTCTAAGTGCTCCGTTTATTCTAATACCTGCCATTACTCTTCTTTCAATATCTTTGTCACGTCTTCCATTCAGTTCAAACATACTCCCCAAGTATAAATATTCCTCTACTTGTTCTAGCCATTCGATCTCTACTTTTACCATACATGTAGTTAAACTTTCATTTTTTTTAAATACCAAAATCTTAGAATTACTCACTTTCATTCTCATTCCGTTCTGCAGGCATCCTTCATACACTTTATTGACAAAGTAACTCTTCATACGTGTTAAAATAGAAATTAAAAAATAGAAGTGGAATAGTCGGCAAACGCCGTGTAAAAATAGCCAACTTTACGCTTAATGGTAATTTCTTCCATGTATCCAAGAAAACTGTACAATTTTTACCTGCAGATTTCAACTTGCAGCATACATCTGTTTAGGTATGTTCTTCCGTCAGTGCCGCAGACTGGATCTCTCTCTGAAGAACATTTGTGCTCACACTTTGAACCCTGGGCACGAATACAAAGTCCAGGATCCGTGGCCAGCTTTATACCTGTATACATAAACATCAAAAGTAAAACACGATTCATTTTTTACTAAGTCATAACATGTAAATGAAAAAATTCTTAAACAAATATGTTTACCATTTTACACATTTATAACAAGGCTCTTACGGGCTCTTCTCTTGTTTTGACTACACTCGTTGAAGTGTTAAGAGCGAGTTGACTACAACATTTACATATTTGACGGTATTTAATGCTAAGAATAACTTGGAGCTGTGCCAGAGAAAAGAGCGATCTGTGTTAGGCATCTCACTCACAGGTCTTCTGGATCACAGAGTTACAACTCCTTGAAAAGATTGGACAGAACCAACAAAGCGCCTTAGTATGATCGATGCTTTAGTGTGAGTGGTCTTATAAAGTGAAATAGATTCCCTCCAGATGTCCGCAGTGCACAAATCAAGAGCACTTTCTCTAGTGAACTGAAAACAGCTTTGTTTCGTAGAGCAACAACATAAAACAGCCTTTAGCCTTTGGAATGATCCTTTATCATAAAACGGCGGCAATCCTTTATTATTATTATTAAATCTCAAAATATCGCTACTTAGACATATTTTTTGATTCACATATGACATTCAAAAACAAACTTATATCTAACATCGTGACATTATAACAATAAATAACTAGATACTGATTAAAATTTTTTTTCCCAACCACCCTCAGCAATATATTTTCTTTTCTTCTCGACTTAAATCCGTAAATATATATTCGTCTACACACATGCACACCCACTCTCACACACACACTCACGCTCTTTCTAGTTAACCTTTTACACACACATACTTATTGTTACTCTTCTCTCATGCGCGCACCCACAATAATTCACACTTTTTATCGTCTTATTTTAATATTAGGTATAGTAGGTACGTAAGAGGTACATGTTATATTGTATTTCTATTAATTTACTTTTAATAATTGTATGCATGTACTCTGTGCGGTCCATAGTAAAAATAAAATAGAATAAATAAATAAACATACATTTTATATTAATATCGATTGGTAATTGAACATTTAAAAAGGGTTTTGAATTCACAAACCTTTCCCGCATGTCTTCTTCCTCATGTCACACAAGGATGGATAAATAAGACCATCAGATCCGCAGACAGGATCTCCTTGAAGTGCTGCAGGACATATCCTTGGACAGCTGGCGTCGCGGGCCGATAAGACTCCTGGAACAAAACAAAAATAGTCAGAATTCTTAATTGTCAAAAATATCATACGAAAACAAAAAAAAAATTTAAATCATAACTTTACACTTATGTCTTTTTACCACGTTGACCAATTTCATTTTGGTCAAGATCAGAAATAAAACGAAGAGTCGCAACATGAAACATAGCATTCTTCTCTCTTCTCCCAGTGCTGAAGTCAAGAAGTGTTCACAGGAAAACAAAAATCACCCTTTACAAAACAATCATTAGAACCAGGGCCGGATAAATCATAGAACAATCAGGTACAAGAAGTAAGGGCGGTAGTCTTAGAAAGGGCGCTTAAAATCCTAAAATGTTAAATATATAAATCAAAAATCCGCAGGTGTGGCGCTCGGTTCTCTCTGCGTACCCGGAAAGAGGTTCGGCGTGATGGTGTGTACGTAAAAAATCCCACTTAGTGCTAATATCTTACCTATCTCTTTCAATCATTCGTATATTTTTGTTGCTTTCTCTCTTCTGTCTGGTGAAAACAAATCCAAAAAATGTGGGAAAGAGGGGGGGGGGGGGCGGTATCAAATATATTGCTACGGGCGCAAAAACACGTTTGTCCGGCCCTGATTAGAACAGTTGTGACATACGGGTGTGAGGCGTGGACAGTGACAAAATGGTCCGCAGAGGAACTGGTCACCTTCGAGAGAAGGGTACTGCGTAGAATACTGGGGCCCGTGAATGATAGCGAAGCCTGGAGAGTGCACAACAACGATGGGCTGTACAACATCTACAAGGCACCCAGAATATCTGTACATGCCAGACTAAACAGGCGAAGATGGGCCGGACACGTGCAGAGAATGCCGTCAACACGGGCACCAAAAAGGATCCTGGAAGGGCACCCATATTGAAGAAGGAGGGTCGGGAGGCCAAGGCTACGGTGGGAAGACGAAGCTAGGAGGGATGCTGCCGAACTGCTCCAGGCAACGGATTGGAAGGCCATGGCGGGAGACAAAGACGGATGGAGGCCAAAGCTCGATATGGGCCGCAGAGCCATCGAAGAAAAAGATTATAATGGGTTCCATGAGAAATTCATCAAACCTTTCAATTTGCGCTTCATTGATAATAACTAATTGCAACATTGTCCGATTTTAATTAATTATTTTTTATTAGAAAGGGAGTGATTCAGAGATGTTCACACATATGAATTTCATCGAGTTCTGATGATGGAACTCACGAGAAAAATCAAATCTTCAATTTGCTAAATTTCCTTTTTAAATCTCAAAAAATCATATTTCGTAATTATTTTCCATACAAAAGAATTCAATGCATAGTCAGACAACGAACAGTTGCGGTAGTTTTTCTTCGAATGAACCTTAAACAACACTTTTTTTCGCTTGCTGTTGTACATGTATGATGTTGTCTTACTTTGTGATCAGGTTGGTTGGAAGAAATTGCCTAATGGCAATAAGCCTGCCAGTGTGCAATATATTTTTTGTAATATAAATCGACAAAAATGAACTAATAATTCAGGCATGGTTCAGGGGTGACATATATGTGAAAGCATTGTCACCTCATGACATAAGGACTCATGCTTTCATTGTTAACCAACCCAATTTCTCAATAGATGGCGTTACAAAAAAGTTTTTTCATTACTTCATAGATGGCGTTTTTCAGTTTATTTTCAAACGATCACTTTGTCATTATTAAAATATAATATAGAACTTTCAAAATTGCATTGATAAGAGAACTCAATAAGAAGGCATAATTGGTGAACGTTTCGCAAGCGCATAAAGTGATCACGTAAACCAGCCGATGACAGGTCGCAAGCCCTGTAGGTGGCTTGAGTTCCTGGTTCTCGTATAATATTCCAACTTCGTCTCTATTGAGATAGCTCTTCTGTAGCATATCTGAGGACATTATTTCAAAATGGTTTATAGCCCTCTTAATCAATATTCGATTAGTTTCAATTCGTCACCGTACATGAGATGAAGTATATGTATGTATTACATACAATAAAATTAAATATATACAGCGTCTAATTTAATTCACATTCCACTGACGTTTCTTTTTCAATGATGATTATAATAAAAGTCGACAGTATTATGAGTTATATTGTAAGATGAAAAAATGAGGGCACTCTTCCAAAGAACACTTTCCTTGGTCCAGAGCTATAAATCATCTTCCGTCATACTTAATCATCATCATCTTCAAAACAGTCAGGGCTGGTTCAAAAAAAACGACTAGAACGCTAATACCGAAAGCGTTTAATTTTCGAGTAGACAGCTGATATTTAGCAAGTAGTATTTAAATAATCGAAGTACGTATATTATTCCAGACTCGGTACATTTCATTAATTACGATTCATTTATTTGATTCAAACAGTTTTGACACGACCGTTTCTTTTTCAGAACGAAAGACCCGTCATTAAACTTTGTATTGATCCTGAATCATTAAAAATATTGTATTTCAAGGACCAAGGAGTCGTAGACTCGGTACTCTGATGTCCAGTAATGACCGATAATAATAATAATAAACGCTTCCTTGCACCCCGTGCAAGTGGCGAGTTTATTGCCATATGGCAATTTTTTCCAACTAACCAGTGTTTCCAGCCCAGAGAAGCGTGAATATAAAATTTAATAAATTTCTCCTCTGCTGGGGATCGGAACCAGTATGCCTGTACAGAAGACAAACGGCTTACCAACTATGCCACGGCGTTCGGCAATGACCAATGAGTTTACCTATATTATTCTATTTTATATAGCTGTCGTATCTATGTGTTTTATATTAATATATGTATTTATTAGAAAGTAACGAGTTAATAATCATCTCTAATACACCCCAATCAAGAATATTTTACTTTATGTTATTAATAATTGATTACAAAAAAATGCACATAGAAATCGCAATATCATCATTTTCTAAACTAAAACGAAAATACATAAACGATATTGATACCAAAAAACTTTCTAAAATTGCATATTGGAACAAACGAGATCAAGAAATTTCGATAGAACTGAAAAATCATAAAATTTGAGTTTTTTTTTTTGTTTTTTAATGTATGTACTTTCATGTTTAATTTACCTTTCTTATATTATTTTTTATTTATTTTATATCCTCTGCTACCGTTGATATGTCTAGATGTTATGAATGTTTATGAATTGATTTCTTTGGTTTATGCCGTGTCATGTAATATTTTGTTTTGTAAAGGGCTTTGAGCCGTGAATCAATAAATAAAAAAATAAATTAAAATGATAGATGCTAAATCTCTGGATGAAGAAAAATGGGTAAAAACATCTGAATTTTCTTACATTCTGATAAACAAGCACGAGCTCATTCGAGTATAGGTATCACATTGAATGAAAAATATAAAAAAGAAGAAGAAGATAACCCTCAACGATTTATAACAAGCGAGCAAAAAGTAAAAATTGTAAGATTACTAGCGACGGCTCTGGCTAAAGATCCAACGAAAATGACTACCGTGGTCTCAGTAACCCGTTGTCAGTGAAATTTCATGGGAATTGTTTAATTTTGACACCATGACCTCCTCTCTTAAGATCGGATCTAACTATCATTTATAATTTAAACCTTTTTTGTATAATATCTAATTACACACTTTAAAATATACAATCATTTCCTTTGTTTTTATAATTCATTCGCTCAGATGTATAATTAATTATTGATTAATAATATTATTATTCTATCATCAACTTTAAGCGTTTCAATTAATAATTTGATTCAAACAACGATCTTCATAGGATTTTAGAAAACTCTTTTAGATAAATTAAAATGAAATTATTTATACAGTCATTATAAAATGGCTTACCATACTTAGTATATCGAATGTTTTTAACAACTGCATAGGCCCGGTATTACAGTCGGCCCTCAACTCATTGAGTTAAGGGGGCTAATGTTATGGGGAGATTGAATCCATTTCAATCAGTTACTAAATCATCAATTATAGACATATTTTACTTTTTATGTGGTTATTATCTGCCAAATTTTAAATAACCTCAAATATGTCATACGGACTGTTCTTCCTCCACCATCACCCGTTCTGCTTATGGGGACTAAAAACAGCCCCTTGCAAAACTCTGAAAGAACACATAAGAACGTAAGAAGATTCCGGAGAACTCTAAAACCTTACAGACACTGCACTTAGAGTGCTAAAGAGAGCAGATTATAAGGGAGATTACCGTATTTTTGACTAAAAGTCTTGAATGCTCTGAAGTTGCTCTTCGTTGCGCTTCGTCCAGTTAGGAATTGCGTTGTCCAATAATCAGGAATAATCCAAGATGATGAAATACGGGTCCTCACACCAGGAAGAAATAAGAATGTCAGTCTGCCCACGGAAGAAGACGACCAGCAATTTTGCCAAGCGTCTAGAAGTGAATTTTGAGTTAAGTTTTCAATCACTCCACGAAAGGTGGGTAAATTCACGGGTGTGAGAGATACTCCACCCAAAATTGAGCTTCGACCCCTATACAGGTTGTGAATTGAAGCTCGTCGTTGTGTTTCTAGATCAAGAGGAGCCACACCTGTAAGAATAGGAAGTGTGTCAGTTGCGCAGGTTCTGTAAGCCTTAGCTAAAGCCAGAAGGGCGAAGCGCTGTCCAGAAGCGCTGTCCGCTGTCATACGGACTACAAAACGGGACGCCACGACTTGAAATACTATTGTTTTACTATCCAACATGGTAAATTTTTTTTTTTTCACCAAAATAATGCTTTTAAATACACATGTTCGTTTCAATATGGCTGTCAGTTTGTTTTGTTGTGTGGCGCCACCGTCGATACAACTAACGCCTCTAGTGATAGAAACTGAAACTATACGCGTTGCCTAGCAAATGACAGTTGACTCACCGTTAAGTACTTAAATCGCCAGAAACGTTGAAATAAATATTTGTAGTTTTAGTGACGTATTTGAGGGAAGATTAGGCCTAAACGGACATTGTATTACGCTATATTTTTGTAAAACTTGAGTTTAACTCTTAAACTGAGACTGCAATGCCGGCCCATAATATACTTTCGTTTTAATTGTGCAGTGTAATGTCTTTTTTTTGTTATAATTTGGATGGTCAGGAGACGTTGATTGTACCACCTACCTAACTATGCACAATAGCCATGCGGTAGTTACCGCATAGACGCTGCATAGACGCTGCATTCCTCCAATATATGATGCATTGTTTGAGAGGGTTGGCCGCAATCGCTTTGAGCTGATGGAACAATGCCCCACTTTGCCATGAGGTAGTTACAGCGTCCATGTCCAGTGCGGATTCTATTTAGAGAGGTCCACAGCCTTCTTGGCAGATTGAAACCTAGAGGTATCGTCGTCCCATAAACATCCAGGTTGGAGTTCTTTATCTCCCAATCTCTTTCAGGCTGAAACCCTCTCCAACGAGGTCACGTCCGAGTTTTGCTGCTGGATTCCTCGAAGAAAGTCTTTGTTGACCCTCAGACGGGACGTCAACGTGGATTGGTAAAGTGAAGCTTCTTCTTGTGTCTGGGGGAGGTATGTTTGCAAGTACGGGAAGTCACTTCAACGGAGTAGACCGTATGGTGCCGCTTATGGTCCTCATGGCCGCATTCAGTTGAGTGTCTACCAATTTTGTATGTGCGCTATTGAGCCACACAGGAACACAATACTCTGCAACCGAATATACAAGGGCAAGTGAAGACGTTCTAAGGACTGTTGCACTAGCGCCCCAAGTTGTTACCGCCAGTTTGTGGATAATGTTATTTCTGGATTTTAGTTTAGCAGCTGTTTTTTCCAGATGTTTCAGCTGTTTTTTCCAGATGTTAGACGATTAATATCGTAAGTCTCCAGAATGTGGCAACTTAAATTATAACTATAAATTAAATTGCATTTTGTTCCTTTGTTATATTTATACTGTTGGAAATATTCGACGCCAGAACGACTTGATGTCATAGATATTTAATCAAAAATCAGTTGTTTTTGATTGGCATAAAATAGGTTGAGGCCGCTCAGTTGTTAAGTTGCAAAAAAAGTGCAAAAATCCGCCTTTATAGATTAACAACGTTAACGCGTCGTGTATCAAAGCTAATCATATGATTAAATCAATTTCCAATGCAATCTTCATACAATCCAGGTCAAGTTTTGGCAAAAGATGATGAATCTTATTATTATTTGAATTGAAGCAAAATCAATTCGGGCCATACAGATCTTTTAATAACAGTCATTATCCATATAGTATACTGTGTAGAGTGTGCTGCTACTGAACCTAGAGTTTCACAGCCTGGAGGCGGGCGCGTTGTATAGGAATATCGAATCAACATAATCTGCAATGTACGGGATGGATTGTAAAACTTCGGAGCACGAACAACAATCATCTAGCGTTAAAATATTAATTGTATGAAGCAATTTATTATCAGTATGAAGAAAGAAAGCCAGACAAAAAATACTAAAAACTTACAGGATAATATAAAATATAAAATACGTGGCCTACGACATACAGGCCTGCGCGCGCTTTTTACCGACATCGAACTTAGTGCTGTCGTTTCACCTAGGTAGCGCAGCATTGCGTTCATCTAAATACATTGCAGTATTAATGTTTAATTTACTAAATATTTATAAAGTATTTTTTTATTATATTTTATAACATTTCAGTAGGTATTTAGTAAGTGGTAAAATGAAACATGTAGATAAATTTAATATTGTTTTATATTTCATTCCGCTACTTTTAAAATTTATAGCAGCCGCCATTGAAATACTAACACGTGCTTAAAATGTAACTTGTACTCTTTGATCGATTTGAGTAGGTATATTAACTAGTTAATTGTTGAATAAATAACTTACCAACGTATATCACTGCATATATTTTACACTTTCATATATTATACCAAAGTTTTAACACAAATAATACTTATAAACACAGTTCAAAATAAAGTTATCTTTGCGGAGAAACGTCACCCGGTTGAAACAACTTCAATACTAACTTGGTGATGTGGGGGTGGACGGCGGTGTTCGTATTTTGTAAACGGAGATTGACCAGCGCGCGAGAGAGATATTGTTGTTTATAAAAGTGATAATTACTGTACAAGATAAGGAGGGCAAGTCTGGTTCAACCGGCGAAATCAAAACCCTAGTGATGGATATAATTATCGTATGGAATCTATGACATCTAAAGATATTATAGAACTCCATATAATAATTATGTCAATGATATGGGTAATCGTGAGGGTTTTGATTTCGCCGGTCGGATCAGACTTGCATCCCTGGTGTATTTGATTTCCTCCATGTTCTAAAGAAACTATAATATACTCAGGAAGTGAGTTCACCACATAAAAAAGGTTCTATATCCCTAATGGTTTACAGTTCATGAATGAATGTATACACACTAAACACGTTATTGATAATTATAATATGAATATCGGTAATTAAAAAAATGAATAGCTCGATAGCTTAATCGATTTAATAGCTTAATCGACCATAGTAGTTACCTATAGTTATTATAACAAGATGATCTGACTGACATACCGATTCAGCAACTTATCTGTATCGTGAGAACTGAAAAATGAAAGCAAATGCATATATGCAAACAAGTATACCCAAAAAAAATGAGGCCAAACTTTTCAAAGTTTTCTTACATTGAAAAAATAATAATAATAAACACTTTATTGCACCCTGCGCAAGTGGAGATTTTATTGCCATATGGCAATTTATTCCAACTAACCAGTGTTTCCAGCCAATACAAGCAATATTTGAGTGAAAATGAATTTATTTATTTTTTCTCTTCTGGGAAAAAAAACCCAGGACGCAAATAAAGAAAAAAAATATTTCAGGTCAGACCGTAGATTTTTTACATTAATCCTGCCAAACACATAATGTCAAACGCAGTTGTTTTATACAGCAAACAAATTGAAATACCGAACATATTATTGTGAAAATATATAAATAATAAAATATTATTAAAAAAATCAAAAATATAACAAACTTTGTAATATTTTTTTTAAACGAACTTCTACAGAGTTGCTAACGTCAAGTTCGAAGAAAAATATACCTATATATTTTTGAAATTATATTTTATTATTTTTATGTAATTTATATTCGATGCTTTGTTTTTTTTTTGTTTAATGGCAATTCACCCTAGAGAGAGTGCTTTTTGCTTTGGTGAATATGTAATAATTTGGTTGAATTTGTTGAAATTAAATTAATTAAAGTTGGATGTTATTTGACTTTAAGAATTTAATTTACATATATGTAAGTTAAATTAAAATTTGAATAGACATTATATATTATGACATATTGATTGGGGATATGCAAGTTACTTTTACTTACTTACTTACTCAGCCTCTTCTTGAGTCCAGTATTGGACAAAGGCCTCCCGCTTGGACAAGTTAAAATTAAAACTAGATTAAAACTTTTACTTTTACCAGATTAAAATAAAATGAATTGTTGGAAGATATACGGTTGAAGCAATTGAAAAATAAATGGTCAAGAGTCTCCTCCTCCTGACCACACTCACAAACAGAACTGTTAATTACATTGATTTTGTAAAGGTGGGAAGCAACAAGGTAATGGCAAATTCTCATGTAATACTATACAAGATATGTCCCCCCTAGAGAGTCTCTTTCCCTGAAAAACCGAGGTTTTTTTTGGAAATAGAGGGTAGAATTCCGACGTAAAATAATCCTGTCTTATTTCAGGAAACTGTCAAGTTTTTTTTCCCATCTATGAATCATGTTAGTTTTAAGGGTAATCAGTAGTTGGTAAGTAATCATGCTTTGTTTTCATATTCATTCAATCGATTAAATAAGTACATATGTTTTTCCAATCGAATGTGATGACTATTTTTATTTGTATTGTGTATAACTTGTAAATGGCCTTCGGCCGTATATTTGTATGAAAATAAAAATAAATGATAAGTACCTACTTATGTTATTAATTAGGTACACTAAGTTTGTACGAATTACAAAATTGTCCGTGAAATGTATGAAATAAACATTCAATTTATAAAAAAAAAACATTATTGTAATATATTTATGTTGCGCCTTACAACAGGCAATCTTTATAGCATTTTACGAGTTTGCACGAACAGGAGATCGGCTTTCTTCGGGAGTAGGGAGATTGATATAAACTATATGAAGGATTGTCTGGGGTAAGGCCGGGGGTTGATTGATCGTTTATAGATCGATGATATAGTGCTCTCACGTTGTGGTTCATCTATATGCTATTATT
This sequence comes from Molanna angustata, assembly GCA_963576475.1. Lineage (NCBI taxonomy): Eukaryota > Metazoa > Arthropoda > Insecta > Trichoptera > Molannidae > Molanna > Molanna angustata. The sequence goes on from OY754979.1 coordinate 30,890,233, forward strand.
GTACTTCACTCTTATAATATCTAATTACTGTATTCATTGATAAACTGGGTAAATAGTCAATGCGTTTGTTTATTTAACAATAGGTATATGTTATTTAAAAGTACCATATATTAAAATTATTAAATCTGAAATCACAGCAACACAGAAAGGAAGGAGAAAGAGATCGTAAGAGAAGAGAGAGGATGGTGTGTCAATTAAGAGGTATAAGACTGTTACAACAGCTTTAGTCTTTTTTGCTAAATCGATTGAGACGTCGTAATATCTTCACTTTAGGTGTAACAGTCTTGCTGATTGTACTTCAAAAGAGGAACTGGGAAATCCAGAGAATGAATAGGAATAGCTGGTGTGGTACGGTCATCAGATCGAAGAGACGGACTGTAAAAAAATATAAAACAGAGCTACGACTTTAGACATGGTGGGCAAGTCTGGTTCAATTGGCGAAATCAAAACCCTCACGATTACCCATACCACGGATATATTTATTTATTTATTTATACATCTTCTTGTACATAATATAAACAAATACAATTTTACACTGGCGGGCTTATTGCCATTAGGCAATTTCTTCCAACCAACCAGATTACAAAGTATGACAACATTGTGTATGTACAACAGCAAATAAAAAAGAGTAAAAGAAATCAAAGAAAATACGTATAACACTCAAATACTATTAAAACAAAAAAAAATATAATTCATAGCAAGAAAAAGGATATGGTAAGGACAGGAGAGGAAATCGGGATCAGGTGTTCAAGGATAAATATTCCTTCTTTAGTTTTTTCTTGAAAATACTAAGTGAGTTAGACGACGCAATATCCGGACTAAGGCTATTCCATAATCTTACTGATTGTACTTCGAACGAAGAGCTGAGAAATTCTGTATTATGGATAGGTATGGATAGTGTTGTACGTTCGGCAGATCGGAGTGGAAGTCCATGATTGGATAAATAAGTGAATTTGCTTTTGAAGTACTGTGGCAGGTTTGGGTTCGATAGAATATTGTACAATAGTGACAAAATGTGTATATTGCGCCGCTGGCGTATCCTGGGCCAACAAAGAAGATTGCGGTAAGGTGATATGCGATCAAATTTTTTCAACCCAAAGATGAATCTGATACATATATTCTGAAGACATATATAATTATTATATAGAGTTCTATAATATCTTTAGATGTCATAGAACTCCATACGATAATTATATCCATGATATGGGTAATCACTAGGGTTTTGATTTCGCCGGTCGAACCAGACTTGTCCCACAGGAGATTGGAGGTAACCAAAACACATTCAAAAGTTGAATATATTCACTTATGTGTATCATGTTTCTAAATTATTATTAGACTGTGATGTTTATAGTTTTTTTCAAACCTGCAATTATTTTGAAAAATTTCACCGATGGCTAAATGAAGATATTATTAAATAATATATCATTAGTGTTTTTTTGCAGCACAAACAATTATTAAGATATCAAATTAATTTAAACAATTATAAGTTACAAGTTCAATGCACACTCTGCAATTTATTTAATTGGTAATTCAAGACAAAAAAATTATATATAAAATAGTGTTATATCTTAACAATTCAAGTAGGTTATCTTGTAACGTGTCCATTATAAATATATAGAACTTTAAAAATTTTGATTGATAGGGAATTCAATAAAGAAGCCATAATTGGTGAACATTGCGCAAACGCATAAAGTGATCACGTAAACAAGCAGACTTGTCGTGAGTCCTGTAGGTGCCTAGATTTCCCGGTTATCCTATAATATTCCAACTTCGTCTCTATTAAGATATATTAAAAAAAAATTGTCGTAAAATAACTTTGAAGGCTGTTGTATACGAAAGCCACCATTACTCTGGGTTCATATTATTCAAACGATGATACCTGCTATAAGTATAAATTATGTATGGTCACTATAGAAAAGGACTTGAATCCGGCAGTCGTGGGTTCTTGTACCATAAGACAAATAATTCGACAAGCAATGCATTGAGTTGACAAATAGTGATGAGCATAAGTCTTGCAGTCTTGGTCTTGCGAGACTTGCAAGACCAAGGCCGCATGTGTTCTGCAAGACTAAGACCGGGGGTGCAAAACCAAGACTAGGCTTTACAAGACCTAATGCAAGAGACTTGCGGTCTTGCAAAATTTTATAAGCACAATACCTTAAATCAGGGGTTCCCAACCTTTTTGTACTCTAGAGCACATTCTAAAATATCGGTAGGGTGGCGGGCACCACCTATTTTTAATCGACAAACTCCTTCCATAACTTCTCATTTTTCCATAATTTATTTTCTTATATTTATAATTTATTAAGAAGAAGACTGTCAGTTTGGCTGTCGGGGCAATGCTTATTGCTTTCACTGTCAGACCACTCATACATACAATATCGCAAACATACGAACGTATTTAATAAACCTATGCACTCAAAAAAATCAAAACTTTAACAAATAAATAAAAATAATTCACATTTTTAATCAATGCTTATGAAAAAATTCTGTCGAATAGTGGCGGGCACATACGAATCGTACCGCGGGCGCCATGGTGCCCGCGGGCACGGGGTTGGGAACCTCTGCCTTAAATTGTAGTTTTTTGTCATATTTAATTGCAATTACTGAATTTTAATAGAAAAATAAAAAATATTTTTTTGGAAAATTCGCAAGACTTGTAAAACCATAAAACGCTATTCTTGTGAATACTTCGTAATATATTTTTTTCAATATTTATGGATTCCATTCTTGTGAATACTTCGCCATTCTTATGAACGCCATTCGCCATTCGCCATTCGTAATATGTTTTTTTTCAATATTTATGGATTTTTTATATTTTGTTACTTTTATCTCTATCTTACTCTCTAAGCATGACATTTTTTCGTCTTTGTAACTTCTCTTTGGGAAATAATGTGATAGCATATCAAAATACACAAAGAAAAAAAATATTGTCCTTTGTTCCTTTGTTTTCTGTGTATGGATATTGGAATATTTTCTCGTATGTTATTTTTTAAAGTCATATTAATATTTCAATTAGTTTTTTTATTTTTAATATTGTTTATATTCTTTGGTTTATACTAGGTGTAATAAAATATACATACATACTATTATATAGCAACTTTATATAGTGCTTCCCTCATCAAGCACAAGATTGTAATCTTTTTGATGAGGTACTGCAAGGAAAAATATGTAAGAATATTATTACTAGTGAATTTATATATTGATTTGTATTATAAAATATATTAAAAATAAAATAAATAAATAAATAAAATAAATAAAACATAGACCATATTATTTGTAAATGTAAGACCACGGGCCGGTATTACAGTCTCAGTTTATGAGCTAAACTCAAGTTTTACAAAAATACAGCGTATTAGTGTCCGTTTAGGCCTAATCTTCCCTCAAATACGTCACTAAAACGACAAATATTTAACTCAACGTTTATGGCGGATTAAGTACTTAACGGTGAGTCAACTGTCATTTCTCGACTCGTTGCCAGGCAACGCGTGTAGTTTCAGTGTTCTATCACTAAGAGGCGTTAGTTGTATCGACGGTGGCGCCACACAACAAACCAAACTGACAGCCATATTGAAACGAACATGGGCATTTACAAGCATTATTTTGGTGAGTGAAATTAAATTTACCATGTTGGATAATAAAACAATAGTATTTCAAGTCGTAGCGTCCCGTTTTGTAGTTCGTATTATTTGAGGTTATTTAAAATTTGACAGATAATAACCACAGAAAAAGTAAAATATGTCTATAATTGAAGATTTAGTAACTGACGTGTCATATTGCACTGTAATACGGAAATGGATTCAATCTCCCCTTAACATTAATCTTGAGTTGTACTGTAATATCTAGAACTGTAATATCGGGTCCAAGACTCGATTGTTTATGAAGCTCCAATACCACATTTCTAAAATGCAAGATCAATAAGACCACCCCGGTCTTGTAATCGTGTCATCACTATTGGCAAATAATATTTTAAAGTAACAAACAGACAATTGAAACAAATCGATCCATACACCAAGCACTAGATTTTGTATGAAAATTTAGCTAAACGCATTCCATTGTAATTCTTGCTGTATTTAGGGGAGCAATAACCTTTGATAGTAGAGGAATTGATGGTTCATTTAATGATCGCTTCCTTCATCGAGAGAGTCATTAATTTTTTCTCTTTTTTCTTGTCGTTTGCAAAATACAGGTTCGGTTTGTTATTATTGCGTTAAAACGTTAAACATCACGTGTGTACAATTAATGTTTTGTGGCGTTTTATTCACATACACTCATACAACGACGAAATGTCTTATAGACACACAATCATGCGAGCATGAAATTATAATTCTTACAGTGTATTGCGTGTTACCGTGCGTGTTACTAGTACAACCGAATCTTCGTAAAGAAGTGATAAGGAAAGCAGAAACAGTGGTATAACCAGATACATACAAGTAATACTGAGGTTGTACTCGCAATGTCAAAACGGAATTTGCTAAATACTCATATTGCTAAATAACTCCGATATTCAAATCGGGCAATCCTGAAGAAATATCAAATTACCGACCCATATCAATCATCTCAAACCTTGCCAAAATTTTTGAAAAAATAGTTAAAAAGCGTATGACTCAGTTTATCAAATGCAACAATATAATTCATGAAAATCAATTCGGCTTTATGGAAAATAGAAGTACACAAGATGCAATTGCAAAATTAACAAGTATTATACAACGTTCATTAGATAAACAGTCAAAATGTATCGGGATTTTTATAGATTTAAAAAAGGCATTTGATAGTATCTCACATGTGAAGCTGATATCTAGATTAAAAAGAGTTGGTATAAATGATAAAGCACTTGAGTGGATTGCAAGCTATCTACACCAACGTCCACAACTAGTGAAGATAAATGATGTCTGCAGTAGAGTGGAAACAAGCTGTTTTGGTATCCCACAAGGTACAGTGCTGGGCCCTATTATTTATTGTCTATGTCAATGATATATTTAAACAGCAGTTAAATGGAAAAATAATATCCTATGCTGATGACACAGTTATAGTAATTGAGGGGGGTGCATGGAATACGGTTTGTGAACTAGCGAATGCCGACATCAATATGTTAAAAAACTGGTTTGATACGAATCTTCTATCATTAAATACCGAAAAAACACACTTTATCCCATTCTCTATTAATAAACTGAAAACAGATCTGGATTTGAAAATAACCATACATCATAATAATTGCAACACCAGCAACTGCCGCGAAATTTGCTCAACACTACGACCAACCTCAAAGATAAAATACCTCGGTATTATTATTGACCAAAACATGAAATGGAAAGCGCATTTAGGTGACTTAGTTAAACGAATAAGGAAATGTATTTATATTTTCATAAGACTAAGAAATGTATTAAATTTAAAAAACCTAAAAAACATCTATTATGCGACGGTCCATTCCTTGCTTATCTATGGAATCGTTGGTTGGGGAGGAGCATATGACAATATTTTAAACCAAGTTAGAGTTGTACAAAAATTAATCATAAAGGTTATACTTAAGAAAACACGCACTTTCCCCACTACAACACTATTTGACATGTTCAAAGTACCCAAAGTAGATAATATTTATAAAAAAGTGTCTATTTTGCAAATTTTCAAAGATAATGTTATACAAAAAATTGAAAAAAATAAGTCTCTGCGATTCCAAAATGATTTTAAAATACCCAAATGTAATACAGGACAATTACAAAACAACTACATTTATTTGGGAATAAAATTTTTCAATTGCCTCCCAAATGAATTAAAGCAGATAAAAGAATTTAAAAAATTTAAACATAAATTAAAATTGCACTTAACTTACTAAAATAGTAGTTTTCGATTTTGTTGTTTTGATTTGTTTCAATTTCCAGTATTTTCTTTTTTTATTTTTGAATATGTGTTTTGATATATTCGAATCGTCTATAATTCAATATTACTCATTTTTCAATTATTTTCATGTTTTTCTTTTTTTGGTTTGAATATGTATTCCGATATGTTTTCTCATTTGAGTATTCTTCTTTTTCATTTATTTTCAACCTTTTTATGATGTTTATTTGATATTTTTTTGTTCATGTATGATTTGATTTAATTACTTTTACTTTTATGTTGACTTTGCTTTGTATTGATATTTTTTTGTTCATGTATGATTTGATTTAATTACTTTTACTTTTATGTTGACTTTGCTTTGTATTGATATTTTTTTGTTCGTGTATGATTTGATTTAATTACTTTTACTTTTATGTTGACTTTGCTTTGTATTGATATTTTTTTGTTCATGTATGATTTGATTTAATTACTTTTACTTTTATGTTGACTTTGCTTTGTATTGATATTTTTTTGTTCATGTATGATTTGATTTAATTACTTTTACTTTTATGTTGACTTTGCTTTGTATTGATATTTTTTTGTTCATGTATGATTTGATTTAATTACTTTTACTTTTATGTTGACTTTGCTTTGTATTGATATTTTTTTGTTCATGTATGATTTGATTTAATTACTTTTACTTTTATGTTGACTTTGCTTTGTATTGATATTTTTTATTTTGTTATAAGTGCTTCCCTCATCAAGCACAAGATTGTAATCTTTTTGATGAGGTACTGCAGGGAAAAATATGTAAGAATATTATTACTAGTGAATTTATATATTGATTTGTATTATAAAATATATTTAAAAATAAAATAAAATAAATATTTTTCTTACTTCTATTATCGTATGAAATATTTTTATCGACTAAATGAACCTTATGTATGTGGAATCTCAAAAATTCAATGATCAAGATCAGAATAAATTTAAAATAGCTTTAAACACAGAAAAAAATATGATAACCGAACTGGCTTCATGCATTTTAGTCAAACCTTTGTTATCAGTAATAAAGGTTTATTTATCCATTTATGACTGTACTGTTTGGCTGTGTGCACAAAACCAAATGTTTTGTAGTCACTATAGTTCGGTTAATTTTAACATGAATTTTTTTAACTATTAACAAAAAAACGTTAATTATATGTCCACTCACTGAAAAAATTTATATGAAGTCACCTGTTAGTAAGAGTAAATATCGCATTAAGTCATCTGTTAGTAAGGGTAAATATCGCATTAAGTCACCTGTTAGTATGGGTAAATATCGCATTAAGTCACCTGTTAGTAAGGGTAAATATCGCATTAAGTCACCTGTTAGTAAGGGTAAATATCGCACTGTTAGTAAAAAGGCTTTAAACGTGATATTATATTTTTTATCACACCATTTATATTATGCTTTATTATAAAAAAAATAGATAACAGCTGCCCAACATTTTTATACGATTGATGTTGGCATCAAGTAATACAGTGTCACTGTCTCGAGATGCATTGGCCCCGGGACAGGTTTTTTGTCTAGTGGGGAATTGCAGATTCAATAATTATTTTAATGTCATCAATGTTTGTATGAATATAACTAGGTACCTATACCAACTAGGAAAAATGTGGGGTTCGCTTCTCTCTGCCTACCCTGTGTAAATACAATGTATCCATCGTGTTTACAAAAATGCATTTAAATTAACAGCACTTGTAAAAGAGAGATTGAAATTTGATAATTTAATAATGTTATGAAGGTACATAATATTATCATCTCGTAAAATAAGGAAAACATCTCTCCTCGTATGGGCTTGTTTCTTTTTCTCATTATTTTGACGAATTTCTCAGAAACAGGCGGTCGTAAATTACAGGTTCGAGCACATATTGCATAATGAATGGAAATTTAATATTTTACGCAATTTTCATAACATCGACGGTCCGGCCAAAATATTATTATGACCCAAAAGTAATTTACATATTTCCAAAGAAATTTAATTTACATATATGTTTTTTAATTTATTTATAAAATAAGGTATTTTAATCATGTACTTTTTAATTGAAATGTTATTTTTAAAATATTGAAAAAAATCGTTTATAATTTTAATAATGGACAAACGACGACATCTCCGTAATGTAAAAATAGTTGGTAAATTTAGTAAAAACTTTATAAGATAGATGTCCCTTTATATTTCAAGGTCACGAGGTCACGTGTTGCAGTAGTGATTGTCTCAAGTTCAAGGTCAGACAAGTTAATTGCGTTCCCGCTCCTCTTGTGTGTCTTTCCTGAGAGATTATTCAAGAAAGACTATTTGTATTCTACAGTGTCTCAGTCAAGTACTGAACCGGTTCATAAATATCTCAATGAGATTTTTTTGTTTTTAATTTTTATCATTTTTTATTGCTCACAAAGGATTCTGGGTAAATAAATTCAAGATGGATGCACAATCCTTACCTAGGGTTAATTATATGTGGCAAACAATCCCTACTTAGTGTTAATTATACGTGGCAAACAATCCCTACCTAGGGTCAATTATACGTGGCAAACAATCCCTACCTAGAGTTAATTATGCGTGGCAAACAATCCCTACCTAGGGTTAATTATACGTGGCAAACAATCCCTTCCTAGGGTCAATTATACGTGGCAAACAATCCCTACCTAGGGTTAATTATACGTGGCAAACAATCCCTACCTAGGGTTAATTATACGTGGCAAACAATCCCTACCTAGGGTTAATTATACGTGGCAAACAATCCCTACCTAGGGTTAATTATACGTGGCAAAAAATCCCTACCTAGGGTCAATTATACGTGGCAAACAATCCCTACCTAGGGTTAATTATACGTGGCAAACAATCCCTTCTTCTTCTTCTTCTTCGATGGCTCTACAGCCCATATCGAGCCTTGGCCTCCATCAATCCTCGCCTCCAACTCCTGTCTCCTGCTGCTGTCCTCCAGTCTGCTACTAGCAGTAATTGTTCTGCATCCTTTTTCACCTCACCCCTTCGCAGCTTGGGTCTGCCGACCTTCCTTCTTCCACCCGGACGTCCCTCAAGGATCCTCTTGGGTGCCCGTGATGACGGCATTCTCTGTACATGCCCAGCCCATCTCAGCCTGCTCAGTCTAGCATGTACAGAGAGCCTAGGAGTCTTGTAGATGTTGTATATTTCATCATTATACCTTATTCTCCAAGCTACTCCATCATTCACGGTTCCTAGTATTTTCCGTAGCACTCTCCTCTCAAATTTATCCAGGCAAACAATCCTTACCTAGGGTCAATTACGTGGCAAGCAATATCATATTTAATGATTCTAAAGTTTTGTGTTATCAAAGTGAAAATTAACAAATAAAATAGAAAAATAAAACGGTATTCTACCACATGCTTGATTTTACACGACCGAACGTTTTCGCCGATGCTTCTCGGCATGATCAATGTATAAATTAAACTAGTGAAAAGAATTTTATACTGTAAAAGTGTTGACAAACGTGTGGGCGGAATTTCAGTGAAAGTACAATGTCTTCAATGATATATGAGTAGGTTCAAGTATAAAGGAGTGGGGATACAATATTGTAATGCGTCAAGTTTCCGCCCCTATATTTTTAAATTATTCATTGTAATAACTTTTTGTTTCTAGCCATTGTTTAATTATATATTAGTTTTATCGACAAAAAGTACCAGAAAAAGTTTGTAAGATAATGTATACATGAATATACCCATTGTAATTTATTATTTTTACTCTCCACTACTATGGAATAGTGGAGAGTCATGATTTCACAATTTTTAAGAGTATTTTTTTACATCAATTTCTCAATGGGTATCATGTAGAGAGTGCATACCTTGAGTTTTGTTGTGATGTTTTTGTGTGTTTGCCGTATCCTATATGGCGTACACAAATATGAAAAATTGTGTCCTCTGTACAGATCAAACTAAAAGGCCGATGAACTTAATATTGATACCATAATATGAGTGAAGTACATAAATTTAGAGATGATTAGTTTACCATAGACAACTGTTAAGTTTTTCTCAATGTTTATGATTTCATCTGTTAAAATTGAAAAAATGCTCTCACGACGAGGAAATTTGAGATATTTTGTAAACTATTTATACAATAGCAATAATCTTCAAAAAACTGTATTTATAATTGATCAACATTAAAAGAAAAACATACCTACAATCGTTTGAAAAATTATGTTCATAATGATAGATTTTTGTATGAAAAATATATATATAACAAGAGAAATTTTTTACATACATACATACCATCACGCCATGTCCCTCACGGGGTAGGCAGAGAGAACCGAACGCCACATTACACACATTCATCGCCTCATCAACATTCATACATCGTCTTATACATGTTCGGCTGTTGTTCATGCTTCTTACATTTCCATCTTTCAAAATATCGTTTACATGGTCGTGCCATCCTTTTCTTGGGCGCCCGCGACCTCTTATTCCGTTCCTGTCAGCTTTGTATATTTTCTTCGTCAGGCGTTCTTCGTTCATTCTCCCCAAGTGGCCAAACCATCTCAATGTGTTAACTTTCATTCTGTTAATTACATCTTTCTTTATCTTACATTCTTTCCTTGTATCTTCATTCCGAACTCTATCATACATCGTTCTGTTACAAATTATTCTAAGCGATCTCATTTCAACTGCATTTATTCTGCTTTCGTGCGACTTCTGCCATGTCCAGGTCTCACTTGCATACGTCAGGGTTGGCACTACGATTGCGTTATGAATGGCAACTTTAGCGTCTCTTGATATGTTGCGATCATTCATAACTGGTCTAAGTGCTCCATTCACTCTGTTTCCTGCCATAACTCTTCTTTCAATATCCTTATCAGGCCGTCCATTCCGTTGGAACATACTACCCAGATAGACATACTCGTCGACTTGTTCAAGCCATTCATTCTCTACTTTTATTTGACACACTGTTCTGCTTTCACTCTTTTCAAAGACCATTACCTTTGATTTGCTGGCATTCATTTTAAGTCCGTTTTCTATGCATCCTTCATATACCATACTTACAAGATACTGTAACTCTTCCATTTTTTCAGAATTTTTTTATGTTTGGCAATGTTAAGTTATATGATTTCATATTGATATTAGAGTGTAATATTAATAGGGAAGCTTCATTGTGTAGTGGAGAGTTTAGCGTTGGTCACAACCCACTCATTTTTATTGTAAAATACATTTAATACAGAATTTGTACATATTTCAATAATAAAACAAAATCTTCTTAAACAGATGCGAACGTAAACTCCTTTACTAAGTTAATAACCTGTTCTGAAGCAGTTTATATTTTATTATCCATTGTTTAATTCCGTTTTTAAATGTTAATCAAATGATAGAAAGAGAAGCACAAAATGCAGTTTTTTTGTCATCGCATTTTGGTTCAGTGAAGTGACCGGTTCGGCCATGCGATACGTATAGCAGTCTAGTGTAATTTATTGAGCTACCTAACATGATATGCATCCCATGATTCAGCGGTTGAAGTTACATAGATAAAACGCGTAATTCTGCATTTTGTTACTAAAACCCTTTTACTGGGTAATTAAACACCACAGTTCCATTTGCGTTATCACACATACTTCCATTTTGTACGCAATCCCATTTTAATGTGAATAAAGGTATTCATGTGAAACGACGCTATAACATATCAGTGCTATGTAATAATTAGTATCTAATGAGTAAATGGAATTTATTGGTACACATTGCCAGGAGAGAACCAGATTGCTTCAAAAAGTTTGTTGTGATGGGCAGGAACAAAATTCAAGATCAACATCATAGTCTCGACAGAAATGGGTGAGCTTGACTGAATCCAGAATTCTCTTCCGTTCCTACCTATCTCTAGCAGTTTGTTATCCAATTTCTGATTTGCAAAATGAATATATTATCATTGCTGACCAGAGTCCATTCACCGCAGTTTGCGCTTTCCTGGGTGCCTAGTCATCGTGACAATTTATTAGCGATGGAAAAGATAAGATAACACGATGTATGGAAGTGACAATTGTCTGTCACGTGACACATTAAATTGAGTTATCTTTTCCATCGATAAATTGACACGTTGATTAGGTACCCTATTTTCACCCTGGGTGACTAGTCAACGTGTCAATTTAGCGCACTATATTTGCACACAATCCTGGCTTTCTTTACATCCACGCTCATTCATGCTCGTCGATTGTTCTAGCTTCTTATGTTTCCGTCATTCAAAATATCGTTCACATGGTCATTCCATCCCTTTCTGGGGCGGCCTCTACTATTTACACTACATTTCTGTATATATTTTTGGTCAGAAGTTCATCGCTCATTCTTTTAATATATCCAAATCACCTCAGGGTATTTATTGACTTTCATTTTATTTATAAAAACCTTTTTCTTGCATTCTCTCCTGATGTCCTCATCTTATATTTTATCATATTATGTCGTTCTATTACATACTCTTCTTAATGATCTCATTTCTACAGCATATATTCTAATTTCATGCGTCGTTTGAAACGTCCATGTTTCACTGGCATACGCCACAATTGCATTGTGTACGGTGATTTTGACTTTCTTTGAGATGCTTGGATCGGACATTACTGGTCTGAGTGCTCTGTTTACTCTATTACCTGCCATAACTCTTATTTCAATATCTTTACCAGGTCTTCCAATCGTTGATTTGAATATACTTGATGTTGTATTAACTATCACTGACAAATAACAGTATTTCCCTAAAATTAATATAAAAGACTATTCTTAGTAAAAGTAAGCTCATGAATTAATCCAAAATACCAGCCCCGGCAATACAGGACAGATCTTCCTAGCGCCTAAAGATAAGGACAGTCGACGCTGACAAAAAGAAGAAGAAAATTGTCAATTGCCAGAGGAGTCGTAAGATGTTTGTGATACGAAAGACGTATTATTCGAAATATTATTTTGTGATACGTCAAATCTGTACCTATGGAAAGAAATGGAGTGGAATTTTTGTTTTGTCTCTGAACTGCGACCATTACTGAATTATTGCGTTCTTTATTTATTTATATCTATTCTAATTCAAAGTACTGAAGTACATTCAATCTCCAAGGCTATAGAATAGTCTTAAGTCCTGATATTGCGTCGGCTATCTCATTAAACATATTCAAAATACGACTAAAGCAAAAATATCTATCTGTTAATACCCGATCCCCTAATCAATTTCTCTTGTGACTTACATAATATAGGATGTCTCATATAGTATTATATTTGTCATTTTGAAGTGAAATTTATATATGTTACTCTTATGCGAAAACATATGATTGAAATTCAATGAATTATTCATATTTTTATATTATCATATTATATTCTTTACTAAGAACACTGTATCCTGTTTGTATTTAAAAGGAATAATTGAAAAAAAATTAAAAAACAACATTAATCGAGTGCGCTAGTCGCTCTCCCACCGACCCATCTATATATGTATTATGGAATTTATTAGGAAAGAACAATGATTTCGTCGCATTTCCTAATAAAGGTATAATATTAATACCAGCCAAAGGTTGCAAGATTCGCTGTACAACAATTAGGTACTATTATTAAAATTTTAGTAGGTCATTTCATTTGAAGAGGTGGTGTCTTATTGTAGATTTATAATCTGTTACACATAATTTAATCCCAACTGTGATACATATTAAAATTAGTTAAGGAAATATTCAAAACCGGTTATCAGATATCTACTAATCACATGTCTATGAAAGACTTAATTGAATAAGAATAAATCAATCAATGAACGCTTCAATAAAAAAAGTATTTGCTACTTAAACAAGATATATGATGATGCTCAAATAATCTCATCTGACATTCTTACCGTATTAAAACCAGTATTTAGTAAGAAAACCACACGCCATCTATTAGATAAATAATATATTTTTAACTACCGACACTTAATAGTCTTGTGGTCCCATAGATGTACCTATGTATTAAAATAAATTGCCTATAATGTTTAATTGAATAAATTATGTAAAATAGCCATTTGAATTTATCTAATTATTATATTTAATTATTTATTAATTCATTGTATGTACGGAAAAGTGTACAAAGGCGGGTTTATTTAATTTTACTAATTCTTTCTTTCCCCTTAGCGCTTTTGTCCCGTTTCTATCGGGGTACGCTTTGACCATGATCCTGGAATTGGCGAGTCTGGTTATTACATTGAAGCGACTGCCATCTGACCTTCGTAACCCTTAGAAAGGGGAACCAGACAAATTGGATCATGGCTACACATAGCTAGTGATATAAATCCGCACATAGATTTTTTGAAAATCCAGAGGTGCGTGCCCCGCCCGGATTCGAACCGTCGACCTCACGCATGTGAGGCGACGACATTACCGCTGGGCTATCATCGCTCTTCCTTTACCGCTTTCCCATTCACAACACTGAATTTTTCAGCTCTTCTTTTGAAGTGCGTTCAGCAAGACTCTGGAATAATTTGAGTCCTGATATAACTTCGTCAAACTCGCTTTCCATTTTCAAGAGAAGACTAAAGCAGGGATATCTCTCCGATAATACCTGATCCCTCTCCTTTTCCTTCCTTCCCTTTGCTACGTAATATTTATCCCTGAACACCTGATCTCGATTTCCTTTTCTAATTCCTTCCCAATCCCTTTTTTGTTGCTATGATGTTTTTCTTTTTATTTATCTTGGTATTTTTTTATTTGTTCTTTTGTAGCATTCATTTTTTTATATGTACATGTATAATTCTGTCACTCTGTAATCTGGTTGGTTGGAAGAAATCGCCTAATGGCAATAAGCCCGCCAGTGTGCATTATAATTGTTTATATTATGTACAAAAAGTTAAATAAATAAAAATATAGTATTATAATAATAATAATTAGAATTTATAAAGCGCCGTTTAGTGATACAAGATCACTCCAAGGGCGCTGTAGCTTATTTGTTGGCTCTACTAAACAAAGCAGTCTTAAGTAATTTACTGAAGGTGTCAACGCTCTGAGCTCCACGTATATCAGGGGGCAATTTATTTCATTTTAAAGGCCCGTTCACACTGAAACTCCGATCATAGTAAGCCGCTTTATTGACTCTGTCCAACTCTTTTAAAGAGTTGGTACTCTGTGATCCCGATGATCTCAATGAGAGTTGTCTTCCTGATAGGACATTCTTTTGACATAGTTCTTGTATGTAGTGTGGAGCCAAGTCGTTCAGAGCCTTAAACACCATCAAGCACACCTTATAGTCTACTCGTTCTGGACACTTCAACCAGTGCAGTTCATTTAGAAGAGGTGTTATGTGACATCTTTTGTCGCGGCTGCGAGGTTGATATATGGAGCTGTATGGAATTTGTAATCGTACCTGATACCAAACTTATATTCATATTAAATTATATGAAACACAAAATATAACAAAAAAAATAATGGAATAGATAACAATAATTGTAGAAGTAAATTTGTATCAAAGATATTATGTAGCAGAAATGAAAGGATGACCTCATCTCAGTCGTGGAAGAAGCGTGTAAAAGAGGCTCACATCCAGCAGCGTAGTAAAGCTAACGAAGAAGACAGAAGATGTACCAGATAGTTACAAAAAATAAAATAAAATTATTGTTGACATGGTCACCCTGTATCTGTCCACATGTCACACGAAGCAGATTGATATCGTAAATCAAGTCGGGCATAGTTATTCCAAGTCTGAGCATTGCAAGAACTTGAAGAAAAGTTACGATGTAAATACATGCTTACATACATACCATATTCAGATGTAATGGGACACATCGTATCATTTGTTATAAACTTCCATGTTTGGTATGTATGTAGAACCATTTCTTTTTTACCGGCTTATGGATTAATATCGGAAGTTGAGGATAGCGTTTATTCATTGCATCAGTTTTTTTTGTTGACACATGTTTATATGGAATGTCATTCATTCAAAAATTATCACCACAGACCGATAATCTATATAGACATGACATAAGCAATATTTCTTGGCGCTCACCGCGTTGCTGTGCCACCAAAATTCGGTGGCAATCAAAATAACGTATTTGAATATTTTCGAAATGGTTTCGAATGAAAATTGAAACATTACTCAATACTAGAATCAGAAATTTCCTATATGTTTAATAGATGATGTTTGCTTGAAGTAATCTCGCGACAATCCATGTCTGAATATTATTTTCACTGTTGTTTGTTTCTTTCGTTGATTGTCATTTTTTGCAATATTGTGCCGAGACCACTAGTCTAGAGGAGCTTCTAGAGCTATTCTTCATGCCATGCATTCTTTGTCATTCTCACTAGCGTTCTGTGAAGGGGCCACGCCGTAGTCCCCATATGCGGAGCGGGTGGAGGTAGACGTAGCTATAAATGTTATTAACTTTTACTATACAAAGGTGTCGTTAATTTCCGATTTATATTTAAATATTGAATGTGTTTGGGATATATTCGTTCCACCTCACTCTGTGTACCAATCCACTGGCATAAAGTCGTAGCTTATCTCAACTATGTATATTCCTTACTCAACTTTGGAGCAATATATGAAAATGGCGTGAAATACATAGAGCTATTTTCTTTTCGATAGAGATAACATTGAAATTATTTTTATACTTAATGGGTCAATCTGACCCACCAGCAGTAAATTGTTAATTATCTTTGGGTCATTTCGATCCTATTCAGACCACCTACATATCTTTGTACTCCGTGGTTCATACATTTAAAACATAAGTATGCAACTCTTGTGTGTAGCAATCTAAAGTTAATTAAACTTTATGATCGTTGCTCTATAAAATACAATCATTTATGATCAAAAGAGATCTGTGATGAAAAGAGCATAAACAACGAGTCGATTTTGTATAAACACCAAGACATCTTTGGGAGAACCTTGGTGTTAAAGTAGGGTACATAAATGATATAGTAACTGGACAGTGACGGCAACTGGAAACATGAGCATTTAAACTTTAAAAACAAGAACTGTGTGCCTTTATGTAATTGATAAACATTGTTTATGGCAAAAAACTTTTATCGTTTATGGTTCATTAAAAATACTTCTTGTTTCCAACATCGCGTGTTTTCTATAAAAATATTCTCATTAATTTTCCTCCCGGTCGTACACCTATTCTTGTCTAGATTTTCTTCAGTCTTAATTAAGGAACTATTTTCTAGTATTAAGGTGAGTACTCTGTTAAGTAACATCATAACCATAATGTATTATTTGCCATTTACTCTTATATATATTATTTATAATTACATTTACATTAATATCTCGTATCAAATGGTTTATTCTGGTGTGGCTAGTATCTGTAATATCAAAATATAGTAACTGGACAGTAGGGCCAGTTATTGTTTATATTATAAGTTAGGAAAAAAAATAAAATGGGATATTACTCCTGAAATTGTGACTATCCTATTTTATTGTGGGACCCTAGCCACTCGTTCCATTCCTGCCCACTTTGTATATTATCTTTGTCAGGCGTTCATCGCCATTTTTTTCATGTGACAATACAAGTTTAATTTTGTGGATAGTGATACAAATCGACTAAGGATGTTTTCTATTTTGTAGTTTGTTTTAGTTATTAAATTAAAACTACTATAATTGGTATACCTACTCAAGGGCAGCGGTGCAGCGGACCATATCATTGTATTGTGGCGACGGTATTGGCACAATTAAATACTATTTATATTTTTGACAAATTTTTAACATCTTAATAGAAGCGATGTTGGAATATTATAGAAGAACCAGGAAATCAAAGTACCTACAGGGCTTACGACCTATCATCGGCTGGTTTACGTAATCACTTTATGCGCTTGCGCAACGTTCACAAATTATGCCTTCTTATTGAGTTCATATAAATGCAATTTTGAAATATATATATTTTTTATATATTTATTAATGAGAAACAGATTTAATTATATTTTAATAATGAGAAACAGATCGTTTGAAATTAAGACTTTTTTTACTATTGCCATCTATGAAATAAAGAATAAACCTTTTTTTGTAACGCCATCTATTAAGAAGTTCGTTTTTTTGTAAGCAACGAAACCAATAGTCCTTATACAGGTGACAGTATTGTCGCGTAGATGTCACACAGACATTATTGACTTCCGAAATAAATCCAAAATTTGCGTAAATGCAACTTATTTTTTAATTTGCGTATAGATAGGTAAACTATTTAAAAAAATGTGAAAAATAAATTAAATATGTATATTGAAAATCTATCTACAAAATTAACATATGTTACTATTTCCATCGTTTTTTTTTAATTATTTAGACATCTCTGCAATTGGCTTAAATGTGTGTAAACTTTTTAGTAATGTATGAAATTGCTGTTGAGCTGTAATAAAATAAAAAAAATATATTCTTCTTTGGTATAATTTTGTATTTTTTTTTTATAATAAGTTATTTTATGGTACAATAATGTTCCTTGTTATACTGTATCTATTCAGGGCAAATGATTGATAAACAACTACGAACCTTTCACTATTATTCATTATCCGTTCGCGACGGGTCACATTGACCCTTGGCGTTGGGCTTGAGCTGTGCGGGGTCATTCGAGTTCCGGTTGGGGGAGGAGGTAGCTGAGCAGCAGAATCCACTCGGTCCATTTGTTCCGTATTAGCTGGGCCAGGTGGAGAGATGCTATCTCGGGTACCCACCGGACCGCGGGTGAGATGGTCGGCAATGGTACAGCACAGTACAGCGAGCGACAAGAGAGCTCTGACCCAGTTGGGATGCGAACCGATAACCGCGGCGCTGCGGGCCAATGTCACTGACCCACTATGCTAATGCGCCAACTGACCGAGAACGAGATACAGAGACCTGTCCAATACAGACAGAATTTCTCAAAGTTTTCGAATCTAGGTGCCGCTTTCTTTGGACATGTTTATTGCCGTACTGAAAAGGTTGCCTCTTTACCTCACATCCTGATTTTTGCACATATTTATTAATCTTCACCCGTCTGTCCGTATTGGTAATTTTCAATTGATTTTTAACTTACTTCCTGACCAGTTTGAGCTCTTAAATGAAACTCAACATAGAAAAATTAACGATTATCCAAAATACGGGAATGAGAACAATCTCAAAATGCAATACAAGAATAAACCTAATGTTAAATAAACTAAAATCAATGACAGTAAATCATTACTAATATTATACAACACATTAACATTGATTTGCAAACAAAGAAATAATATGCTTCCAAAGTATATGTCAATGTTCCCACGTTCTTTACGAGAGGATGTCAGGATTTTAGACTTCCAAAAACGAGATTAACATGTAAACAAAATAGTTTATACCATAAAGGTCTCAAAATGTATAATATTAGTTTATCACCAAACATAAAAGAAACCAAAAATCTTGTCACCTTTCGTAGGCTAGGTGCTGAATACATAATTAAAAACTATTAATGTCATACTTATTTGTTTCTAAAAAAATATTTTTATATTTTTTTGTATTTACAAGATGTATTGATTTTTATATGTTTTTTACGTCTTAATATATTTTACTATGACTAACACTTTCAGAATGCCCAGCTCGAATCATTTGATATTTTGATAAAAACAAACAGTTTTGTATTTCACTCAAGCTTAGTATAGTTAATTGTTTAAGTAGGTGCCTACCATTTATATTGTTTCTCATCACGTTCATACATATATCTTCTACTTCTTGTGCCGCTCCTTACGGTGCTATATATTCGTCCTTTTCCTCATGACTGAGGATAGCGGCTGTAGTCCGTCGCCACAAGTATGGCCCGCCTCCATGCCATTTTTTTTGGGCTGAACGCAGAGCACCAATCACTCCATCTGGTCGGTGAGCGACCACGAGATCTCCGTCCTTCCACGCTGCCCATCACCGTTTCTCTAGGCAGTCTGGTTCCCTTCTGGCAATGTGTCCAAAGAATTGTAGGATACGTCTGTAACATATCGTCGACATACGATCCTCGATCTTCAGCTCGTCTAGAATTGACACATTCGTTCTTCTGGCTGTCCATGGGATGCGCAACATACGCCTCCAGCACCACATTTCGAAAGCATCGATCCTCTTTCGCTCTGACTCCCTAAATATCCATGTTTCCAAACCATACAGGAATATCGAGAATATCAGAGCCCTGATGAGTCTAGCCTTCGTGTTTTTTTGTGATGGTCCTGTCCTTCCACACTCTTGTGAGCTTTCCCAGTGCTCCCTTTGCCATGGCGATGCGTCTTTTCACTTCCGCTTCACAAACACCGGTGTCACATATGTTGGAACCCAGGTATGTGAAGTCATGTACTATCTCAAGATGGTTTAGAGAGTTTACGGTGCTAGCGCCAACCTTATTAGTGACGCCGCATCCGGAATCCCGAACCACTACATGAGATTACTAACCCTTTACGATATTCTTTTACGCCCCATACCTCGTCTTCTCTCTACCTTTCCCTCCACTATATGTTACCACGGAATATGTGGCCAAAATATGCTGCTTTGCGTCTCTTGACAGTGGTCAGCAACTCTCCCTCTCTCTCTTACATAATTCGTGCATGCATACAAACCATCACGGCATGTCCCACAGTGAAAAGAGTGTATTACCATATAAGGAAGCAATTCACGTACATGTATGCCCACAAAAAGGCGGTACATTCAAAATGGGAAAAGAAATTTATGATATTATTTTGCCAATTGTATTTTCGATCACCCTAGTCACTTATATAAAATTAATTAACGTGATTTTCCGAGATGTGCCTGTGGCACGGAAACAAGTGACATTGACCATGTTTTTTTCAGTTGCCCATCTGTACGACATAGTGAACTTTGGTGTCGAGGGATGTTGTTTTGCCAACAAAGTTGTCTGTATTGTTATTTAACCCGACAATAGACGTGAATCAAATGGTGTGTTCCTTTGCAAAGAACAATAATTTGTATATCTAATATATTTTTATTTTTACTTCGAAACAGATTTGTGTCGTATTAAATAAAATTAGAGCGTCATCGGGTGACGAAAGCCATAAATTAAAAAAAAAACCTAGTCAAAAGGGACAAAATAGATTAAAAATATAATTATATGCTACATGTGAAATTTTGAGAACCCATGAAATAAGAGTTTGCGAATAGTGTAAACAAAAGTAAGTAGATGAAATTAATTAACACCATAAATGTAGGTACACATTTATATTATAAACGTCTGTCAGTGTCACCCAACATGGGGTTGTAGAAAAACTATATTTATATTATGGTTATTTGTTACTCCATATTCACATACCTACGTACTTACGAAAGTTAATTATTTACTAGTTGCATGTAACACATGAGATCCAACTGTCGATAGCGATAGTATGTATAGTTGAAGAATATGTACCAAACTATAAACCCATAGATACAAATTATTGAATATTTTCAGATATTTTGTTTTCTATACAACATATGTAGGTATGTATGTCAAGATAGGATAGTATGGAGGAAGATCCTTTTTCCTACCCAGAATATGCAAATAGCATGATGGTATGTATGTATGTTTGGAGATGAAGTATCAAACTATTAAGTCTTCTTACATATTGTGTATAGGCGACTGCCATACAAAATGTATGAAGCGATGTCGTCACTAAATTCAATTTTTAAAAAAATTGTTAAAAAAAAATTGAGATCTTCTGCTACAATGTAAATATTTTTTATAGAAAATTAAATTATCTAGTTGGGGTGTTTCGGCTTTTTTCGATAATTGTAAAAGTTTTGGAAATATAGGCAGTTAAACTCATAAATTTATCATAAAAAAAATATTTTTCTTAATAAAAAATGTTTGAGAAACCCTGGAATTTTTTTGAAAAAACTAATTTGAGATTTTGTATTTGTCTATGTTTGTACCAATTTTCAGCGTTCTACCGTTTATGGTTTCTGAGATATATGGAAAAATAAAATAAAAATTCAAAAGTTGATAACCCCTGACTGAAACAAAAATTCAAAATTCCGAGTATAAAAGTTTTGTAGGCCTGTAACTATTTATATATTCTGAAATTTTAGGCTCTGTAAATTGAGCGGATCAAAAGTTATAAGGGGGGGACGGACACACAGACACACAGACACACACACAGACACACACACAGACACACACACACACACACAGACACACGAAATGTTCTACTCCGAATTCTGAGTAAATCCGTGTATGGAACATATATGCTGCGAAGCCTCTAAGTTGGTGTTTTTTGACTTCAAAGTTGGAAAAGCCGTGAAAAAAGTAGACCTCTCCATACAATTCTCGCGTATTCTGGCTTGATACATTGTCGATATGTTAAGAGAACAAAGTTCTCCTGAACAAATCGACAGTTGGATAAGTACTAGTTGCATGTAACACATGAGATCCAACTGTCGATAGCGATAGTATGTATAGTTGAAGAATATGTACCAAACTATAAACCCATAAATAAAAATTATTGAATATTTTCAGATATTTTGTTTTCTATACAACATATATTATGTAGGTATGTATGTCAAGATAGGATAGTTTGGAGGAAGTTCCTTTTTTCCTATCCAGAATATGCAAATAGCATGATGGTATGTATGTATGTTTGGAGATGAAGTATCAAACTATTAAGTCTTCTTACATATTGTGTATAGGCGACTGCCATACAAAATGTATGAAGCGATGTCGTCACTAAATTCAATTTTTAAAAAAATTGTTAAAAAAAATTGAGATCTTCTACAACAATGTTAATATTTTTTATAGAAAATTAAATTATCTAGTTGGGGTGTTTCGGCTTTTTTCGATAATTGTAAAAGTTTTGGAAATATAGGCAGTTAAACTCATAAATTTATCATAAAAAAAATATTTTTCTTAATAAAAAATGTTTGAGAAACCCTGGAATTTTTTTGAAAAAACTTATTTGAGATTTTGTATTTGTCTATGTTTGTACCAATTTTCAGCGTTCTAGCGTTTATGGTTTCTGAGATATATGGAAAAATAAAATAAAAATTCAAAAGTTGATAACCCCTGACTGAAACAAAAATTCAAAATTCCGAGTATAAAAGTTTTGTAGGCCTGCAACTGTTTATATATTCTGAAATTTTATGCTCTGTAAATTGAGCGGATCAAAAGTTATAAGGGGGGGGGGGACACACAGACACACACACAGACACACAGACACACACACACACAGACACACACACAGACACACACACACACACAGACACACGAAATGTTCTACTCCGAATTCTGAGTAAATCCGTGTATGGAACATATATGCTGCGAAGCCTCTAAGTTGGTGTTTTTTGACTTCAAAGTTGGAAAAGCCGTGAAAAAAGTAGACCTCTCCATACAATTCTCGCGTATTCTGGCTTGATACATTGTCGATATGTTAAGAGAACAAAGTTCTCCTGAACAAATCGACAGTTGGAAAAGATAACAAGTAATATAAATTTTGGTGAAGAAACATCTTTTTTGTTTATTTTTTTTTTAATAATTTTCATAAAAGTATACATTTTTTTATCACCATTCACCATTCGCGTTTGTTAACTTAACTAAATAGAATGAAAAGTTATATCACCATATTTTTTTTTAAATTCTGTGTAAAAGAGTATTATTACATTAAACTGTATGAACAGATTGTACTCTGCAATTACATAGTTACATTACAATCAAATTATACCCTTATACAATAGTTAGTGATGAGCAAATGCAAGACCGAGGTGGTCTTGGTCTTGCACTCCTAGTCTTGGTCTTGGTCTTGCACTCCTAGTCTTGGTCTTGGTTTTGCATTTCAAATATGGTCATGGTCTTGGTTTTGCATTTCAAATGTGGTTATGGTCTTGGTCTTGCATTTCAAATGTGGTCATGGTCTTGGTCTTGCATTTCAAATGTGGTCATGGTCTTGGTCTTGCATTCCCAGTCTTGGTATTGGTCTTACATACCCAGTATTGGTATTGGTCTTACTTACCCAGTCTTGGTCTTGGTCTTGCATTTCAAATGTGGTCATGGTCTTGGTCTTGCATTTCAAATGTGGTCATGGTCTTGGTCTTGCATTCCCAGTCTTGGTATTGGTCTTACATACCCAGTATTGGTATTGGTCTTACTTACCCAGTCTTGGTCTTGGTCTTGCATTTCAAATGTGGTCATGGTCTTGGTCTCGCATTCCCAGTTTTGGTATTGGTCTTACATACCCAGTATTGGTATTGGTCTTACTTACCCAGTCTTGTTCTTGGTCTCGCATTCCCAGTCTTGGTATTGGTCTTACATACCCAGTATTGGTATTGGTCTTACTTACCTAGTCTTGGTCTTGGTCTTGCATTTCAAATGTGGTCATGGTCTTGGTATTGCATTTCAAATGTGGTCATGGTCTTGGTCTTGTATTTCAAATGTGGTCATGGTCTTGGTATTGCATTTCAAATGTGGTCATGGTCTTGGTATTGCATTTCAAATGTGGTCATGGTCTTGGTATTGCATTTCAAATATGGTCATGGTCTTGGTATTGCATTTCAAATGTGGTCATGGTCTTGGTATTGCATTTCAAATGTGGTCATGGTCTTGGTATTGCATTTCAAATGTGGTCATGGTCTTGGTATTGCATTTCAAATATGGTCATGGTCATGGTATTGCATTTCAAATGTGGTCATGGTCTTGGTATTGCATTTCAAATGTGGTCATGGTCTTGGTATTGCATTTCAAATGTGGTCATGGTCTTGGTATTGCATTTCAAATATGGTCATGGTCTTGGTATTGCATTTCAAATGTGGTCATGGTCTTGGTCTTGCATTCCCAGTCTTGGTAATGGTCTTGCATACCCAGTATTGGTATTGGTCTTGCATATCCAGTCTTGGTATTGGTCTTGCATACCCAGTCTTGATATTGGTCTTGCAAATGTACAGGTGTTGCTACTTTTCCATTTTTTTTTTTCAAAAAATATCAGTAAACACTATGAAATACAATTAAAGAAAACACCAATTGAAAGCATTCAGCCGATATGACGTAGTTAATAACTTACTTTATTAATAAAAAAGAATAAATTTTTCATGAACGCAATACTCTTGCATTAGGACTTACGAGACTCTTGGTCTTGCAGAGCCTGGTCATGGTCTTGCAAGTCTCGCGAGACCATGACTTGCAAGACTTTTGCTCATCAAAATACAATACAATACAATAAAATTATATACTTAACGAATTATGGGCCGAACGACTTGTCTTTGAATATAATAATTAAATACTTAATTTTTCTCGCGTTATAAATTATTTTTGCACTGTCGATATAAAAGAATTGATAACGCTATTGATTCATAAACGATATAAAAGAAAACATTCTCGATCCGTTGTGAAGCTAAAAAAAAAACTATTAAAGCATTTTATAGCATTTTAATGAACATATCGTTTCAATGATAAAGATTGGTTTGCAAAAAATATATAGGTGCCCATACATTGAATATTAACATAACTCATCTTGTCGAGCTATTAAAAACAACCTTCTTTTTGTTTATATTAAATTATTAATGAACTGTTAAAGGCGGGTTATAGCTCTATGTTAATAGACCGTAATCAATATCAGGGAGAATCGATGTACCCATTAGCAAAAAATAAATACCATATTGCTGGTATTTGCAAGTGCAAGATTGATAGAGTAAAACTGGCGTTAACGCAGCTCATCATCATCAGCAATGGCGCTACAGCCCGGTGTTACAGTCTCTTCCAATTTGTCTGTCCGATCGCTCTTATCTCGTCCTCGATGTCGTCCAGCCATCTCATCCTAGATCTCCCTCTGCTTCTTCTTCCTTTATGACAGGTGTCCAATATTTTCTTTGAGACCCGGCTATCCTCCATTCTACAAATGTGTCCGAGCCAACGTAGACGTTGTATTTTGATGTATTGGACAACGTTTGGTTCGCCATGCATTATTTCTAGCTTGTGGTTAAACCGGATCCTTCAAGATCCTCCTTCACAGGTAGGACCAAATATTTTGCGAAGTATTTTCCTTTCGAACACCAACAATGCACTTTCTTCCTTCTTCCTCAATGTCCAGCATTCTGATACATATGTCATGACCGGTCTAAGATGAGTTTTGTAAATGAGGTTTTTTTGTTTTACGAGAGATAAGTCATAACCTCAAGTCCTTTAGCAGTCCATAAAATCATCTATTTGCCGCGGCAAGTTTTTCCCTTATTTCCTCACTGGTGTTGTTGTCCGCTGTAACAAGAGATCCCAGGTTTTGAAGGATTCAACAGCTTCTAGCTGATGGGTTCCCACGTTAACGCAGCTGCTTATCTGATAAAAGATACCGCATGAGGTCTGTTTTTAACTAGTTGCACTGGTTGAGGTGTCCAAAGCGAATGGACTGTATAAAGTGTGCTTGATGGTATCCAAGAGTCTCCATGACTTGGCTCCTTCGAGGCTGCACTGATAAACTGGATAAAGATATCAGGTAGTCACTATGCTGAGGTGGTTATCAGCCCGTGACTTCTGTCTGATCCGGCACATGTCATATTTATATTTCCATTTTTTGTTTCTGTCAATACTATTTATATTTACTTTTTTCAATATTTTGTACAAATGGTTATTTTTGTGTATTTGTATCATTCATTTTACATATATTTTTTTTTACTCTTGTTAACTCTCATTTTATAACATGTGAAAATATGAAAATTAATAATACTCAACCGTGTAAAATAACAGTCCCAGAACAGGCGTTATTAGTAAGTTTATATATTATGTTGTATTTGTTTTGTGTACATATTAATAATAAATAAATTTGTAAATACATAAATACTACATTAAAAAATGTGTTGAAAGATGTGCCATCATGTTAATTATATAGACTGTCACAATCACACAATACCGACTATTTAAGTGAATTGGATAAAAATGTTTATCCAATGCTCTTAAAACCCTGTTTTAATTCAAATAAAACTTTTATATTAACATAAAACAGGGTCGTAAATTAAAAATAATAATTATCATAAATGAGCATAAGAATTAATATAATCTACAAAATATTTGATTAAGAGGACAAAAAATATTGCATTTTGAAAATACAAATTTTCAAATATGTTAAACATTGAGATTCTAGAATAATATGTATTCGCAACATTTTTTTTTTATTATTGAAACCAAACAAAATATAACAATATACAAACAATAAAAATATTACAAAAAAGTACAATTTAAATAAATTATATGAAACATTTTTTATAGTATTATTTGGTATACACCACCTCACTAGGCTGAGCCTGTACCGAGGTGGCAGATTTTTTTTTTTTTTTATTTATTTATTTACATTTGTTTTTGCTTTATTAATTTATTTTTATTTATTTATTTACATTTGCTTTATTTATTTATTTATTTATTTATAATATTAAGAAGAAGTTACAATTCAATTACAAACTATAAGATAAGTAATAGTTATAAGATATTATAACTATTCCCATAAGTATTTTTAATAAGCGTTAAACAATTTTAAAATTTAGCATGAATTTCCCTTAAAGAAATATCACTTTTTAAAACACTACTCTAAGGGGATATAATGGGGAGTTATGAAGTCGCAATTTTATATGATATTTTTATTATTTCAGTTTATGAACTAGTATCATGCTGAGATTGTATTCAGGAAGTTTCATCACAGTGTATCTGTGTATGTTGTGTAGTATGTGCTATGTAAGGTGTCTTTATTCCACTTTATCGATTATATACTAAAGAACTTATTGGATTCTTTTCAAATTATGCGTTTTGTATATCTGAATATAATTATGCTTCTCAATTATTTAACTGTCAAATATTTCAAAGTTACCCCAAGCTCAGGAAAGTCGTAATTTATTATTTTTATTTTCAAATTTGTAAAAAGGCACATCACTCACATAATTTTGAATACTAATTATTCATTCATTCATACCATTACGGCATATCCCACAATGTGGGGTAACCAGCGAAAGGTATGCGGGTGTGCATTGCCTTATAAAAGGGAGAACAACACATCTATGTATACCTACACACCAGTCTCGTTTCACCAAAAAAGGCACTACATCAGAATGGGTGGTGAACCTCATAGCTGAACTATGTGAGATGTTATTGTTGCCTGTTGTATCTTCGATTACCCGGCTCTTACGGGACACTCGATTTAAAAGAATGGAAGCACTATTCTAAGCCGGTGCCTCACAGCTAAAATTACTAATACTAATTAAGTTTTCATACATACATACCATCACACCTATTTGGGGTAGGCAGAGAGAACCGAACGCCAGACTCTTCTATCTTGACATACCTGTTTTGCCTCATTTACATTCATACATCGCGTCATACATGCTCTCCTATTGTTCTGACTTCGTATGTTCCCCTCTTTCAAAATCTCATTTATATGATCATGCCAGCTCTTTCTCGGTCGACCCTTACATCTCATTCCACTCTTTTCAGCCTTGTATACTTTCTTTGTCAGTCGTTCATCGTTCATTCTCTCTACATGTGCGAACCATCGCAAAGCATTTATCTTCATTCTACTCAAAATATCCCTTTCAATCTTACATTCTCTTCTGATATCTTGATTCCTTATTCTATCATAAATTGTTTTACCACACATTCGTCTTAGGGACCTCATTTCCACAGCGTTAATTTTACTTTCATATGTCTTCTGCCATGCCCATGTCTTACTTGCATACATTATGGTTGGAACGACATAATAAAATATTAATAAATATTTGTATCAAAAATGATTTAACAAACTCATAATAAAATATTTGTATCAAAAATGATTTAACAAACTCATTTATCATGAAGACACTGAATATTTTCCATAAATGATTTGAATTCTTTGTGTGGAGTGAATTGTTAGTGAAAAGTTTAGCGTTGGCCGCAACCCACTCGTTTTTTATAGTATACATATCATAATATAGTTCAATTAGGTGAAAGTTTATAACGAAAGCTCGTGTCTTGATCTTTAAATGATAATATACAAAATTAAAAATGACAATGACGTCCTGTAGAGTTTATTGAAATTCAAATATGGCGATCGCCAACCAGCGGTAGTTTTAATTAAGATATCGAAATACAGATGAAATTAACACACAATAATATAAGATACTATTGACTTACATATAACCACATTTTTAATGCTGTTTTATTAACATTTGACTGTTATCAAATCGTATTTATTGTCAATAATAATATAACTAAAAACCCGTGACACGTAAGGAGTTTATAATATTTATTTTGAACTATCTTTCAAAGTGGCACAAGAGCAGCAGCGGCACTGGGAGCATTCCTGTATCCAAAGTCCATATGGCGAAGAGTGAAACTCCAGGTCAATAATAGCCTAATTAAACCAGTAATCCTGTATGGTGCTGAGTCCTGGTGCTTGACAATCAAGGACCAACAAAGACTGCTATCATTTGAAAACAGGATATTGCGTAAAATATTAGGTCCAAGACCAGGAATTGCGGCAGGTACCTGGAGACCACGAAGCAATGAGGAAATTCGTGCATTGACAGGACAACCTATAATCACCAGCGAAATCAGGTCCAGAAGATTAGCCTGGATTGGACATGTTGTCAGATCAGGGGAAGAAAAAGCCACAAAACTTATCCTGCAAAATAATCCTGTGGGCAAGAGACCCCTGGGAAGATCAAGGCAGAGATTGATGGACAATATTACCCGAGATCTGAACGTGCTGAATGCTTGTGATGATTGGAAGTCCACTGCAGCTGACAGGAAGGCTTGGATATCTATTGTTCAGGAGTCTAAAGCTCTACCGGAGTTGTATGACTATTGGAAGTAAGTAAGTATCTTTTAATAGTTTTCTTGAATCAAATTTTTGATTTGTGCCACAAAGATTTATGGCATACTATTCGGCTGATATCAGTGACGTCAAAATAAACAGTCTTTACAATGAAGACTCAAAGGATCACGTCATATTTTTTAAACAAATTTTTACCATCTAAATAGGCATAGTTGGAAGTTGAAATATTATAGGAGTACCGGGAAATCAAGGCACCTACAAGGCTAAAGACCCGTCACTATCACTTTATGCGTTTGCGCAACGTTCACCAATTATTTTTTTTATTGAGTTTCTTATCAAACTAATTATTGAGGTTATTCATCAAAATCGTTTCACTTGATAATAAGCTGAAACGGCATCGCCATCTATGAAGTGACAAAGAATCTATTTTGTTACGCCATCTATTGAGATATTGGTTGTAAACAATGTTAAAAAATTATAATAAAAATATCAACTCCCGACAGGGAAAAAATCGATTTTTTGCTTATAAGCAACTATACGAATATTCGATTATGTCATAGATACGGTGCCTGGTAAACAGATGGCGCTCTTTTTAATGGCAAATTTTGGTCACTTTTCTAATCTTCTTCTTCTTCTAGTATAGTGTCAGGTCCTTCCAACATTGACTATTATTTAAGAATAGTCTCCAGCGACTCGAAAAAACTCCACCGTGGTTTTTATTCCCTTTTATTCTCTTATATAGAGGAACAATGACACTTTTCTGATACCCAGCTTGATTGTCTACGAGTGGGAATCTCTTATTCAAAATCGTCGATTATTCTTTACGTATCAAAGCATCAAAATTGTGTGAAAATATATCAAGCCCATATTTAAGTTTATAAAATACCTGTTATTTAAAATAACATTCATGTTTCTATGTTTCGTTCAGAGTTATATATAAAAAATCTGAGAAAATAGGTATTATTAAAAAATATATTACGAATAAAGTACACAAAATGAAAAGAAGTGTTTTAGGCCAATATATAGACAAAGAATTTATTTATTTATTATATAAAATACAATTTTTCCTTAAATCTAGGAACAATTTTTTTTAATGCATCATAATATAATATTTAACTTACATTAAGTTACATAATAGTTACCAGATATTTTACTATTGTCATAAACTGCCTCACTAGGTAAAACCTGTTCTGAGACAGTGTTTAGATGTCTTATTAGTTTTCAGTTTTGGTTAATAACTATGGGAGTATTTTCAGAGTTCAGGTGATTAATTTATTTTTAATATAGTCTCTGCACTTTTTTTTAATCCAAATTTTAATGTCTCGCTTAAATATTTTCAAGTTACTTTTTTGTCTAAGTGTTAAAGGTAGTTCGTTGTATAATTTGACTCCAAAATACAGGAAATTTCTTTGTCCAAAAGTTGTCTTGAGTCTAGGTATTAGGAATTTAGCCTGTTCGGTCTGTCTAGTTGGTCTAGATGTTTGCGTAGAGTCAATGAATGAGAGAATAATATATATTTTTGTTAAATACATAACTTTTAAGAGTACGGCGTAATGAGCATCCAAATAGTAACTTGGAGAGTACCAAAAAGTAATGCAATGCATTTGGAACCCGGTTGGTCTGTTTTTTGTAAGCTATGTGTCTGCTGTGATCTATTTATTCATTTATCACACAATTTAAATAATCGTCATTAAAAATAGAAAACTGCTGCCCAACAAGGTATACCTGTTCTAGGGCTAGCAGTGTAATATCATTATATTTCACAGGGGACATATATAGGTTAAAAGTAACTAAACAACAACAAACATTTTTTTTAAAAAGTAACTAAACAATATAAACTTAACTATAGTACACAGATTAAAAAATGGAATTGGAGTCATCATGATATGCATATACATATTGTGTATGTAGGTATCTTATAATTTTGATTTGTTATTTACACAAATAATCTGAAATAGTACGATGCATAGTATGATAGTAAAGTGATATGTGTACCAACTTGTTGTAGAAGGGGAACTGTCATGCAGATCATCATACGGAACCTATAGGGTCACTGTCAAAATTGTAAAACCTTAGCCCTAAAACAGGGTTTCCTAGTCGAGCAGAAGTTATCTACTTGAGTAGCGTCTAGCCCCTGAGTTTCTTTTCTGCATTCTTAGGTTAGGTTTAAGTTTGTGTATAATAATAATAGCGACTCGCGTAAGCGAGTTGCTTTATAAATTGAATTATAAATTATTATAAATTGAATATATAATATTCTTTTAATTTTTCGCATTTAATATAAAATTTCACAGCTCATTTGACTTAATACTACGAGATCTCAACCAATCAGAGAGCCAACCGGAAACAGAATGCAAACGGGTAGATTCAGATTGTAGACTCTAGTATCTTCTTGTTGTTATTATAAATTTTAGTGTAATTTTTTAATAAAAACAATACAGTAATTTTTATATTATTTAAATTAAAAGGATACATAGTTATTATAGTGACTCGATAATGATCGTAGTTGAATGAAAAACATAGTTAATATAGTGACTCGATAATGATCGTAGTTGAATGAAAAACGTCGAGATAAGATTTAATGTCATATCGTTCCACTGAATTACTAGATGTAATCCGATTAATTTAAATTACGCACTACCCAACATTACGGACGGTTGTCCACATTTATCAATATTGATCAGGTAGCAATTTATTATATATTTATAAAAATTTCGGCATTCCTTAGAAAATCTCGGTATTTTAACTGGTCATTTATTAAATTATCATGCATGACAGTTATATCATTATGTTATAATATATAATACTTATATTTGTCAATGACATTTATATCTACCTGTTATTTGACATAAATTATGTTATCGACTTTTATGAGATGAATTATCGTAAACGAATTATGGTGGGATTATTTATTAAAGGCTTAAATTGTCTTTTATAAAACGAAATTTACATCTAGTAATGGAATCAAATGAAATACAAAGAAATTATCGTTAGTTGCCACCCAATGGTGTCCTCTTATTGATCGGAGCTCCTTGTCACGCGGATTTAGTGATCTCGAAGAACAATTTTAAAGCCTTTAAGAAGTTCTGTCATAGTTATGGTGCCTTACTATTGTTAGATTCCCAGTAGGCTATTTTTTTACAGAGATCTTGCTCATACCCCTGGTGTTTCTCTTTTAAAAAGATCTGAAGTCAATGACAGTCCACGAGTGTAAATCTCCCATTCACATTAGTCGATTGTTCTTTTTGCACTATGGTGCCGAGATTGCTAATCTAGAGGGCTCCGTGAGCTACTTTTCATGCTATGTATTTTTTTTTCTTATCGTTCACTTTCTGTGAAGGGGCCATTAAGTCCCTATATGCGGAGCGGGTGGTGGTGGAAGAAGCGAATTATTATTAGTTATTATATTACAATGATAACTACTTATTATGATTTATTATATTACAATGAGAAACAGGTATTATTTTTTATTATGTTACAATGAGAAATAGTAAATATTAGGTCGAGGCAGGATTCGAACTCGCGACCACTGGATTATTAGCATAGCGCGCTAACCGCTCTGCCATCGACCCATATAAATTGCAATGAGATTTATATTATATTACAATGACAAATACTTACTATCAGTTATTATATCACAATGAGAAATAATTATTATTAGTTATTATATTACATTGAGAAATAGTTAATACAAAGCTTTCCACTATATGTACGCTAGTTAGTTTACACATTGACGTTGATCATTGCTGAATACATTTTCATGAAGCACATTTGTTATGTTCTGTGAAGGAGCAAATGCAGAGCGGGTGGTGAAGTCGTAGCAAAGCCCATTTGTAGCAAAGTCATATCTTCACGTAATAAAAAAAATTTTTTTTCCAGAACGTGAAGCATTAAAAAGTTTTGACAGATGTAATAAACAGAGGAGAAATTGACAGTTTTCTATTGAAAACTATTTTACTCAATTAGTTGACATTTATTTTTCTTGATAATAACACTGATTATTATCTCCGTGAACGTATTTTTATGAATAAAATTTCCATTGTACACATTATTTAAACAAAATTATTAAACTCAATTTTCCATAACGTGAGAGCATTTTGAAAGTTTTGACAGAAGCAATCAAGGAATATAAATTAACCGTTGTCTATGGAGGACTAGCTCTGAGTTAATTCAATCTACAATCAACATGATGCTTTTTTAATAATTGATTTGAAAATATGCTTTACAATTGTCAAATTACAACTCTACACTATTTCTTAGTCGTGGAGAGTAAAAAATAATACTAAATGTAAAATCCTTTAACAATAATAATTATTCTAATTGAATAACTTAACTTAAGTAAATTTGCGATTCTCACAGTCTGACGCAAAAAAAACTACAAAGAATGACAATCATTGTTTGCACTACATACATATAAATTATATTTTCAGCGTAGATACACAATTCTAGAAAATAATTAAAAAATAAATTATTAATAATATTATTTTTTTTCGATGGGTAAAACTGTCACTTAATGATTGAACTCCATATCACACAGAATTATTTAAAAAAATATCGAATATTTTTAAAGTAGCATATACGCAAACATTGGATTTTTTCCCTGTCTGAAGTCAATGATATTTTTTTTTTATTTTTAACCAGCCGATGACAAGTCGTAAGCCTTGTAGGTGCCTTGTTTTCCTGGTTCTCCTATGATTATATTATTTCCTTATTGATTTATTTATTGATTTATTTATAACACTGAAAAAAATATGTTAAAATTAACCGAACTATAGTGACTACAAAACAATTCGTTTTGTGCTATTTTGTGCGCTTAACCAAACAGTACAGTCATAAATGGATTAACTTTTATTGCTGATAATAAAGGTTTGGCTAAATACGCAGGTAGCCAGTTCAGTGGTAACAATTTTTTTTCGTGTATAATTATATTATTTTTTTATTGATTTATTTATTTATTTATGATGCCCTGTGAGACCGAGGAGATCATACGATGGGGTAGAGCTAGGAGAAGATTCTGGAGGGACCATGTCAACAGGATGGACGCATCTCGAATCCCATCCATAGCGGCAAACGAAATCCCACCAGGTCATCGCCTCCCCGGAAGACCACCGAAGCGGTGGAGGGATAGCTGGACCTCAGCTTCACAGGAATACCTTTCTTGAAAAAAAAATCTACGATCTATAATAACAAGAAGAAGAAGATTTGTCGGCCTTCGTGGCTCAGTTGGTTAGATATCTGACTGCTGAGCCAAAGGTCCCGGGTTCGATTCCCGGTGGAGACACAGTTTTTAATTGTGTTTTCAGTCTGGATCTGTGAGACGATTAATATCGTAAGTCTCCAGAATGTGGCAACTTGTTATTGGGTGCGTGTTAAATTAATATTTGACATAGTACCTGTTAGTTGCCCGAGAAACAATATTAAATAAATTAAATAAATATACATCTTCAAGTACAGCAAGTGTACGAAGGCGGGTTTATTGTCATTTGTCATAAGGAAATTTCTTCCCACCAACCTGAGCAACAAGAAGTTTCTATAGTTAAATTGTTACAATAGTAGGTAGGTAGTATATTCTTTCTTTGTCTCTATTGAGATATTAAATTTGCTAATAAATAATATTTGTATTTCTAATGAATACTAATTGTATTCATTTGTACTTGGAAATTAATTTAAGCGATCATAAAGTATTTGGACCACATATTTGCTGACGTAAAATATGAAAATTAAACTCATAGTACTTACTGACATAATTCTCTATGAAAAATTAAATTATCCACTAAAAATAACATCCGATACCTAGGCATTATTATTGAAAGCAGTATGAAATGGAAATTACATATAACTACTACTATTGAACGCCTTAAAAAGCTAATTTTTATTTTTCTGAGACTAAGAAATATACTTCAAACAAACTTGCTTAAAACAATATATTTTTCATTATTTCAATCCATCTTACAATATGGCATTATATGTTGGGGGGGAGCTTTTAAAACAACTTTAGTGCCTTTAGAAGTTTTTCAAAGAATCATTATTAAAATTATATTAAAAGAGAGATTTGATTATCCAACTATTAATTTATTTCAAGAATTTAAAGTTTCAACTGTTTTAAAATATCTACAAAAAAATCTCATTGTTCCAAATTCATAAAGATAATCTTACAAATTCAAACCAATTGTCATTTTCTTTAAGCAGCAGAATAAATTCACAAGGATGTATTACCATTCCTCGTTTACGTACAACTGCCTCACAACATTTCTATAAGTATAAAGGTACTAAGTGGTTTAATGAACTCCCTTTGAGTCTTAGACTCGAAAAAAATTATAGTATATTAAAAAATAAAATTAAAAAATTGTACTGATTTATTTATTTATTTTTTGTTATTTCATTCTTGTTTTGTGTAGCTTCATATTTTTTAGTAAATGTACAATGTTTTGGTAAATGTAACAATATTAAATAGATACTCCCCTCTTTTAACACGAGATTTTATCTCAATTAAAGAGGGTTATTATGAATTATATGATGGAAATTGTATACCTTTTTAAATTATGATTTATATGTGAACCTTGTATTGTTTTTGTTAATAAATAAAAAAAAAAAAAAATAAAAAAAAAATATTACCTCGGTAGAAGGAAAGGAAATTAAAAAAAATAAGTACATACTCTAACAAATGTTCATGTCTTGAATTTTTCGAATATTTTTTTAATTGCATATACGCAAACATTGGATTTTTTTCCTTGTCGGGAGTCAAATGATATTTTTATTGAAAACTTTTTAACATCTCAATAGAGACGAAGTTGGGATAATATAGATGAACCAAAAATGAAATAATTTTCTGGCGCAGTTCAGGGGTGACATCTTTGCGAGACACGGTCACCTCATTTATAAGGTCTGTTGCTTTCATTGTTTACAAATAAACTAATTTCTCAATAGATGGCTTTACAAAAAAGGTTTCTTCGTTACCTCATAGAAGGCAACAGTATAATTCCTTATTTTCAGGTGAATCGTTACACATTATTCAAATATATAGAACTTTCAGAAATTACATAAGGGAACCCAATAAGAAGGCATAATTGGTGAACGTTGCGCAAGCGTATAAAGTGATCACGTAAACCAGCAGATGACATGTCGTAAGCCCTGTAGGTGCCTTTAGTTCCTGGTTCTTCTATAATTTTCCAACTTCGTCTCTATTGAGATGTTAAAAAGTTTGTCAATAAAAATATATTGAATTTGTATTTGGGTAGATTATTGCGTTGACCACAACTCCAAAATTTGAATACCTATTCAAAACACTCGGCGCTTTGAACATGACGTACCGACTTAAATGAAACAAATACCTAGGTATCTCATGTATTGAAATTGTCTGCACTGTTTGCAGAGCATTTATTGACTGTAGACAGGAAAATAATAGCAAGTAACAGTGAGTCACTCATAGATGGCGCCATTTTAATTTTTAACTCACATGACGTATTATTATTATTATTATATACATAGATTGATCTCGGTTATGATCCGGTAATTTCCTTCACAACGGAGCGTACTCAAGTTGTGAGGCTATGTGTTTGTGTGTCTGTGTGGTTGTGTGTAGTTGTTTAAAGTGGTACCTGTAGAAATTTTCTGACTATTGTGCATGTGTTGATAATTGTAGTTTTTTGTATGTTGGTGATTACGTATGGGGGTAACTTTAGTATGTCTATATTTTTTTGGAGAGTTTTTGGTATGATGCCTGTAGACGATAATATTATTGGGACTATTGTTACTTTTTCTTGTTTCCACTGTGATTTTATCTGTTCTGCTAAAGGTATGTATTTATCTATTTTTTCTAAATGTTTCTTTTGTAGATTTGCTGTATTTGGTATCGATATTTCTATTAGATATGTGTGTTTATGTATTTTGTCGATTAATGTAATGTCTGGTCGGTTATGTAGGTTTGTTCTGTCTGTGATTATGTCTCTATTCCAGTATAGTTTGTAGTTATCATTTTCTGTTACAGCTGGGGGTGTGTATTGATACCACTTGGGGTGTGTTTCGATAAGTTTATGTTTGTGGGCTAGTTCCAAATATATGTGTTTGCAGATGTTATCGTGTCTTATTGTATATTCCGTCGGTGCAAGAGTTGAGCAGCCACCTGTTATGTGTTCTATTGTTTCTTTTTGTAATTTGCACTTTCTGCATGTGTCGTTTGTTATTGTATTGTCTTTTTTTTTTACGGCGCTGGCCGATTTACTAATGATTTATTTTCTGGCCGATTTATTTTTTATAATATGTTTCGTGTATTTTTTGTTTTTATTATTTTGTCCTGAATAACTATGATAAATCCTTCTGTTTCTGCGTATAGGTCTGAGTGTTTGAGCCAATTATTACTAAGGGCTTTATCAATATGTTGTTGTTGTAGATGACTTATTATTATTATTATTAGTAGTCGTAGTAAATTTGATTTAGATGTAAAAACATGTAAAAAAATTAATACATCTAGTTTCAACAAAATATCATCATCATCATCATAAGCTCGACAGCCCTGGGTGGCCCTTAGCTGAATCCAGGAGTCTCCTCCATTCCCGTTTATCCGTTGCCTTCGTTCTCCAGTTTCTAATATTAATTGTGGAAGTATCGGCATCGATACTGTCCATCCATCGAGTCCTTGGTCTTCCTGGTCTCCTTCGACCTTGTGGCACAGAAAGTGTGAGGCGTTTTGTGGGGTTGTCGTCGTCCATTCGGATTATGTGACCAGCCCATCTTAAGCGCCCTATCTTGATGGAACTGATCACATCGGGCTCTTCATAGGTCTCGTATAGTTCCCTGTTATATCGACGACGCCAACCATTATTCTCTTTTATTGGTCCGTAGATCGTTCGAAGGATCCTTCTCTCAAAAGCCGCTATGGATCCTTCAGTTTGTTTGGTCATCACCCAGGTTTCGGAAGCATACGTGAGGACTGGCTTGATAAGTGTTTTATACAGAAGGATCTTTGTGTTTCTCCTAACCAGTTTTGACCTTAGCTGCTTTTGTAGGGCGTAGAAGCATCTATTAGCAGCCATGATTCTTCTTTTAACTTCTTCTCGTGTATCATTGTCGCTGGTCACTGTGGAGCCGAGGTAGGTGAACTCTTTCATCACTTTTATCAAATTGTAGTTTCTGTGAATACCTGGGGAGCTGAGTTATGGGCTTTAGAAGCGATCATTAGTTTAGTTTTATCTTCATTTATGCCCATCCCATCATCCTAGCTATTTCCTCCAATGCTAAGAATGCCTCGCGGGTGGCCTGGAGTGATCTTCCTATGATGTCGATAAATATAAAAATATTTGAAACAAATAATTATGGTAAGACTATTATGACATTAAATTATAAAAACATCATGTAAAACTGCGGAGAACATTAATAATTCCTTAATTATGTATTCAGTAGGTACCTAGCCTACGAAAGGTGACAAGACTTGTAGATTATTTTATGATAGTAGGTACTCATTCTTACAGTTATTTATTTCAATTAAGGCTCCTTTTTAGTCGTTTAATAATGAGGATATTTAATCCATACAGAATAACAATGTCGAGGAGAATTCGCGATACGTCAAGCCACGGCACTGGAAATAATCTCGAATAGTGAGCGTAGGTGGGGATAACTTCAGCTTGCGTTGGTAGCAATGATGTGAATTTAGAGATGTGCGGACGTCATATTTACTCCTCCAAGTGCGGACATCATAGGGATGTTCCGCCACAGTTGTATTAAATAATTTACAATTTACGCATTGATCTGCTAATTCTTTTGAGGAATTGTATAATGGTAATAATTATAATTGAGTGTTATTATTTGTAGCGCTTAATTGTTATTAATATCATCAGATCGCAGGTCGATAGCAGATCGATGTATTTGCATTGGGTTATGGTGCATACAAGAGTTTGTTGTTACATATAATGAAATGATTATATGTAATGAATGAATCATGACTATCTATGTATTACTTTTTTTTGTAAATATTACTGTAAACAAAAGTATTTTTAAGTTGCACTGTTTCTTCTGCTGATTTGTGTTCAAATTTTATTTTTATATATCTTTTTTATGTTTAGTGTCTTCACATATTGTTTTATTAACTTTTTTATTATGTTTCCTTTTTTTTGTTTCCTTTTACTTAGTATATTATTGTTTTTAGTCTCTATGTTTTTTCTCAAAAGGTACCTATGTAGATTTTAATGTACGTTTGTAAAAGGCAATTCATGCCGTATGAGAAAAATCAATAAATAAATAAATAAATCATTAGTAAATCGGCCAGCGCCAGAAAAAACATTTTTTAATAGCTGTTTTTTTTTATATATTTCTTACTTTATGAATAAAGGTAAGTCTGGCACCTGAGAGTGGATACGTTTTAATCCATTTGTTAACAATATGTAGGTCCTTTTGATATTCTACTGTTTCAATTTTCATTCAGAACCATTTTGAAAATATTCAAATACATTATTTTGACTGCCACAAAATTTTGGTGACAATGTCACGCCAAGAAATTTAGCTTATTTCATGTCTATTTATGTAATTTATTTATTTATTGGTTACAAATGTGACATGGACTTAATTGAAAAATGATTCAAGTGTATTCTCAAGTGAGCAGTAGGTAAATACACATTATGTCTCGACGTCACAAAAACGCTTTTCAGAACAACGGACAGTTTCCGAAACGGTCCAGCCAAATTGGATTTGCGAATCGCATCCGATCTATCGAACCGAAACATATCGGATAAGCCGAAGCGAATCGGATTTCCGATTCAGCAAACTGAATAACCGAATGGATTTAACTAATGGGACGATTCAGCTAAATAATATCTGTCTATCGCTATCATCAGCGACTGATTTATAACTGATTTGGCAAACAAAGCTATCATTTTGAATAACTAATATCGATTTTAAACTCCTCACTGCCAAGTCACCCCACAAAGCATTCCACAAATTTTGTACGGAAAAATTTCAGCTTTTTCATGAAATGAGTTTTGTTAAATTACTTTTGATTAAATATTTTATTATGTAAAATTTATAATTCAACTAATTCAACAAATTTAATTCGACCAATTGCTGCTGCATAAAATTTTGAACAATGCCATAGACTCGCCTGAACTTATCAACCTAGTAGTTATCCATGTTCCAGGTAGAATGGTTCGCAGACCTCAATTACTTCATGTTTCAACAAGTAGAACAAATATCAGGAAAAATTTCACAATTACAGGCATATGCAGCCAATATAACAATACATTCTCAGCTGAGATAGACATATTCAACGCGAAATATTATAGATTTAGACATGATGTTCTGAAGGTGATGCGCAACCAATATCCCTCTATCCTGTCCTCCTAGTCTCTCTTCTCTCCTTTCTCTTCCCTTCCCTAGTTGTTGTATATATGTGTGTATGTATGTATGTGTGTGAGAGGGTGTGTATGAGTGTGTATATGTGTGTGCGGGTGTGTATGAAGGTGTGTGTATGAATGTTTTTGGCTGTAGCTTCCCAAAGAAAATAAATAAATAAATAATAAGAACCAATAGAAAATATAATTGATATTGGTCTAGGTAGGTACATATTATTATCATCATAGCTGGATTTACGAGTATAAAAAAACACATTGTTCATAGAACGGTTTCATAATACAGGTCCTTGCCCATTGTTTTAATTAACTATGCCAATTATTTTTTTCAAATTATCATCCTTCATTAATTCATCAATACCAAAGAGGCATATCCCACAATGCGGGATAACCTGCGACAAGTGTTCGGATGTGCATTACACTGTAAAAGGAAGCATGTCAAAAAAATTTTAAATATATTTTAAGTAACTTACCAGATATTAAAAACAAAAAGATTCCTGCCGTAGAGAGGAACATCACTTCTGACTTCATGGCGGAATTTGAGAACACGTGAACAACACCACTGGTTCCAAAACTATACACAATTTTTTTTTATTTATTTATATTATTTTCACCAAACACGTTTAATCTCAATCATCTTTAAACGCTGCACTATCACACCGGCACCTGGGAACAAAAAAATATACAATTAGAAGGGTAGGTACTTAGTCTATTGATGAAAAAAAATATTTGAAAATAAAATCGTTAAGGAATGAACCAGCGCCCTCTGAAAACGAACGACGAACAATCCAGAGGGCCTTGAATGAAAAAACGCACGCGATATTTCATTTTCATGTTTGTACAATAGATTTTCATATAATATACTAGATGTCACAGTAAATTTTGTATGAAACTATAAGTGAGGCTTTTTTCCGCGGGATTTTTGACAACAAGGTTAGAGAATAACGACTAATGTGATTTTTTTTCGTATTTATTTGTGGAAAAAAAATACTTTGTTCATTAAGATTTAGAGAACAGTTATCTAGGATGTGTTTAAATGTATAGAAAACTGCAATATGTTGCCAACTAAAACGTCAAACGCGCGATACACCATGACTCACTTATTGCACGGAGAACTTCATCTAGTATATTATATGAGAATCTATGGTTTTTACATGTTCAACATATACAATCAAAGGAATAAAAAAAAATACACGATTAAAAGAGAATATCTTCCCTCAAATATGAGCCATATTTTTTTTCTTTTTTTTATAAGATAGTACCCCCTATTAAGTAACTGTTGTAACTAAAATAGGAACATACTAAAATTGTAGATTTTATATTTACGGTCTTATTTTAGCGTTATAAAATATCAACTTGGACCAAATGGAATAGGAACGTACCTATATTGGTCTTATTTTAGCGTTATAAAATATCAACTTGGACCAAATGGAATAGGAACGTACCTATATTGGCCGGAACGTTCTTAAAAAGTTACTGAATTAGACGTATTTTAATAATTATGAAAATGATGAAAATTTCATAATTTTCATAATTATTCATAATACGTTTGATTCAGTAACTTATTAAGAACGTTCCGGCCAAAATAGGTACGTTTCTATTCCATTTAGTCCAAGTTGATATTTTATAACGCTAAAATAAGACCTGCAATTTTAGAACGTTCCTATTTTAGTTACAATAGTTACTGAATAGGGGTTAATAATAATAATAATATAATGAATCTCTCCTTCTTAAACAAGTACATATACGTCTTCTTACGTTCCCCAAAATAAGCATAAATGCTTGCGCTATAGGTGAACGAAATAGGTCGAGGCA
Organism: Molanna angustata; assembly: GCA_963576475.1. Lineage (NCBI taxonomy): Eukaryota > Metazoa > Arthropoda > Insecta > Trichoptera > Molannidae > Molanna > Molanna angustata. The sequence goes on from OY754979.1 coordinate 30,932,853, forward strand.
GGATTTTTTTTCAAGTAAATCATAATCTATGTTTTTACAAGTATTTAGATTACTTCAGTCACTATTTTGAGTAAGCCTATGGGCTATGAATCATTGATATTTATTTTTTTTATTTATAATAAACATGACATTGTACATTAAGAGGTTTGACATCAATATTAAAGGTATATATAAAAAAAAATATTATGTATATATTTGAGACAGAGACAATGGAAGGGTACACATACACATCCAGACCATTGACACTCTCTTGCGCTTTGTTGTCAATTAGAGGTTTTGCTCTCCAATATGCTAGGGATAATCCCTGTGTTATATTGGATGCAGTCTTTGGTTTTGTAAATTAAACAACATTATTTTAAAGTGGATTTAGCACAATTGATCATACACTTCCTAACATACATGCACAGGCACTCTCCATACACACGTAATATACTGAACCATATAAAATACACACACAGCACACACACACACAAACACACACACACACACACACACACACACACACACACACACACACACACACACACACACACACACACACACACACACACACACACACACACACACACACATACATACTTACAGTAAACAAACAATAAGTTAAAGAAATGAGAAAGAAGTTACTGTGGTGGGTTTGATTCGATGATCCATAGGGTTATTTCCCTTTTGAACCTTTGGTAGTTATTGATATTTTTAATAGAATCTGGGATAGTATTGTAAATAGTGGGAGCTTGATATGAATAGTGTCGCTGAGCAAGGCTAGTGTTTGGATGAGGTATATGGTAGTTTAAGTGAGATGACGTACGTGTAGATCTTGTTTATTGTGATCGTGTTTTATCGGTGTCTTTAAATGTAAAGTAGCAAATAAGGCATTTAGTGTAGAGTTGATGTAGAGTTAGGACTTTGAAGTTTTCAAAAAGGTTTCGAGTAGGGAATCTTATAGGGCGGGACAAAATAATTTTGATTTCAAGTTTTTGACTCTTGTAAAGGGAATTTAATATTGAATTTGCGCAGTTGCCCCAAATAAGAATGCCATAAGTAATGATGGATTGACAGAGTGCGTAGTAAATAGTTTTGATAGTTCGATGGTCGACAATATTTCTTATACTCCTGAAGATATATACCAACTGACGAGTTCTTTTAGTGACATGTTCTATATGTTTATCCCATCTAAGTGATGAGTCTATAGTTACTCCCAAACATTTGATAGAGTCTGCTCTCTCCAGAGGTAAACAGTGACAAGGTACACCATTATGACAGCCATGAATAGTTAGTGTATGATTGGCCGATAGTAGAGGTCTATTTTTTATTCCAAAGGTAAGATATTTGGTCTTTGTCACGTTAAGGGTCAAAAGTTTTGAAAAAAAAGTTAACCAAATCAAAGTTAACCAAAATATCTGGTCAAATAGTGATGTATCGTCACTATCATTATACGATCATAACCTTGGGGTAGTGAGGAGTAAAACTGTAACGTGCATCTGTATTAGACTATGGAATAGTCTAAGTCCTGATATTACGTCGTCTATCTCATTAAACATCTTCAAGAAAAGGCTAAAGCAAAAATATTTATCTGTCAATACATGATTACATCTTCCTCTACTCTTCCTTTCCTTATCCTTTAGTTTTCCTACCATTGCTTTGAATTATTGTTCTTATAAGCTATCTTATTTGTTTTTTTTTTACTTTTCTTCTGCTATCTTTATTTATTTTGTAATGTGATTAACTTATTATCATAGTACCCACTGTTTTGTATATATATAACGTTTACTCTGGTTGGTTGGAAGAAATTGCCATTAGGCAATAGGTCCGCCTGTGTACTAATTATATGTACAGAAAGATTAAAATAAATAAATAAATATATTTGACGCTAAACGAATGGGCTGCAGTATTGTCACAACTAGAAGTATAAATTATACATATACGTACTTACACATTTACATCTATACACAATTATGTCGACCGTCGTGGCACATTTGACAAGCCGTTTGGTTTCTGTGCGAGTGTTCTGGGTTCGATCCCAGCAGAAGTGAAATTTATTTAAATTAATTTCCCACGCTAATATCGCTTCTCTCGACTGGAAACACTGGTTAGTAGGAAGAAATTGCCATACGACAATAAACTCGCCACTTGCGTAGGGTGCAAGGAAGTGTTTATAATATTTTTATATTTATGATAAGTACTACAAAACTATACATATACCTACAACAAACATAAAAATATCCCATGTTAAAATTAACAAAAAGGTCATTGTTAAAACACTAGCGTCTACAATCCGCATTTACCATTCCGCATTCTGTTTCCGGTTGGCTCTCTGATTGGTCGTAGATCTCGTAGTATTCAGTCAAATGAGCTGTGAAATTATTTATTAAATGCAAAAAATTAAAAAAATTAATATAATTCAATTTATAAAGCAACTCACTCACGCGAGTCGCTGTTGTTATTATAAACAAACTTAAACCTAACCTAAGAATGCAGAAAAGAAGAGCTGGGACTAGACGCTAGGACTGTATTAAAAGCATGCTGCAGAAAAACTATTATTACATTCCCCAATTAGGTTAATCACTTTACATATTGGTGAAATGTGAAACTACCCGATTATATTAAAATAATTTGTTTAACATTTATATAAAGGTATAATAATTACTTGATGACTATAGTAAAGACTCGTGGTATTGAAGCGGTGAAACCAGAGAAATTAACTCGTAGATAAACGTTAGTATGTTTACATTTGATTGCAAGAATATAATATAATAATGTGTTAGATAGCCACAGATAATATTTAACTTTCTATGGAAAAATAAATTCAACAAGATTTAATATAACTGTATAATCTACTTTTATGTCTCGTGGGCGTTCCTTCACAATACATAATATTATTATTAATCAGTCAATTATTATTGTGACCTGGCAATTTAATATGTAACTATTGTGGTTTTCTATTCAATTCACCACAACATATATTGATAATATATTTATTTGGTTTATTTGGGACAATAACAACATTATTAACTAATATATGAACATAAAACAATGAGTAATTGATCAAGGCCAAAAAAACTGTCCACAAAGTACGTATTTACAGTTGATTCTAAAAAAAGATTAATATTATATACTAAAAACTAAAATAAAATATATGAGTTCAAAAAAAATATATATATGAAACAAGGATAATGACGGAGATGGGGGAGGAACTGTAGGAATAGAAATATAAAAGTGTAGGAATGTGAGAGTTAGAGCAACTGATGGTATGTCACAACACCTTTCGTCAATATTATAAGAAATTTATTAGAATTAATAGCTAATAACGGATATTTTTTTAAGTTGCATATACGCAAAGATTGGATTGTTTTCCCTGTCAGGGGTCTATAAAGGACTCATGTATTGTTTTCATAGTTTACAAAAAAACCAACTTCTCAATAGGTGGCGTTACAAAAAGGTTTCTTCGTTACTTCATAGATGGCGATAGTAAAACGAGCTTATTTTCAAACGATCTGTTTCTCTTTATCCAATTGCATTGATAATGGAACTCAATAAGAAGGCATAATTGGAAACGTTGCGCAAGCGCATATAAGGATCACGTAAACCAGCCGATGACAGGTCGTAAGCCCTGCAGGTGCCTCGAGTTCCTGGTTCTCCTATAATATTCCAAAAGTAAAACATTTTAAAAATTGTCAAAAAAAAACTAATATTTTTCATTGCATAATAAAAATGAGTCGAGTATGGCCAGTATTAATTTCTTCGTTACGTAGATGAGTGTAGGTACATTTTTTCTGCACTATCAAATTCTGTTTTGCCGTAGGTACACATTTTTCGAAATAAAATTATCAGATTCAGGCACTATCTCAAATATAAATTTGATAGGCACCCAATAACAAGTTGCCACATTCCGGAGACTTTTACAGTGTTATTTATAAACGTGGCTCAAATATTGAACTGTGGTTGAATTTTTTTTTTATTTATTAAACATATAATTTTATAATACACATAAATATATAATTCACTAGTATAGTAATTTTTACAAATAGTTTTCTTTGCAATGCCTTACAATGTGATTTTTTTTCCTTTTTTATTTATATACATAGATCAAGAGTTGAACCGTGATTCAACTCAAATGTCAAATTAAACCGGCGATGTTGGTAGTTTAAGCACTGGTTCAACTTGACATTTCACATTTTAAAGTACCTAGTTATGATGCGTTTAAATAATTTCTATGATTTTTAAGCATACAATTTGTGAAAAACACATAAAAAGCGATTTAATCCATTATAATTTTCGATTGACGATGAATTCAAACAAAAATATCGAATGTCAAAATTGGAATAGCTAGAGTATGACAAAGCAATTGTGTGGCGCGCACGTGTGCCGCGCATGCTATTATATGGTCATGACAACAAACTTAAGGCCCTTGTATACCCTGGATATACAGATTTACACAAAAATGCGCACTAAACTAGGTAAGTACCTTCTAATGTATGAAACACCAAAAAGTATTTTATATCACCTAATATGTGAGATACAAAATTTTTCGAGACGAAAAGGTAAAATTTAGAGGATTTTTTTTTAATAACAAGAATAGTAATTAAAACATTATAATAATAAAAACTCAGCCGGAAAATTTTCATATTCTCTTTCGATTGAGGTAAAAATCTACTTATAGTTTTTTTAGTTACTTACAATAAAAAAATAAAATAAAGGTTTTTGTAAATCTAATTTTACAAAAAAAAATATTAAATAAATTCAAATTTCAAATAACTCATGCAATAGAATAAAGATGTAAATACAGAAATGACAAGATATGCATATTACGTCGTTGTCGTATCTTGGGCCAACGAAGAAGAATACGGTAATGAGAAATATGACCGAATTTTTAAAGTCCAAAAATAAATCGGATGCAAACATTTTGTAGGCGTTCAAGTTTGTTCAATCAATCCATACAAATATTTAAAAATAAACTAAAGTAACTTTTTCTGTCAAATGGTTGTGCACTTGTACATAAAGTATATTAATAAATAGATAATTAAAAACTATGTAGGCAAAATGGGCGACAGCTGTTGTTGTGTGTCAGTATGTTAACCAGTGAAAGACAATACCTTTTATAGTAACGACATCAAATGGTTGGCTCTAGTGAACAATTGCAAGGTAAGTATGTATGTACGAAGGTACTTTCCCCGCAAAAGATAATACATCTCCGCTAGCCCTAAATACACAGCTGACCCCGGTAACCCGACAATATCACGGTTAACCGGTAACTGCACTCGTGTGAACTTGAAAGGTCTTACCAAGCTAGGTAGGTACCACCTGTCACACATCATGGTAATAATAATACATATCTTCTTCATTCTTGGCCATTATACACTCTGAAGATAATACAACTGAATGATAAATATCAAGAAACTGATATACCTCCGTGCTACTTATTAGCATCAATAAACGTCATAGATACAAACAAACAATATACCGCAATTGTAAATAGCGTGATAACGTCAAAATAATGACTATTTATGTTCGTATAGGTTCGTCCCAACCTTTGAGACAATTGAGAACTAGACATGGCAGAAGACGCACGAAAGCAATTGAATGCGTTGAAATGAGAATATCACACCGATGAGGAGAATATTATGTAACAAGACGATGTATGAAAGGGTATGAAATGAGGACATTGGGAAAGAATGTAAAATAAAGAAAGATGTCATCAATAGATTGAAAGCGAATACATTTGGCCACACGGGGAGAATGAATGTGGAACGCCTGACGAAGAAAATAGGAAAATAAGGGCAGGAATGAAATGAGAGGTCGGGCCGTCCGAATATGGGTGGCTCAACATGAACAACATGAAAAAGGGAATGTAAGAAGCTTGAACAATAAGCGATGTATGAATTTTGATGAATGCCAGGATAGAATAATATGGCAAGATGGTATGTAAAGTGTTCGTTTTCTATGGCCTCGTGGCGGCTACAATCGATAATTCGACGAATGATCAATCAAAATGTAAAACAGTCTCGGATAGGTCGAAAGGCTTCCGCATTTGAATATCCTGTAGTGGACTTGACAAGGTCACTTCATCATTTGGATCTCTGGATTTTTCTTCCTTTCATAAGTCCCATTAAAGCGAGTTATTCGAGGATATCTAGAGGCTTTCGGGCAGTGTCGATACATTGGTTCTCATAGCAGTTCAAGGAGCTTACATGATTCTACGCCAACGAAGGCAGAAAATCAAAGGATGGTTTGTTTTGAGATGTTTTGATCTTACCATATCTTGGTTATACATGTTACAGTATTCTTAGCTGTTGCTATTCATTTCATTATCTCGACTTAATCATCATCTTTGATCATAGGGATATAGATAGGTTCAGATTTCTTTATCGAGGGAGGATCGTGTAGTAGGTATATTTGATTCCATAGATAACACCTGATCCCAATGCACATTATAAATGTGATGTATGCGAAGATGATGCGGGCTCTCTGTTTACTGCTCTGCTTAGTTACGTGTTCATAATTGGGAACTTTGTCGGCCAGATATTGGAAAAAAAAATTGGAAAGCTACAAATACTACCCACTGTTATAAACCTAACAAACTCCAAGCAGAATAATTTGATAATTGTATGTACTATATTTAAATGTAAGCATAAATGTTTTTCAAATAATCCTCAATGAAGTAGATGACAAAAATAGGTTCGGCATGATTTTCGTTTTAATCCATACAATATGTATCGAATGAATATTATTTGTTATTAAAGATTGTACATACCTAATGCTTACAATAATGAATGCGGTGTAACTTAAATTAAAACAAGTATTCAATTTTCTCGAGATCTAAGACGATTTGATTGACGATGAAAGTGTCAATGTCGTGCCGTTGTAAAATAATAATATTTTAATTGGTATGGTTGTCAACTTTCCATTGGTAATCCAATACAAAATGTCGACGACACTCGGGTAATAGCAACAAACTAGTTCATCGAAAGTGCTTTGCATTTTACTGGCAATTTACATAATTCAACCATTTATCCATGTATCGCCTGACCCAGGCCTAAAATGTATTCGCTTTTATCTGTGTTCAATCGAAGAAAATAACAATTAGAAATAAAACACATGTAGAAAACTGCATGAAGACAGGCGTAGATTAATGATAAAAACTTTTACAAGTACGATTTGAATTCCAGATAAACAACAGAAAAAATATGTTAACTAGATTTTGTTCACGTATGAAAGAATTCGAGATAATTATGACATTCAAGATTTTTTGAGTAGATCTTGTTACAAGCCCAGGTAATAATAAAAAAAAAACAAGTTTTGTGATGAATCTATCAAATTATTAAAACTGAATATGTACAACAAAAGTAATAAATATTTAATAATCAAAGTCTCTTAAAAGCAAAACAAAAAAAATAATATGCATATTTTTTGCAATTGTAGGTCTAGACTAAAATAAACCGTTAATATTATCCAACAACTAAACAAATATCTGAAACTAAAGCTGTAGATTCAGGAGCGAATGATATTTTACGAGTTCCGTTGTAATAAATTGGCGGTCTGGATTTAGTTAGCTCTTTGTTACCTCACAGTTATCAAAAGTTGATTCATCTCAAGATGAAGACCGGTTTTGCAACAAAGTAATACCGATCTTGATTGCAGTAATAGGATTTATGGTTTGGAAGAAGTTCAGATCAAACGATATCCAGATTGAAAATTGACAGTCGAAACGATGAAGCAGCTCTCATCAGAAATAGAATTGCAACACATTGCCCATATATGATAAAATGAAAACAATCAATAAATACGAATTCCTCGTTTCTACGTTAAAGGTATTTTTCATCTTTTGGTGTTTTTGATTTTCATTGTCTTTACCAGTCTTTTATATCTGCGCAGATTGCCGTATTATGTGAATCACAAAATCTCCCCAATTAGAATGTCTCTATGTTTGCACTCAAATGATTGTATCTAGTTTTAATCAGAATTCAACATTTTATTTTTACAAGTAGAGCATTTTATTTTAGTCATTGGTATGCACTGCAAGATTTTTCTTGAATATATACCAACATTTAAAGACATATGATGTCGGTTTCTTTATAAAGCCAGCCTAAAATTATAAATTACAAAACATTTTAATTTTATTCAAAACTTAATCCGGGACCAATTTTATTTTACTAGCTTTAGCTAATATGAGTATAGATACATGGAACCTTCCTGAGATTGTACTACATGGGAATAGGCTTTAAGTCGAGTGATTGAGTGCAGTCGCCATCTCCGATCAAGAACCCAAGGGAAAATAAAATAAATCCATTATATTATCTTAAGTACTCCGCAATAACAGTCTGCAAAATCAATAAGCCTTTAGAAATAAAGAAGTGTCACAAAAATACGTTCGACAATGGAAATTATTCGCAAAAGGCATTGTGTCATGTTGTATGTCAAATAATGTAGTTACACGGCTTTTTGCATGACCACAGCGCGGAGGTGCCAGGTTAAAAAAATCGTGTCGACTGCAAACAATACGGCAGAAAGTTGATGTTGCTGTACTATATTTTTTTCTTCTTCTGTCATTGCCTGTGTTGCCATTGTCGTGAAATTACTGTGTCGCCATTGTGCCATCACTGTTGAACAAATTGGCACCATCACGAACCAACAACACTGTGAGAGAATATCAGAGTCTGAGATGGGTTTTCATCTTGTCTTGTTGTTGCTAAGACTGCAATTACAATGTAACGAAATATACAGCAACAACAACGAATGTGATAAAATAAATTATAGTCTGATTCGTAATACAAGATTAAGTTCATTGAAATCGGTCATAGAATTTCTTCGATAATAAATTGAGTCTCTCGCTCTTCTTTTTGGTCAAGACTCGGTTTCAATGTCGTGCCTTTGAAATCAAACTGATATTTCATTACGATCGACAAAATGTAATTTAATATTATGAACTGATTATCATTGTAGCCTTATTTTATTTGAATTATGTCTAAGCGAAGCTATACAATTTAAGATGAATAATTTAGGGCAAACTAACGAACCCTGAGGAGTACCGATTTTTTTACATCATTTTTATTTAATGAACATAAAAAATAAAGACGGAGAAAAAATATACCTACTGATGAAAAATGATGATATTGTAATATCATTGTCGAATAGAATAATTAATATGCACTGAGAACAAAAAATAAGATTATGGATCAGAAATTCTATTTCCATTAGTCCGGATTCCTTTCCAGGCTCGAATATTGCGGAGCCATTCCCTTGATGATGAACTGCAATAGTGAATACTTCTTGCCTCTAAGTACGTGTCCCAAACATTATATTTTACCTAATTCCCTGTCGGTATTCGCCCAATTTAGGACCTCGGTATATGTAACTAACCATATCTGTCCACGCAACATCCTTCGATGAACCTACATCTTTAACACCTCAACTCCTATTAAAAGAACTTTGATCTTGATTTAATAAAAAAACAACAGAATAATGTTTAAAAAATCTTTTTTTTTCAGTTAATGCCATTGTATACTTATTTCATGTAATCGCTTGTCAGCCATACCTCTGACTGAGAGCACGAGAATTGAAAATTATCATCTATATCGATAAAGAAAACCATATCACTGCTCAACATTCTCACGATACAAGACACAGACTTCAACTAATAACTCCGAAGACGAATACTGCATACGGACATAGACATTATCAATACTTGGCTCCAAAAATACTAAATTTAGTTGCTAAAGACATAAAGGACATACAGATAATGAAGAAGACAAGACTAAAACTAACAATTCATACGTGGCTATATAATAAAGGGATTGACTATTGTCAGCAAATTGTCAATCCCTAACAACATATCTCATATAGGACTAACATAGTGAAACATAGACTGCACAATATAACAAAATTATGTAACTAATTATTATGTAACTAGTATACCACCTCGGAACAGGCCTGGCCTAGTGAGGTGGTACAAACCAACCCATATAAAAAAAAAAAAAAAATATTTTCACGAAAATATATTGTATATTGCTATATAATAAAGGGATTAACTATTGTCAGCAAATACTCAAACATTAACAACATATACAACAAATCTTACATAGTGAAACATAGACTGCACACTGCACAATATTACAGTTTATTTCGATTTAGTAATTAATATATGTAACTAGTCTACCACCTCGGAACAGGCCTGGCCTAGTGAGGTGGTATAAACCAACCCATGTATTTGATCTGTAATAATTTTAATTTTTCTGATATTTTTTTTTGTACTTATATTGTAATTTTGTATTTTTGGTATCAATAATAAAAAAAAAAAAAAAAAATATCTATCTCTAACTGAGAACAGACATTTATAATATCCATTGTACTTTTATCTTTAATCCTAAAAGAATCAAAACTAGACCACTTATTTAGTTATAAGTAGAAAGTCGTCAAGAAAAGCGCAGAATTCAAGCGAACAATAATAATTAAAATATTATTATATACATACATATGTTGCTTAAAAAGGAAATAAACACAACGACTGATGGAATTGGTAATGGCGGCGTGTCAAGTAGTTTTAATTAAACAGAATTGTGTGCGCAATTTCTTCCATTCCTACCAGTTTAACATGATTGAACTAGGTTGCTAATTAATAATTAATTGTAAAGAATGTCGGAAGAACAAATCGATCGATCGTCATTGTAGACATTTTCAGTAAGTTGTACCTATACACATATCTACCAACGTAACAAATAGGGGTGTGACAAAACGTGTCCAATTATTATCATAGGTTTTTATTATAATATACTAGATGTCGTAGTTAGCAAATTTTGTATGAATCGAAGTATTCAAGGTCCTTGATGTTAGACAACTCTATATTAGAACAATAGTCATCCAACTACATAAAAACCCAGCAATATATAAACCACAATACACCCTTACTTTTAATACAAGAAATAGACATTTGCTGCAACCGACTCATACACAGACTACTTTTGCCCAGAGACACTACACATTTTTAGCACCCAGAATATATAATATAGTTATGTCTGATATCTTGGACTTAGTACAGCCGAGTGGGCATAATTTTGGAAAGCTGGTTACTGATTGGTTGATTCGGAGAGGCAGGGAAGAGTCAGAGAGAGACTTGAGGTTTGTCCTAAGATAATTTTAATATAATTTACAATCAAAATCTTTTTCATACACCCTTTTACACATATCCACACACGCAAACACATCCTCACATTAACAAAAACACAAAGACACCTAATAATTTTTTTCATGTACCTACAATTGTATTTTATATGTACTTTTTATATTTTTTTGTGACTTAAAATGTGTACTTTTGTACTTTATTATTTGTATTTTTTATATTTTTTGTGCCTTAGATGTTAAGAATTCACGTAGCTGAAATTTATGCTTACTTATTGCCTAGTATTACCTCAGAACAGGCTTTGCCTAGTGAGGTAATAAATTCCATTTATATATTTCATGAACAATGTTTTATATTTTACTTTATATTGTATTATGGAAATTAATAATTAAAAAAAAAAAAAAAAAAGTAAGACATTTGTCCGGGGGATTTTTGACGTTTTGGTTCCAGACCACATCGTTTTTCTATAGAGAATAACGACTAATGTGAATTGTTTTCGGATTTATTTGTCTAAAAAAAACATTTTAATTATTAAAGTTTAGAGAACAGTTGTCAAGGATGTGTTGAAATGTAAGAAAGACTGAAATATGTTGCCAACCAAAACGTCAAACGCGCGATAATCCATGACTCTTCTTTTTTTGTGTCAGCAACGCTTTTAAATAATTTTCTGCCAGTGCCTAGCAAGGTCAATAGCACAATCATTGCCCACCACAAGCTCGTGCATAGTGCAGTAGACTAGACTTGAGGGGCAGCTGCACAGATGTGCGGTGGTCTGCTGCTCTCCACAGTCATATGTCGTTGGTATTCCCTGTTGCAGGAAGCTCCATGTAGACAGGTTGTCCAACGTTCTCCCAACGCCCATCCTCAGTCTGTTTAGTGACTTCCACGTACGCCACTACACGTTGTGGCCCGAGAGAAGACTCTCCTTAGGGCGGACGAAGTTATCGGGGGCTTCTTGTTGCCATAGACGGAGCCTTTCCTGCTCAGGGCGAGTTGGAAGTGGCTGCGTTGTTGTCAGGAAACTTTTGCGTGATCTTAGTCCTGTGTTAGGGGGGGCTGGTCATAGAGAGAGTGAGTAGAAAGGGTTTCTGCTTTGTGCATTTCCATCCGGCATATAACATTGCGCCTTATGTGTGGTGGTTTTGCACGGAGTACCTACTACATCTAGTATATTATAAAAAAATCTATGATTATTATATATTTTTTAGTGCTCCAGTGAAAAATCCGTTACTTAAAATGACAGATCTTTTGCCAATTTGGTGATGAAATGTTAGATTTTGTAAACTCGTATGAACATGGTTTTCTATTTTATAGACATGATTGTACATGTGTAGGTATTGTTTACTTAAAATAAAACAAATGGTACGTTGTTATTAAGAAATTAAGTTTATGGCGTCATTGTGAATATTTTATAATATAAGAAATTCTTTGTGAAATTGTTTTTATTCAAAAAAAAAATAAAAAGATAAACTCAGATTTTTGACCGAAAGTAGGCACTTGGTGGAATTCCAATATAATTTTATATTTATATGAAATGAATTATTTCTTCATAATCCCACTATAAATAAAAAAAGACCAAAATTTACATTCTTTGAAATTCTTTTCTTTTGGTACGTTCTCATTATTTAAATCGTATTTTTTGTCGCGTTGTTTTTTTATAAAAATACAAATTTTAATTTTAATTTTACCTAATCAAATTTTGATTCCGAATTTGAGTGAGTATAATACTATTTTATTTTCGTCAATTTTTCATCAAATATATTCTAGAGCACTTAAAAATACCGGATATATAATCGTATTCGAATTATTTAAAGTCACATCCCTAATCCTAACAAAACGTTATTTTTTCTATGGTCATATCATACCGTTGAATGCCTGAGATCTAATTGCTTAATAATACAATCAGCGAGGCAGTTTCGCTAAATGAGAATTCTTTCAGTACAAAATAATTATCGTACCTACATATTTGTTAGCTGCGGCAAAGATTTGTTGCCGACTATGTGTATACGAATGATTTCCGGCGGCCATAATGAGGCATGGTTGCTGCTTATCCACAATAAACCGATTAACTGCAAATGCAGATAAAAAATAACCGGTATTACGACATTGCCGGTACATGACTGACCACAACATCAGACAATATATTGACAGCCAACTATAAATCTAGGGCTGACACAACCGTCAGAAACTTTGTGAAAGCGAAGATTTATTTGTTATTAAGTGTCGTATTTGCTGGGTAAAAAAATCGTAAATTGTAAAGCTGTATATTTTGGTGTAGCATGTTAGCAATAGAATCATGCTGAAAATCATCAGCTGGGAGCTTGTCCTCTCTATTTTTTTAGGTTATACACACTTATTTTCATTAAGAATAATTTAAATTAGTAATTATTTACTGTAAATGTGAAATAAACAAAATAGTTAAGATTTTTTACGACAGTAATATCCTTCATATTTATCTTTACGATCTTCTCTGATTTTATGTGTTCTGTTATTATTGGTAACTTTAGAAAAAATACTATCTTCTGTATAATACTTAAACTTTCAAGCAAAAAAAAAATATTAATTTCAACAAATATGCTTCACAAGAAACGCATTAATAAATTATAATAGATCAATAGAACTATTTTATGTTAAATATATATAAAAATCAGTTATAGACCCTAAAACAAATATAAAACAACTTGTTATTGGGTGATCGTTAAATTAACATTTGACATTGTACCTCTTACTTGCCCGAGAAGCAATACTAAAATAAAAAATAAATAAAATAAAATTATATTTTTGTCTTTGAGAAGCTACGATGCTAAGAAAATATTCCGTGTTTGTGGAATTCATTTCCATTTATAATACCTAATTATATTATGAAATAAATCATTCGAAAAATATATAAAGGTAATCTTTATTTTGTTACAACCCTGTTTATGTTCGTCGCAGATACAACACAGCATCATTTCTTATTGACACAATGACACAGAAAACACTAATCTTATTCAGTTATAAATACTAGTTTAGATTACATACTTATATTTATTTATTAAATCATTATTATTCAAGTCGGCACCCTACACTTAAAGTAATCTCCTCCTACACTTTGATAATTAATAGCTACATTACATTTAAATATTTTTAGCAACGAATTATATTATAGTAAATATGAAAGTTCATATTAAACCAAATGTGTCCTGAAATTTTAGTTTATTTTAACTTATATTTTTGATATTAACTTAAATAATAATTATAATAATAAAATATTTATTGAGACGAAATACAGTTTACAAAGAAATATATCAAGAAAATAAAAAGAAAAACAACCTTTCTGACTCAAAAGGACCATGCTCAGCTATGTTGCAGGAAGACAAGCCCCCCAGCAGCTGATTTTAGCATGATCCTATTGCTTATGTATTATAATGTATTTATGACATATTATAATGTATTTTAAGACATATTTTTTTTATAACAAATGACTTGTTTTAATTACAAGCTGTCTTATAGTCCTTTAATAGAATAAAGTGTATAAATATTGAAAAGTACTTTTTTTTATTTATAAATAACCCAGATAACACCTTTTTTCAAATAAATCTGATTTTTCGAAATATTTTTAACAGCATGAAAAATCATTTAATAATATTTTTTACATATTATGCATCAACTATTTTGTATTTATTTTTGTTTTATAAAAAATGAATAAGTCCTTGATGAACAAGTACATATACATCTTCCTACGTTCCCTAAAATAGGTGAACGAAATCGGTCGAGGCAGGATTCGAACTCGCGACCACTGGATTATTAACCCAGCGCGCTAACCGCTCTCTCATCACACTATACATTATAATTAAAAAAAAAACATTTGAATATTTTTTTGCATATCAAGTACCTATACAAATTAAAATTTCACAAAAAAAAATTATTTTGTTGCATATATTATTGTGTATCAAATTCATATTTCACTAAAAAACTATTCGACAACATTTGTTGCATAATAATATTTGTTGCATATTGTACCTACTTACATACAAATATTTATTTATTTATAATAGTTGCCCACATTTGGAAGACTTAAGACATTTATCGTCGGAATCGAACCCGGGACCTTTGGATCAGCAGACAGATACCTAACCAACAGAGCCACGAAGGCCTACAATGAATTATATAAAAATGTTGAGCTCAATGTTAAGAATGATATTGTCACTATTTTTTTTGTTCAAATAATTTTAACCTCAAAGATTTCTATAGTATGAAGTTGATCTTAATCTTATTTTAATCAATTTTACGAGTAGTCCTGCAGTTTTAGCATGCATTGTCATCGGTCATACACATATTATGAAAGCTTAAGAGCTCTGACTGTTCGGTATGGAAACTGTCGATTGCAAAATGTACAACAAATGAAGTTTAAAATGATGTATAAAAATCGTAAACCAATATGTTCAAAAAATAAATAAAAGACATAATAACAATTTAATATGTATGTACATAAAAAAGTCTTTAAAATAAACAAAATAAAGCAATTATCTTAATCAAAATTTATAAAACGTAAAATCAACAAAATAGAAACACGACTTGATGAAGTGAAAATAAACCACAGACAGACAATACCAAGAATGAGATTATTATAAAATAGACAAATGAGCATGTATGTATGTAAATGTGTGTATGTAATTACACTATTCTGAAGAAGGTAAGTAGGTATATTTGAGGTCATGGTTAAGGCACGTTATACTCTGAATTATAATTCAATCCAATGAAAGTAAAAGTATGAATATCTTAACCATTTTTTCATTGTTGGATGGAATCGGAGGCACTTGGTTAAAGCGATGAGGAAATTCAATCATACAGCAAGAAAATCTAATATTTTATGATACAACAACCGCTGTGGCGCAGTTGGTAAAACGTTTGGCTCTGTGCGGGCGTCCTGGGTTCGATACCCAGCAGGTGAGATTTTTTTTAAATAATTTCAAATATCGGCTCTCTGGGCTGGAAACACTGGTTAGTTGGAAGAAATTGTCTCATGGTAATAAACTCGCCACTTGCGCACGGTGCAAGAAAGTGTTTATTATTATTACCTACTATTTACAAATACATTGTATTTTTTCCCTATTGAGAGTCAGTTTTTTTTTTGTCAAATTCGCATAATATTCCTACTTCGTCTCAATTGAGACATTAAATTGTCAAAAAATAAAGCAAGATGATTTTTTATAATTTGACACGACAAAATAATGAATTGGTATGATATTTTTTAATATGAAGCACCGACTTAGAATAGTGCTTCCACTCTTTTCTATAATCATAGTTTTCTAGTGTCCCGTACCTATTAGGCCGGGTAATCAAAATCACAACAGACATAATTGCATCTCACATAGTTCAGCGCCTAGAATTGAGGTTCATCATCCATTCTGAATATCATGTCTTTTTATGTGAGACGAGATTGGTGAGTGGGTATACACGCATGTGTCGTGCTTACATTTATGAGGTTGTGCACACCCGCATACCTGTCACTGGTTACCCCACATTTTGGGATTTCCCGTGATGGTATGAATGAATGGATTAAAATAAATACGTTTTGTATTGTTTTTTTAATTAAATTTCAAGTCTTGTTTAGTATGTCATTAAACCAAGTTTTTTTTGAAATGGCGCTTATAATTTGTTAAACCAAGGATTTTTGATATGGCGCTTATAATCAAACCAAGTTTTTTTTTAAATGGCGCTTATAATAATATTAAACTAAGGTTTTTTTAATGGCGCTTATAATTAAGTCCGGATAGTTGCCATCAAAGAATTTGGTAATTTCTGCGTGATTTTTTACAAAAATAATAATAAAAAAAAAACACTTTTACTAGCACCTAGTAGATATAGGTGATGATACTATTACCATATGGCGATTTCTTCCAAATAAACATTGTTACCTGTTCAGAGAAGCAAAGCTTGCGTGAGAAATAATTATAAATAAATTTTCCCTCTGTCGGAAATCGAACTCGTTACGCCGACATTAAGTCAAATGGTATAATCCACTTGTATCAGGGCGGTCGAAAAAATATTGTATTATTTATATGCATCATGGTAAATGCACATTATTAAGGTAAGTACCTACAATGCATTTAAAATAAATCTACACGAATACGGTAAAATTTGATTGTAGCATGTAGAATATGCAAAATGTGGATGTTGAACTCAAAATATAATACTATTTACCATAAGCGGAAATCGAACCTGTTTACATAGAATTCAACATTTGCATTTGATTTAATCGCCGAGCACATTGCAGATTGCAGACCTCACAAAACAAATCACACAATTATTTTATGTTACAAAGTAAATACGTTATTTATTTAAGCATGGAAGAAATAACTTACATTTGGATAATAAAGGTGTTTTACTCTTTGCGCTGTGAGGTTCCGCCTTGGAAAAGTGCTTCTGCTTTTTTCTATCATTGTAAGAGCCGGGTAATCCAAAATACAAGATGCAAAAAAACAACTCACATGAGGTTCAACAGCCACACTGAATCGAAAATTTTTAGAGCTGCATATACGCAAACATTGGATTTTTTTTCCCTGTCGAGAGTCAATGGTGTTTTTATGACAGATTTTTAACATCTCAATAGAGACAAAGTTGTTTTATTATAGGAGAACCGGGAAATCAAGGGACCTACGGGGCTTACGACCTGTCATCGGCTGGTTACGTGATCACTTAAAAAAAAAAAAATCTGAATATTCTGAAAACTTATGCGGTCTTATTATTTGCGGTTAGACTAAAATCTGACGTTTAGCCAGTTCCGGCCATATAAAAAGCTATTCACAGAATTCGGAAGATCGTTCAACAGCCGGCCTGCTGTGATAATAAAAGAGTTAGAATAGCAACTGATTCGTGTAGGTTTACTGTGAACGGGTGTTGAGATTGAGTAAATCGAGATTCTATTGTGAATGGGTGGAATAGGGACCAGAGATGCAAGTTCTTTTGTGAATCTTCCGTGTTAGTATTTATAGGATAAACTTAGACTACCGAAATTGCGTCTATGGTCTAGTGATTGCAATCTATCAGTCAATGATGGGTCGTCAATCAGATGTATAGCACGACTTTGTACAGCATCGAGGGTATTCAGTAGGTAAGCGTCTAATTATAGTCTGATGATCTTTATCGTCTCACAGATCCAGAAGACCATTTAAAAGGTTGACAGATGACATTGTCCGGCATGCAGATCATGGATGGTACCAAACACGCCAAGAATGGAAAAATTTAGAAGAGGTCTTTATGCAGCAGTAGATCAAACATGGCTGGTAATAATACTAAGAAGAATATGGAGACTAAAAGCATAATCAAAAACTGTGTCTTTACCGGACATCGAACGAGGAATCTTTGTAATGTATATTCCTAATTGTTTCAATATATAGAGACGTATTTCGATGTTTGTTGCACTAACTGTATCCTGAAATCGACATTTACCATTTGGCACAGATATATCAAAGTTTAAGAAACTCACAGTCATAAATTGTTGGTCGGCGCTACCATGACCCACAATTGACCCACATATTGGAACATATCTTATTCGAGGTACTCGAATGCACTCACTCTCTCTAGGCTAAGTGCAGAGCCGACCCGAGGCATGTTGGGATAGAGCAAAATCCGATTATGATGCTCCCCTGCTCCCCTCTTGCGATTCTAAACGCCTTTTTTTTGTCCAATAATATAAGCTCCTTGTCCTCTACAGTCACTTATTTTATGTATTGGTTGATACAGTCTACACAATTTATAAAACAGACAATGTTGCATTGCTTTATTAGTGGACCATTGAATACTCCGTGCATTATTTAATAGGTTAATTAACATTGAAAACAAAGAAATAATACATAATTAATTTACCAGTACATTAAAAAACACTTAAATAAGACAGCAGATAAAATGAAAGTAATAGAAAAGATAGGAGGAGACAGTTGTCCTAAACGGTCTGAGAGAGATGTCGAGTGTATTAAAAAAACATTGTTCACCGTGCAAGCATGGTACACAAAAGCATTCTGAGTGTAGTTGTTATTAGACTTATTAATAAAGAGTGTTAGGAGATCTGGTAGTTCTGCTCGGACAGTGAAAGTAATTTTTTAAACAAGTCTGGGGAATCCAGAATTTTTTTTTCAGTGTGGAGATAGATTGCAGAAATAGAGGCCTTGCCAGTAAAGTTGGGGGTGGCCGCAGTCAGATCCTAGGATTCTGGGTAACGTTGCCTTTTTAGGTGTGAGGGGATAGACGCACATGTTGCTGATAATCCCACATTGTGGGATATACCATGATGTTTCAATGTTGGAAGTATTTAGTAAATTGTCAATTCCAGAACATGTCCATGATCTTTTTTGAAGTTTCTAGGCCAATAAAATTGTCTGGTGGTAGTTATTTTCATGAGGCTTCAGAACCCGAGCAACAAAATCAAACTCTTCTGTGTAGCCCACTGAGGCGCACTTTTGGTTCAGTGGTAGGACAGGCCCTGGTCAACTATAATGCTTTTAAACATAGTGTTTTCCACTCTTAGCCAAGTGCACCTACTTTTGAATTTAACTCCAGATTATCTTTCAAATTATCTGCTCAGTGGCCGACCGTCATCTTTATGAAACAACTCAAGTTTAACGGAGCTTGTAGCTGAGCAAACATTTGTTCAAGTTGAGATTTACCAGCACAATCACTACTGGCAATGCTCACATCAATTTAATTTATGCGTTTTATTGTTGGTCTTTGTCATGGCGGAAACAGCAGACACGATATACCTTTTATTATACGGTTATTCGGTAATTCCGTTTGTTTGCGTTTATTTAAATATAAATTTGGCAGAACGGTTAGCGCGCTGGGTTAGTAATTCAGTGGTCGTGAGATTGAATCCTACAACTACCGATTTCATTCACCGGTAGTAGAAGCATTTATGCTTAGTTTAGGGAATGTATTAGGATGTATATATACTTGTTTCAAGGACATATTCATTCTTTAAAATAATTAAATTAATAAAAATGAAAATAGAATTGTCGGTGATCTCTTTTTATTAAACTCTTTTGATTAATTTTACATGTCTGTCCATAGGCTGGAATTTTGAAATCAATTTTCAACTAAACTAACTTTCCGACTAGTTAAAGCTCTGGAATTTACAGAGTTTGTCTATTCCCTATGACAATGCGTGTTATAACCGCATTGCCGTCGCGAACACACAAACTGCTTTCCAGCTTGTTTCATTTGATATTTTCATGAAATTGAACTATTTTGTGTTTCATGCAAACTTATTACAAACTCATGTATGCGTTTTACAATAGATTATATATGTTTTGAATTAGAATTTGTTTAGTGTATAAAACAACTGCGTTTGACAGCAGGACCATAGAATACACCACAGCTAATTTTTAACAAGGTCGGAGGAGCAGTCAAATTTGATATTAGTAGTGTTAAAAATCATACAACTACGTAAATAATCCGATTCAGCATCTCATACTTTTCTTTTTCCCGCACTAAATATGATACCTTTCGAATTTTTATTTTTTTCACCAACAATTAATCATCTCTAGATGTCTCAAGTAGGAACTATTTAGTTCTCCACCATATTTACAAACAGTAATTGTGAATCAACTACAGCATTACATCACACTGCGTGCTGTCGTTGATCCTCTCGTATGTTTTGAGATAAAATCGCGACTTTGGAGAATTCTGCATTTTATTTTGTGATCTAGATCCTATCCGATCCTCTTTGTCTATTACAACTTGACCATCTTCGTCACGTGCAGATGTGTTTCCATCTCACTGGAACTGCTCACCATCAAAACAAGTCACAGACATACTTAAATTCATTCTGCCTGTTGAAGTTACACAAAGACTGATTATAAAGATTATACTAGAAACCTATAGATCATCCGATGGAACAGATCTATGTAGACCTTCCGGTCTCAACACTAAAACAGATAATAGACATGATTGCAACGGCTTAGCTCGCATAGCTGAGGTAGTTTTTCAAACAAGCGTGTAGACCGCAAACTATGTCAGCTAGTATGGAAAATGACCTCAGCTATGCTAGATAAGCTAAACTTACTTAGCTTAGCCTTTGATCTGCAACCCGCTTTAATCCATGTTTATAAATAAGAAAAGGGATCGAATTGTAGTTCAACCACATTTCAATATTTTAGCCACATTTATATGTAAATCACACTGAAATCATCAACATCATCATTGGCGCTACAGCCCTGTGTGGGCCCTGGCCTCCTCCAGAATTCTTCTCCAGCCGTCCCTGCCCTCCACCGCTCTCCTCCAGTTTGCTATTCCGATCGCTCTTATGTCGTATCGTCCAGCCATATTAGCTTGAGCCTGTCTCTACTTCTTCTGTGCTCTGGATTGGTACTAAGAACATTTTTAGGTGACACGTTCATCATTCATCCGGCTGACATGTCCCAACCACTGCAGTCTACGTACTTTTATGACTTGTACAATGTTGGTTTCGTCATATAATGCCTGTAGTTCGTGATTATATCGCGTCCTCCAAAGTCCATTATCATTTACTGGGCCAAAAATCTTTCTCAGGATTTTCCTTTCAAATATCAAGAGGCTGTTTTCGTCTCTTTTTGTTAAGACCCAGCATTCAGCTCTGAGTAGAGTTTTATAAATTAGGATTTTTGTTTTCCTTTTTAATATTTTCACATATTATCACACTGAAAAAGTTATCAAAAATTAAGCCAATATATGTATTTAAACTTTGCAACTAAGTTATCCTCAATGTCTTGTATACATATATAGGTATATTTTCTTCTTTGTAGGTACCTACTTTAGCCACTTTCGACTTTCACAATCCTAAAAAGGGCCATTTCAAATGGTTAAAATGCCATAAATCAATGAATTGAATCCATTGATTTTATTTTTAATAACACGCCACCATGATTATAAAAAATAATTGTTGTAATTCCGCCATTAGTTAATGGATCAATTATATTTAATGACCGCGGCTATACAAAAATTTATGAATCGTTTTAACTGCACACATGACCGTTTATATCACATTATGAATTATAAAAATGATATCTGGAAATAAATTTTAGTTTCATAATATATGTAGGTATATGAATTTATAAAAAAATATTATGATCTAAATTGATATCCGAAACCAACTCGGTTTAAATACAAAAAGTTGGGAATTGCAATCATCATCTTCTTCTTCTTCAATGGCACTACAGCCTAAATCGGGTCTTGGCCTCTTCCAACTTTCGCCTCCAACCCTCTCTGTCCTCGGCCACCGTTCTCCATTCGGTCACGTGGAGAAGCTGGTTCGCATCTTTGGTTACTTCGTCTTCCCATCTCAGTCTTGGTCTTCCTATCCTCCTCCTTCCCCCCCCGGTTGCCCCATCATCATCCTCTTGGGTACCCGTGAGTTTGGCATTCTTTGTACGTGTCCAGCCCATCTCAATCTCGAGAGCCTCATATGGGTTGTGATACTAGGGGCCTGGTAAATGCTGTACAATTCATCGTTGTGCCGGATGCGCCATTCATCGCCGTCCCTCACTGGCCCACAGATTCGACGAAGCACCTTCCGCTCGAATGTGTACAGGGACTCAGCTGCTTTTACTGACAGTGTCGTTGCCTCGCATTCATACGCCAGTACCGTTCTGACGATTGTCTTTTACAGCGTCAATTTTGTTTTCCTATGGACAAAAATATTGCAATCATCTATTGCAATCATCTACATGGCTTCAAATACTATAAGATAAAAATTTTCACACTGGTTCCTAAATGTATATTGTGATATTGTTTATTATTATGTATTGTTTATATACCGTAAGGCACCGGCTTAGAATAGTGTTTCCACTAGTATTTTCGGGTATCCCTTAAGAGCCGTGTAATCGAAAATAAAACAGACAAAATAACATCCCACCACCCACACAGAATGTTGCCTTAATAGGTAAAACGAGACCGCTGTGTGGGTATATACGCTTGTGTCGTGCTTCCTTTTATAGAGTAATGCACAACCACACACCTGTCGCTGGTAACCTCACATTGTAGGATATGCCGTGATGGTATGAAATGAAATACTTTTGATTTTGTTTAATTAAATTTGTAAATAATGATAACGGATGGGGACACAATAGGTACCCAATTATGATTCTTTCAAATAGCTTATTGGGTCACTCATCCATCAAAATGGAGGATGTGCAGCAGATATACCTAGGTACCACATAATGAGTGTGGAATGGATGAGATTTAGATCAATTTCGGGAGTTCTATGCGATCCAAAATGGAGGATGTGCAGCAGATATACCACATAATGAGTGTGGAATGGATGAGATTTAGATCAATTTCGGGAGTTCTATGCGATCCAAAATGGAGGATGTGCAGCAGATATACCACATAATGAGTGTGGAATGGATGAGATTTAGATCAGTTTCGGGAGTCCTATGCGATCCAAAATGGAGGGTGTGCAGCAGAAATACCACATAATGAGTGTGGGATGGATGAGATTTAGATCAATTTCGGGAGTCCTATGCGATCCAAAATGGAGGATGTGCAGCAGATATACCACATAATGAGTGTGGAATGGATGAGATTTAGATCAATTTCGGGAGTCCTATGCGATCCAAAATGGAGTATGTGCAGCAGATATACCACATAATGAGTGTGGAATGGATGAGATTTAGATCAATTTCGGGAGTCCTATGCGATCCAAAATGGAGGATGTGCAGCAGATATACCACATAATGAGTGTGGAATGGATGAGATTTAGATCAATTTCGGGAGTCCTATGCGATCCAAAATGGAGGATGTGCAGCAGATATACCACATAATGAGTGTGGAATGGATGAGATTTAGATCAATTTCGGGAGTCCTATGCGATCCAAAATGGAGGATGTGCAGCAGATATACCACATAATGAGTGTGGAATGGATGAGATTTAGATCAATTTCGGGAGTCCTATGCGATCCAAAATGGAGGATGTGCAGCAGATATACCACATAATGAGTGTGGAATGGATGAGATTTAGATCAATTTCGGGAGTCCTATGCGATCCAAAATGGAGAATGTGCAGCAGATATACCTACCACATAATGAGTGTGGGATGGATGAGATTTAGATCAATTTCGGGAGTCCTATGCGATCCAAAATGGAGAATGTGCAGCAGATATACCTACCACATAATGAGTGTGGGATGGATGAGATTTAGATCAATTTCGGGAGTCCTATGCGATCCAAAATGGAGAATGTGCAGCAGATATACCACATAATGAGTGTGGGATGGATGAGATTTAGATCAATTTCGGGAGTCCTATAATGCGATCCAAAAATACCAGCAAAGTTGAAAGGAAAAGTGTACCAGACAATCGTCAGACCGGCACTCCTCCCGAATGCTGGACAATGTACAACTCCTACTCTAGGCAAATGGAAACTACTGAAATGCGTATGCTGAGATGGACAACTGGAGTATCCTTATGGAACTAAATAAAGAGTTCACGCATTCGTGGAAGCCTGTGCGTTACAGATATACATAGTAAAATAGATGAAAGACAGTTGAGATGGTACGGGCACGTTGAACGCAGACCGCCAGATCACATGGTAAACCAAGCAATCTCCACGGATCTTCCTCGACTTAGATCCAGAGGAAGAACAAATAATTCCTGGATCGTGGAAAGACGAAACCAACTGCAGAGACATGGCTTAGGTGACATAATACAGGGGGGGGGCAAGCCTGGTCCGACCGGCGAAATCAAAACCCTAGTGATTACCCATATCATGGATATAATTATAATATGGAGTTCTATGACATCTAAAGATATTGTAGAACTTCATGTAATAATTATATCCATGATATGGGTAATCACTAGGGTTTTGATTTCGCCGGTCGGAACAGACTTGCCCCCTAGGACATTACATTAATTAGTAAATAACAATGACAGAATTATACAACGTACAAGTCTTTCTGCCACAGACCCATCTAATCCACTTACCTACGTTTACATACATCATGTACTAGCTCTAATAGTTCATTAGTTATAATATATGTGAAATATATGAGATTGTCATTAGTTTTAAAAATCGATTTCACCAATAATAAAAATAACAAATTAGACAAAAATTGCTATACACACATGATACATTATACTAATATAACTTTCTCTATATCTAACTAACTAACGTTTGAAATCATATTTCTTAATTATGTTTGTGTATATAGGGCAAAATACGCTCCGATCGAGGGCTTCCGGTATGATCAATAATTTAAACTACCTACTTACCTAGATCATAGATCATTTATCTGTCATCTATATTATCTATGCTAATATCATATATACATATTATAATATATTTGTTCATCTTTCATCTTCTGTGGCAGCATCTGTCATAACTATATATCAATTTTACTTTTTTAACGTCTGCATATATGAACAAACCCTTTCTCCTCTGAAAATTATAATTTTTCATAAAAAAATGTTTTTTGTTATTGGGATTAATATTTTCTTTTTTATACAATTTTGTTATTTTTTTAATATAAATTGTAATTGTATGTATTATCATATTTAATACTGTTTAATTTGTATATGTAAAAGGCTACTACGCCGTAAATTGTTGTGAATAAATAAAAAAATAAATTTTGCCCAGAGTGCAAACTGGGTAAAAGAGACAATTATTAAAACAGCTACAATGAAAACATAAAAACTATTATAATGATTTAATTAAAAACCACATTAATCTTACATGAAAAACAAAACATTTGTCAACACATCAACATTTTGTCGGCCTTTGTGGCTCAGTTAGCTAGGTATCTGACTGCTGATACAAGGGTCTCGGGTTCGATTCCCGGTGGAGATAAAGTTTTTAATTGTGTTTTCTCCAAGTCTCCATAATGTAGCAACTTGATATTGGGTGCGTGTTAAATGATCATTGCCATAGTACCTGTAAGTTACCCGAGAAGCTACATAAAATAAAATAAAATATAAACATATATAGCTAAAAACACATGCTTCGAAATAAACAATCTGTGGTTTAAGGGGGGGACTGCTGCCAACGTACCTATTTTTCAATTTGATATACCATCATTATTTCTTATCAAATCGTTTTGAAAAAAATAATTTAGATAGTTTGGGTATTCATAAAGAAAAATGTATCTTTACTTTTTGATAATGTTCTGTATATATTCTTGTAGAAAAATAATGGCATACCCCGATTTTCAACGTTTATATTAGAAAAATACGATGTGACGTTGCATTAATGCTTCAGGTTTAGAAAATAAACCTAAAAAACATTTATTTTCCATACAGCGCCATTGCGAAATATAAGTTTTTTTGGTTTATTAACTTAACCTGATGCATTAATGCAACGTTAAATCGTATTTTTCCAGATATTTTGATCTTCTTAATAAATTTATAAAAAAATATAATGCTCTATACCTTATAGTTTTTTAGAAATATTAGATAAATGTCAAAAATTGGGGTATAATTATTATTTTCCTGCAAGAATATATACAGAACATAATTAAAAGTTAAGGTATATTTTTCTTTATTAATATACAAACTAACTAGGTTATTTTTTGTAAATTATTCGTTTTGTAGTAATCATGCAAATTCAAATTGAAAAAATAGGTACGTTGGCAGCAGTCCCCCCCTTAATGTATTTTTTTATATAGTTTAATGTAGGTACCTACCTACCTACCTACTATAATAATGAAAAAAAAATATATTTAATTTTAAGTTCTTTTTAAATTTTTCGCAACGCGACTCCCATTCACCGGTATCGCTCTGTGCTGAGCATCGTCAGAAATTTAAACATAACTTAATTTTTTTTTTGTTTCATAATTCTAGTTGATTATGGAGTTCTACCATGAAAAAAATAATGTATTTTTAACACATACCTATATTGTATTTAAATTTTAGGGTCCAAATCTCATAAATTACATTCCAAATATAAACTCCAAATCTCGCACTCTTCTGTGCGCGCAGTTTTTTTTAAGTTTTCGCTTTAAGTATAAATATCCAACTATATTGTGTAAATAGGCTGTAAGATTTTCGAGCAAAATACAATTTCAAAAATAAATCCAATATCAATTCCAATCGAACCGGTTTTGGTGGTATTAATTCGCGACCCGATAAAGTGTCCCTTGTGTCATTGGTTCGATCGCGAATCAGACCTTTGTGTGCGTCTGTGAGAGAGAACCAACCGTAGGCGGCGTCGGGTCCTGGAGTGGCCCACGCGACTTCCCGGCGTCTCCAACCGGTCCCTGCCGTGTTATCTCGCTCTGGAGAAGGACAAAGAAAGGCGCAACAGCAACAGCAGACCTATCTAAAGGGACACGTCATGGTGGGGTGCCCATGTACCAACAGGCGGACCATATTAATTAAAACGAACCGCAGACGAGAACGAGCACGTTTTATTAACGTTAAAAACCATGAGATTGGTAATATAGAGACGAAGATATATATGTACATAATATATAGGTACCTGTGACCGTTCGGAAGTCCAAATTTCACCATAGGTAATTCGTTTATTTTTTAAGGGGGGGACTGCTGCCAACGTACCTACCTATTTTTCAATTTGATATACCATCATTATTTCTTATCAAATCGTTTTGAAAAAAATAATTCAGATAGTTTGGGTATTAATAAAGATTAATATATCTTTATTTTTTAATAATGTTCTGTATAAATTCCCGTAGAAAAATAATGGCATACCCCGATTTTCAACGTTTATCTTATATTTTTAATAAAATATAAGGCGTAGTTCAACATATTTTTTTTAAATTAAAGAAGACAAAAATATCTAGAAAAATATTATGTGACGTTGAATTAATGTTTCAGGTTTAGTAAATAAACCTAAAAAACATTTATTTTCCATTCAGCGCCATTGCGAAATAAAAGTTTTTTGGGTTTATTAACTTAACCTGATGCATTAAAGCAGCGTTACATCGTATTTTTCCAGATATTTTGATTTTCTTTAATTTATAAAAAAATATAATGCTCTATAGGTACCTTATGGTTTTTTAGAAATTTAAGATAAATGGCAAAAATCGGGGTATGCTTATTATTTTCCTACAAGAATATATACAGAACATACTTAAAAAGTTAAGGTATATTTTTCTTTATTAATTTCCAAACTAACTAGGTTATTTTTTTCAAAAGGATTCGTTTTTTAATAATGATGCAAATTCAAATTGAAAAAATTGGTACGTTGGCAGCAGTCACCCTCTTAAGTAACAAAAAATATTATGTTTTTTTGAGAATGAATTTGTCCTTGCAACAAGCACATATACATCCTCACACACCCCCTGAATTTAGCAGAAATGCTTGTACTATAGGTGAAAGAAGTTACCGAAGAAGTATATACTTAAGTATAAATTCAAGATATTTCAAAATTTATTAAAATAATTTAATTTTTAATATTTTTAATATTTCAATATTGTTCCAATGTAATCTGTTTTTTTAAAGAATTTAATTTTTAATATTTCAATATTGTTCCAATGTAATCTGTTTTTTTAAAAGAATTTAATTTTTAATATTTCAATATTGTTCCAATGTAATCTGTTTTTTAAAAGAATTTAATTTTTAATTTTTTTAAACAATTATTATTATTATTATTTCGCATAATGAGGGCTCCGTATATCACTTGCATACTCAAGTCTACAGCGAACTAAAGAGTTATGTTACAGCAAAGGCGATTTGCTTAGCTGTATTTGTATGAACATGGGCATAATTTCTTTATCTTTGTATCACTATCTGTCTCTACAGGATTTCTCATACTATATACTACGTCCGCACGTGTTTTGTTTTAGATTCTTTGTCAAAAATGGTAAATTATTCGTGATGAAATGATGGTGTGTCAACGACATTCCATTAATATTGAATCCATCGTTAATGTGACAATAGTTTATGGTGAATTTATATGGCTGCGATAAGTGTTTGCGATAAGAGTTTTACGGCCATTTTGAGGTTTCTTCGGTGCTGAGGACTGTAAATAATAGTTAGCTAGAGGAATTTTATATTGAATACTTCAACTCCCAACAGTTTGATAGTCTGTTATGATTCTAAATTATGTCTTCATAAAATAAACCAACATGAAACTTATTAAATTTTTAAGTTCTCCAAGCTTATTAAATTTTATGTTAGTGAATATCATCGCAGCAGTTTTTACTACAGGGTTGTAAAAACTTTATATTCTTTCTCCTTGGCCTCATGGCTGAAGATGGTGACTTAACTCACTCACCCGCCGAATGGTAGGACAGGTTTTTGACAGATCGAAGCTCTTCAATGATAGAAAATTATGTAGCGGATTTGACAAGATCCTCTGAATATTCTATCCTCCATGCTTCCCATTACCGTGAGATCCTCGAGGATATCTGTGGCCCTTCTGGCAATATTTTATTTATTTATTTTATTTTTTTTTATTTTTCATTTGTTTGGAAACTTAACAGCTATACATTTATAATACTTAATTTCAAATGAGAATACAAAATAAATAGCCAATTATAAAGTTTCACATATTTAAATTATTATACATTATTAATGTTGGGTAGTCATATGTGCATAATGTTGAAAGATTCGATGTTAGAAGATAGTTGACAGGTGATCATTTATTTGATCGAACCACACTAGCTATTCTCATTCATTCTACTGAATTTATCAGTTCCTCTTTTGAAGTACAATCAGCAAGACTATGGAACACTATTACAACGTCTCAATCGATTCAACTTTTCAAAAAAAGACTGAAGCAGTTATATCTGTGCAATAATTCTTAATTGACACTCCTTACCCATCCTGTCTCACATCCCACAACCTCTATCTCCCTTAATTGACACTCCTTACCCATCCTGTCTCACATCCCACAACCTCTATCTCCCTTCTTCCTTTATTGCTACTGTTATTTTAAATTTAATAATGTTACGTATTTATATTTATGTTTGTTATAAATTTAATGTACCTACCACTACACTATTTATGGCCCCACAATACTTTGGTTGGATGGAAGAAATTACCTTATGGCAATAAAACCACCATTGAACACATAATAATATACACGAAGTAAATAAATAATTAAATATGATGTAATATGATTTATTTATTTATTTTTTATTTATTATTTATTTAATATTGCTTCTCGGGCAACTAACAGGTACTATGTCAAATATTACTCTAACACGCACCCAATAACAAGTTGCCACATTCTGGAGACTTACGATATTAATCGTCTCACAGATCCAGACTGAAAACACAATTAAAAACTGTGTCTCCACCGGGAATCGAACCCGGGACCTTTGGATCAGCAGTCAGATACCCAACCAACTGAGCCACGAAGGCCGACTTATTTTATTTTATTCTTGTTACAATATTTTATATTAATACAATATTTTATTTTATTTTATTCTTGTTGACAAATTCATAGAATATAAATTTCAATTGTATACATTATTATTTAAATATAAATATATTCCAATTAAGAATTTGTTCGTGAAATATTACATAGGTACATTATAATATATCAAGCTTGGTAAGAACAACAAAACAATATGAGCAACATAACAAAGCAAAAATCAAAAAGGGGGTACAAAATAACAAGCAAAAATAACATGAGACAATGACTAAAAAAGAAAAAGAAGAACAACAAAATCGTTGATTAAACATTACAAGCATAAAAAGAAAAAAAAAACATTAGTAAATCAAAGTAGAAAAAAGAAAAGCAAAATGAACGAGATTAAGTATTACATCGAAAGTTAAGCATTACATTAAGTTGGGATTAAGGAATGGATATGAGGATTT
The DNA here is from genome assembly GCA_963576475.1 of Molanna angustata. Lineage (NCBI taxonomy): Eukaryota > Metazoa > Arthropoda > Insecta > Trichoptera > Molannidae > Molanna > Molanna angustata. The sequence continues at coordinate 30,963,693 of OY754979.1, forward strand.
AGATGAACTTATTTGCACGCGGCCACAAGAATACACACACACGCTCGCATACACACACACATAGAGAAAAAAGTCACAATTCAGAAAGATCAAAAAAGTTTGTTTTAAGTGATATCATGGCCAGAGCTGAGGATTTCCTTAATTTTATTAATATACGGTTTAGATTTTGTGTGAAACACATCAATATTGTTAAACGCTTTATTGTAAGATGCTAGTGTCCTGTTATGCTACAGAGTGTTTGCATATGTCGTATTACATTTTTTAATATGAAAAGTGTTTGTAGAGCGGGTGGGCCGTGATGGCACTTGCAAGGTGATCGATGAAAGAATGTAAGGTGAGTCTATATTATTGTGTAAAATATTGTGAAGCAACGCCATATCGGAGATAATTCGTCTGCTCTCTAAGCTATCCATCCTGAAAAGGTGTAGTGACTCAGCGTAGTTAGGGGGATATATAATATGTAATATAATGTTATGCAATATAATATGATGTGACATGATAAAACATTGTAAAGTCAAGCAGTCCATGATATTTGTAGCATTTTCCTCCAGCATCGCATCTTAAAGACATCAATCCTACTTCTCTTAGACTCTCTATACAATAGAAGATGCTAGAGAAGATAAGTTAGTGTCTTCGTTAGCCTTATCTTGGTGTTTTTGGTGATGCCACGATCTTTACATATTTTGATCTTACTTATCTTAATTTGCTCAACAGATACGAGATACCCACATGTGTCGTTCTTCCTTTTACCACACCCGCACCCGCTGTCGCTGGTTACTCCACATCGTAGGATGTGCCGCGATGGTATAAATGAATGAATCATAAACGGTATATGAAAAAAGATGGACCATTAAACCATTGTAAAAGTGTTAAAGACCACCCGGTTTCGCAGACAATGCGTTCGGCAACTTCCTGTCCCATATATAATATGATAGCTCTCACGATAAATTATCGTCGTTAGGCTTATTATTATCGTACAGTTTTAGTTCTCCGACAGGTTACTCAGCCGCTTTGTGGAAAACTGTATCAGCAATTTATACGGCCATTCAAACATCGCAGTATGTCAAAGAAATGTTATCAAAAACTTCCAAAGTTGGCTTTACACGAATTGAACAATTTACTTACTTAGCCTATTCTTAGAGTCCAGTATTGGACAAAGGCCTTCCGCTTGGACTTCCACTGGTCTCTATCCTGTGCCATTCTTCGCCATTCAGGACCTGCCACTTTTTTGATGTCATCGGGCCTTCCCACGATTCTGCTTCCTATTCTTGGCCATCAGATCTTTTGTCCATCGTACGTCCGACATCCGAGATATATGACCCGCCCAACTCCACTATTCTTTTGGCCACATCCGCTACTCCTGTGTTCTTCCTAATCCATTCATTAGTTTTGTGGTCCCATAGCGAGATATTCAACATTCTTTTTTCCATCGATCTTTGTATCACCCTTAGCATTTCCATCATTCTCTTAGTCGATACGGATGTTTCAAAGCCGTAACTGAGCACAGGGAGTACGCAAGCGTCAAAAACTTTTTTGAACAATTTACTTTTTTTTTTGTTAATTGTCGGCATAGTATTGAATCATTTGACCTTCGTGTCCCGGGTCCCGTTCTCGGTATAGGAGAAATTCAAGCAAGATCGCTAACCGCTCTGCCAACAGCCTTCTATTATAGTAACGCACCGGCTTATTATAGCGCTTCTATTGTTATCGTCTTCTGGAGTCCTATAAGAGCCGGGTAATCGAAAATACAAAAAGCAAAATAACATATTTAGCATAGTCAAATAGAGGTTCACCACACATTATGATTTAGTGTTATTTTAGATGAGACCTGTGGCTGGTTCCCTATCACTGTGGGATGTGTTGCGAAAATCAAATTAGTAAAAAAAATGGTAAAAACAAAACAAGTACAGTTATCGTAAAACAACTTGAACCAGTCACGTGTCTTTTGACTTTCCATACTACCTTCAACTATGACAAATCTCACACTCCGCCCTGCGCGCAGTTTGCTTAAGAACGCATTAATATATAGATTGTCAATCCATCTTTAGGCATTTGTTTTCATCTTATTACCTACATTCACATCTAATATGTTCATTTTATATTATATAAATGATTGAAATTCCATCTGTATTCAGGCCCAGGCGTGCAACAAACTTATTTGATATTATAATTAGATTTCTGTTGTGTATGTACTGATATAAAATACAACCAAAATGACCATATTGATAGAGAAAGAGATTTGCTCCACTTATGTAGGTGAATATTGTTATTAAATTTTTTGTCCATGTAACATCGGCGGCATAATGCAAAACTTACTGTTATGTTAAGTGTAAGTAGGCCGATAGTATTACCGTGTGATACTTGCGTTTGGCTATTGCGAATATCTAAAGAGCGAAATTGCAAACAGCAAGCAAGGAGAAATGTAAAGGGAAGGACTGACACCGAAATACATACATACATTCAAGAACTGTGTCAGAGAAAAGAGTGCTCTCTGTGAGGCATCTCACACTCAGGTCGTCTGGATTACAAAGGAACAACATGTCAACGGAATAGGACATAGCCAAAAAGGCGATCTATGTTATTTAATCGATTCCTACTATAAAGCTCAGTGGAATTAAACTATCTTTGGGGCGGATAAAAGATACCACATAACGCCTCTCCTAAACGAGCTGCACTGGTTGAGGTGTCCAGAGCGAACACACTACAAAGTGTGTTTTGCATGATTATTTCGCATATTCGAGAACTGTATCAGAGCAATGTACCATCAGAGAGACGCTTAACATTGAGATCGTCAGAATCACATAATACGAATTCTTTAAAGGAATTGGATAGAGCCAATAAAGTGACTTACTTTGAACGTGATTTCAGTGTTAACGGACCTATCAAATGAAATCAATTGCCTTCTGAAGTGCGTGGAGAGCAGAGTTTTGGGGCCTTCAGTAAATTACTTCTCGAGCATTATTGATAATAAATGCCTCCAGAGTCCTTACTCTTGAAACTGGAATTCTTTCCTAATTATCGACAATTACGATCAAAACATACCTACCTGCCGCATTATTTTGCGTCACAATGTAGTTTCTTAGCAAATCGGATCGAGGGGACAAGTCCGGTCTAACATCTTAAGATATTATAGAACTCCATAAGACAATTATATCCATGATATGGGTCATCATGAGGATTTTGATTTCACCTTCTTTCGACCGTACAAGCCCCTCTCATTTTCAATGGAGAGTAAGGCCACAGATGTACGCAACGCTAAAAACAGGAGAATTTTATTTATAGATCTAACATCTTTGTTCCGTAGGGCAACACAAAACCGAACCAACAGCGCCCTTGGAATGATCCTGAATCATTAAACGGTACTATTAAAATATTTTTATAATAATCGAATCTGTAGAATAAAACAGAAACGTCCAAGTTTAAAGATATTCTAGACGAAGAAAACGATTATTTAACCACCAAGGAAGTAACAGATTACATCGAAACTCACATAGCTCAAGTTAATGAGATCCAACGTGTTAAAAATGAAGTATTCAAAAGTGAAATTAAAAATCTTAGAATCATAATGGAAAATATGGAAGCTAATTGAGATTGAATAGTCTCTCATGTAAGAGAAAGTTCAAAGGAAATTCCCGAGATATTTTTATCTGAAGATTATGGCAATTATCCGTAGCTTTTTGAATCTTTATTAGTTATTTGTATGTGAATTGTAAAGAAAACCAGACGGCTGAAATCAAAAGAAGGATTGGACTAAGTTGGGCTGCCTTCGGAAAAATGGGATATATATTGAAAAATCGGAAAACACCCATAAACCTGAAAAGGAAAGTATATGAAGCGTGTGTGCTGCCGGTTGCTACATATGGCCTAGAAACAGTAACTCTCTCTAAACTGAGTGCCGAAAAAACTGCGAGTCACCCAAAGAGCTATGGAAAGATCCATGCTGGGTCTGTCACTAAGAGACTAGGTAAGAAACGAAACGGTGAGAGAAAGAACAAAAGTAACAGATATAATCCACCGTGTGACGACTCTGAAATGGAAATGGGCGGGACACGTAGCTAGAAGCTCGGACGAGAAGTGGACTAAGAGAGTGCTGACTTGGAGAACTCGTATGACAAAGAGAGGAGTGGGGCGGCCGCAGCTGCGGTGGAGGGACGATATAACAAGATATGCTGGCACATCCTGGATGCAAACTGCACAGGACAGGACGACGTGGAGTCAAATGGAGGAGGCCTTCGTTCAGGAGTGGACGGAAATAGGCTGAAGAAGAAGAAGATGTGAATTTCTCATAGCCTTGACGATAGATGAAATACGTCATATCTCCTGTAATTTTCATCAGAATCAAAAATGATGCCTTCATTCCAACAATGATTATAGAAAATATTGGAAGCAATATGGTCCATAAAAACGGTGCCACACAGCAGAAAAATAAATCAAATATATATTATCATTGATCTGTTCGTACCATCTTTTGTGACACCCATGCCTATAAAATTCTTCTTCTTTTTCTTTCCATGACGTCACCTCTGTGAAGTTTGGCGACCATCCGGGCTATCTCAACCTTGGTCACGGCGGGGCCCGAAAAATTGACGCAGTGCTTTTTCTGAACCACTATCCCAGGTTCCGGAGCCATGTAACTCTTTGTTGTCCTGTTCCTTTTCTCCATTGTATCCTTCCCTGAATCACAAGCTGCGGGAGTTTGACATCATCATCATTGGCGCTACAGCCCTGTGTGGGCCCTGGCCCCTCCAGAATCCTTCTCCAGCCGTCCCTGTCCTCCACCGCTCTCCTCCAGTTTGCTATTTCCATCGTTCTTATGTTGTATTCTGTATCGTCCAGTCATCTTAGCTTGAGCCTGCCTCTACTTCTTCTGCCCTCTGGAATTTAATTGAGCTACTTCTTCTGCCCTCTGGAATGGTATTAAGCTACTTCTTCTGCCCTCTGGAATGGTCAGTACTTTTTTCATTATATGGCTAAAGTTTTTTAGTGTCTTTACACATCCAAGCAGCACAAGATCTGTTTTCATTCGATTAAGAACAATCTCGTTTCGAACTATATCGTTTATGATCAGAATTTTTCTGTATATCCAGAGTTCAAATGATTGTATTCTTCTTTCTATCGCATCAATCAGTGTCCAGACTTACAAAATAACAATTTAAATATATAACTTAATAACATTTTGCTATTAGCAATCTCGATGTAGATAAATGATTTATTTACATCTCTGTAAGCTACCGTGCGAATTTCGCACTTTGTGGGTGTAGGTACGCCCAGTTTTTGATTTATTGTTTATAGATAATATGTTGTTTTATCTCTTCCCCGCCCTCTTCTTATACCAATCTTGATAATGTATTATGTATTAATTTGCTAACGATTAATTTCAACGATGTTATGAACATCGTAAAACAAAAAATATACAACTATTTCTTATTACACTACACGGTTTTTGTGAAGATATCTCAACTATTGTTTATTACATATGAAATGAAATGATTTATTTTTATTGTTCACATATTACAATAATCATATTTAAAAATACTTATAATAAACAAACTACAATTGTTTCTATTTGGTAATTAACTGCCTCACTATATGAGTCTGTTCAGAGGCAGTACCTTTTATATTTGGTAAATGTACAGTTTTTTTTTCAGATACTTGAACCCATAAAATTGTAATATACGCTTTTTGTGAATATATCTCAACTATTATCTACTTATTACACATACGGTTATTGTGAAGATAACTATTACTTATTACATTTACGGTTTTTGTGAAGATATTTCAACTATTACTTATTACAGTTATTACACATACAGTTTTTGTAAAGATGTCTCAACTTTTACTTATTACACATACGGTTTTTGTGAAGATATCTCAACTATTACTTATTACACATACGGTTTTTGTGAAGATATCTCAACTATTACACTTATTACACATACAGTTTTTGTGAAGATATCTCAACTATTACTTATTTCACGTACAAACTGCAACCTATCCTATCTACCCCGCCCCACACTCTGCCCGTTTTAGTCATTTCTTAGTTTTAAGTCTATACAATTGTTTTATAATGTATACTTTGTATCCTCCTGAGGAAGAGAACTTGGTTGCCTTAACATACATACATATAGAGGGAATTTATTCTTTTTTAACAGAATATAAACTTAAGTGGTGTACACAAAATTGTGTTTTATTTATTTTAATTAAATATGTCACCACAAAGTAAAAATCGCAGAAAAAGTTATATAATATTTTTTTTTATAATTTAAAGAAGTTTCATTTAATGATTCAGTATAATGATTACTGAATCAATAAATGAAATATTATGATGCAACGATATACATTCTCAATTGACAAATGAATCATAAATGCTGTAAATTATGTTCAATTGATATAATTGTCTGTAATAATCAGACATTAGTGAAGGTATGTATCTACCCGGCATTTTTCAATTTCGATAATCGATTAATTGTTTGGATTTAATAATATCACCCTACTAAATAACATAACCCAATCAAAATTACAGGATTGAATTCACACTCTATTAAAAATCATATAAATTTGTGTGTATAGGTGCCTACAAGCCATCTTACATACAAGATTGAAGTATTTAAAATTACATAGGTATATATTGCACCGAAGTCAGATTTTTCAAAGCTTTAAATTGCATTGGTTACTTGGAAGAGATTTCTTTATGGCAACAAATCCACCTTTGTAAAATGACATTTTATATATAGACACGTTATATGAGAATAAAACGCTCTTCAAAAACGGTACAGTTTTATTTAAATTGAATTCTTTGGTCCCATTATTAATCTATAATTCATCTAATAAAAAAATGAGATATGAAATAAATCATAGATTATTGAATTTAGGGCTGGACCGCTACACACAATCAATATCAAAATTATCAAGTCATGATTTCTATGGAGTTGTTTACTATCCGCTTCTATGGAATAATAGGGAGTTATGATTTAATATTTTTTAAAGTATATTTTTACTTCATTTTTTGACAAGGTTTAATATAGAAGTTCAAAAATTTGTAAAGAGCATTATTCTTAAGAAAAAATATGTACTTACTCTATATTTTTAACACGTTATTGTAATGTGTTACACATAATATGTAGGCACTATGATATTTTTTTTAACAGATTTTTAATTATCTCAATAGAGACGAAGTTGGAATATTTATTGTAGGAGAACCGGGAAATCAAGGCACCTACAGGGCTTACGACCTGTCATCGGCTGGTTTACGTGATCACTTTATGCGCTTGCGCAACGTTCACCAATTATGCCTTTTTAATGAGATCCCTATCAATTCAATTTTGGAAGTTCTATATATTGTAATACTGAAATTCTTTTCGCTTGAAAATAAGGAATTTTTACTACAGCCATCTGTGGGTGAAATTATGAACAACAATCTTATTATATTATATTGTACCAAGGTACAAGTAGGTAAATAAGACAAAAATGACCTTATAAGTCTGGCGCAATTCAGGGGTGACTTCTATGCGAAAAATGCATTGTCACCTCAGATATAAGAATTGTAGCTTTCATTATTTACAAAAAACCAATTCTCTCAATAGATGGCGTTACAACAAAATAAATAAAAAATAAGAAGATTGTTGTTCATAATTTCACCCACAGATGGCTGTAGTAAAAATTCCTTATTTTCAAGCGAAAAGAATTTCAGTATTACAATATATAGAACTTCCAAAATTGAATTGATAGGGATCTCATTAAAAAGGCATAATTGGTGAACGTTGCGCAAGCGCATAAAGTGATCACGTAAACCAGCCGATGACAGGTCGTAAGCCCTGTAGGTGCCTTAATTTCCCGGTTCTCCTACAATAAATATTCCAACTTCGTCTCTATTGAGATAATTAAAAATCTGTTAAAAAAAATATCTTTGACTCCCGACAGGGAAAAAAAATCCAATGTTTGCGCATATGCAATAATAAATATATTCGATCACTATGATATTATTTATTTAACTTTTTGTACATAATGTAAACAATTATAATGCACACTGGCGGTCTGTAGTTTGTAGTGTATTGTGTAGTTTATTTCTTACTTTTAAGCAAAAAATATATAAGATTACAATATTTTGCGAGACTGCACATTAAAAATCTTGGTACACTAAAAATGGATTCCATAAAAATGCATTCAGGGATTTTAAACCGTTGAAAAATCCCAAAAAAAGACAAGTGTCAGCTCTTAGAAGAGGCCTACATCCAGCAGTGGAGAGATGGCTGAGAAAGAAGAAGAAGAAACCTTTGAAGAAAAACAAATTCCATAGTCTGTTATGTTTATAAATTTTGTAATTGCGTATTCACTATGGACCAAAAAGAGGTATCGGCAGACCCCGGCAAGGTGGTCTGATGACATCAATAAATGTGCCGGAGGGAGATGGATGCAGTGTGCCCAAGACAGGGAGCTTTGGAGGATCAAGGGGGGGGCCTATGTCCAAGAATAGAAAAAAACAGGCTGAAGAAGAAGAAGAATTGCGTATTTGTAAATGGCTTCTGTATGGAAAAATTCAGTGGACATATTGAAATTGTACCTACGAGTTTCTTCGAAAGAAGAGTTATGGCAGGAATCAGAGTGATGGAGCACCAAATATGAATGATCGCAAAGCATAAAGGGATGTCAAATTGCCATTCATTACGCCATAGAAGTGCCAACCTTGACGTATGCAATTAAAACCTGTACATGGCAGAAGACGCATGAAAGCAGAATAAATGCAGTTACAATGAGATTGTTAAGAAGACAGTGTAAGAAATGAGGACATAAGAAAAGAATGTGAGATGAAGAAATATGTCATAACTAGAATGAATGTGAAAACATTGAGATGGTTTGGTCAAATGGGGAGAATGAATGAGGAACGCCTGACGAAGTAAATATACAGTGCGGACAGGAATGGAATGAGAAGTCGGGGACGCCCAAGAAAGGGATGGCATGACCATGTGAACGATATTCTGAAAGACGGAAATGTTAGAAGCGTGAGAAACAGACGAACATGTATTAGACGATGCATGAATATGGACGTGCGATGGACGCGTGCCAGGATAGAAAAATGTGGTGTTCGGTTCTCTCTGCCTACCCCGCGAGGGACATGGCGTGATGGTATGTATGTATGTATGAGTTTCAATGCACATGTAAAAATTCTGAACCTTTCAAAAATAAATATAAATGAACACTTATTATGCAGTAGAGAGTTTAGTGTTGGTCACACCCTCCTCGTTTTTTGTTGTACCTATCAAAGAACGGCATCCCATTCAGAAAGTCGATGTCGTTAACTGAGTTAGAGTTACATTCATTGTCCGGTACAAATCGGGAGTATTTATAATCGTCTGTACCTTAAAATTGGTTCAACATGGTCATGATCAGCCGGCTGTCTGCAGAGTGTAATGACTCCAATCCTCACGGCAACAAAAAAAAAGAACAATCCTAATTGAACTGAAGAACATCATCAGGGGGCAATGTGCGACCAAGAGGTAAGCAGAGATGAATTGGTTAAAAATATATTTGTTACGCTCTCCACTAATACCTCATAATATAAAATTATGACCGCGAGTCATACGCATTTTTTCCTATGGAAAAGATCCCAAAGATAGCCCGAAACAACGTACCGGAGGGGTCTCGACCACGAGGACGCCCACCAAAAAGATGGCAAGATAGTTGGCAGTCCACATTACAGGAGGCTGAAAATGCAGCATAAAACAGGCCCTGGGCCTAATGAAAGAAGAATAAGAAGAAATATTTATATACGAAGTTGAGGATATTGTAAGTGGCCAGGGATGATATTCCCCAGGAGAGCAGACCTTCGGAACGTCCTCCCAAGAGGAGATGGAAGGTCAGCTGGCAGTCCACGTCACAGGAATTCAATCAGACAAAAATTTTTCTGAAAAATTATTCCTCGTTTGTCATCATCAGTCAGTGTCGTTTTCAGTCTGGCCAGCCCCTTTTATCGTCATCATGATGTTGTGTATCTTGGTCTTTTCTCTCGACACACCGGCGTCCTCATTGCTCCTACCAGTGGCAGCACTAATCTGATCCATCCATCTTGTGGGGGATCTCCCTCTATCTCTTCTACTTTAAACCACATCAACGACAACCAGCTTTTCAAGGATATTCTCATCGCCTCTGGCGATGTGTCCAAAAAAATGAAGAATGCGCTTGTGACATATTATGGCGGACAAACTGTCCTCTATATTCAGCTCCATTATGATGGATATATTTGTTCTTTTCGCCATCTCCAGCATACGTTTCCAGCATCACATTTCAAAGGCTTTGTTTTCGCGAGATTTGACTGTCCACAATTCACCAGAGTATAGAAAAATTAGGAAAATATATGCCCTTATTAAGCGAATCTTTGAGGATTTGGAAATCTTTCCATATCTTGTCCAATTTAGTCATGGCAGTTTTGGCCATTGCAATGCGAAGAGTATTTATTTTGTCTACACACTCACAGTTGTCCACGAGCAAAGAGCCGAGATAAACAAATTTTTACACAATCTCCAAATTAGATAGGACATTCGTCCTCTCCAATTGGCTATGCCGGTCTAGAATCATAATTTTAGTTTTCGAATGGTTTATCTCCAAACCTAGGCGTCTGATTGATTGCTCAACTGCATGATCATGAGTGCCATTTCGTTTTCAGACTTTGCGATGAGTGTGGTATAGTCTGCATATCTAGATTGTTCCTCCTAATCTTCACTCCTCCGTTACATCCGCCAAGTGCTCTCCTCATTATCTATTCCTATAAATGTTAAATAGTATTGGAGACAGAATGCATCCTTGACGTACCTTTATCATCGATTGATATAATTGTTTTCTTTACATTGAATTTCTTGTTATCCATGGATGAAAGTGGCTTCATATAAAAATGAATATCTTCCTTAGATGAATAGTCTCAATTTCTTAGATAAAAAGTCAAGTTCTCTACTGTCTTAATGGTAACTGGGTATATAATGTTCAGTTGTAAAAATGAATCTTTTTTTGCTCATGCGTTATTAATTGCCATTAAATTATTAATGTCGCAAAAAAATAAATGTCTGTAGAAATAATGACAATCGTTACGCGAAGGTTAACTACATTAGGCCTACTATCTGTAGGGTTGCCATATTAAAAAATATAACAAAAGTTATGCTTTTTTCTTAAAATTTTTAATAAACATAAAGAAATTTTGATGGAATTCCGTCAAGAACTTTCGATCAAAAAATTAAATCCAATAGTTATGCTATCGTGAAATTTATTATTATTTATTTATTTATTTATTATTAAAAATAACAAAGAAAAATACACAATACAACAATATATACAATTTTTAAAAAGATACATTATAATTTTGTTTTTTTTTAAGACTCAACTTCAAAAAGAGTTTTCTCGTGCTTATATATTTTATCCTTATAAAAACCAAAAAAATATTTTTTCAGTGAAATAATCGGAAAATCATGAATCATGATCACTTTATGCGCTAGCGTAATTTCACCAAATATGTCTGTATAAACTTTTGATTTCAGAGATCAATGATTATACGATTTTTTAATCCTTTTTGTAGGACGATTCATTTTTTCCTCTTGCAAGAGTCTAACAGCTTATATACCATCACGGAATATTCCATAAAATGGAGTTGCCAACGACGGATGTGCGGGTGTGCATTACCTATGTATAAATGGAATCACCAAACATGCGTGTATGCCCAATGCCCACATGCTAGTCTCGTTCTTATTTCATGGTTACAATTTTGTTACATCACGATTGCAAACTGCAATCCAGTTGGGGCGATTGGAGCCAGCTAGTTATCGATAACTACATACCCGATGTAGTGGACTGTAAGGGTTAAGGATATGAAAGGACACTGAAACAGGTTGAAATTCTTGCCGAGATCAACAACAACGTGGGCAGACCGGGTCATTGTTTGATAAAGGTGCATTGATGTTTTTGCGATTGCGACATGATGTCGCCGATACTTCAAAAACACTCATCTTACATTACCCAGAATTTACTAAAGAGATGAAAATTCGTGAAAAAAAATAAAATAAAATACTTTTTTTCTTCGTTTAGTTGACCTGTTGGTCTGTAATTCAAAAACTATGCCTCCTGAGGGAACGATATTTTCTTCTGGATCTATTCCGCCGAACGATTTCCACTTGTTTTTCTTACTTCAATATTGGGAACTTGATCTCGGAGAGTTTTTCTAGAGATTGACCTTATTGACTATATGAAATTCATATTTTTGTATAAATAACCTTTTTTATTAAGTACTCAAATATATTGTTTTTAGAAAAAGAGATCAAAAATATAAGAAATGGTAATGTCCATGCATGTCTGGCTGTCATCAAATATTGTTCTTTTGCACGATATTTGATGACTTGTCAGAAATCTGAAATACATATTTCCAAATGTAAACCAGGTTGTATGACGAGAATCTTCGAACCTCATCTTTCCTGAACGTGATGACAAAGAATGGCCTGAAACGACTATTTTCGCCTTTTTTACAGAAAATAAATAGCATTGTGAGGCATTGTTAAATAAATGTATTTTTCGCAGAATAGTTTTTAGTTTTGGTTCCATTCTTGACTCAGTTTTTTTACCTTTTTCCATATCTTGAATGATGAGGTAGCGCAAAATACGAATTCTGGGGTTTCTATTGGTCAGTAGATACGCAAACCTTTACCTACTACGGCGAAGATTGTTAAAATGTTTGCCGATTCCTATACAACAACAATACCAGCAAGAAAGCCATAATAATAATAATAATAATAAATTTGGATTATTTTTATAGCGCCGTTTTTGTGATAACCTCACCTCAAGGGCGCAGATTTGTTAAGTCAGAATTCTTCTTGGTATGAAGACAAAACGATAAATCGCATACGTCTGTCGCAACGATCAAACTGTACCTTTTCACTCCAAAGGGCGTATGTTCCGGCTACTAAAAGAGTATAAATTCCATCGACTCAGATGGACGCATAAAACTAATCTTGATACGTCAGATCATTCCACCGGGTACTAATATAAAGTCAAGTTAAACTTATTGAAAATTGCATAATGTTCGTATAATATTGTATTTCCTTATACTCGAATTGTAATTTTATCTCCGAGTTTGAACGAATTGCATCGTAGACATTACGAACAAGCTGGCCCAGCGTTTCGTAGAGCGTTTAGTGGAGATTATAATAAACTGTGCGGCCGTGCTGGGTTTGATTTCCAACAGAGATGGTACACATTAAAAATTTATTGATCATGTATTTCTTCCTTCTCTAGAGTGTAGGTAAACACTGGTTGTTGTAAGAAATTGCTATTTGGCACAAAAATCGTCCGTTGCACATGATGATATATACCTAGTTATTTATAATACTGTTAATAGTTTCTATAGCGCCATTTAGTGATTCAGGATTATTCCAAGGGCGCTTATAATTCGGTGTTATGTTGCTTTACAAAACAGAGCTGTTTTCAATCCATTCGAAAAAGTATACTCCGCTTGCAAAAGAATCAAATCCTTTATTTTAAATTAAGTTATCTAGATTTTTATGTATAGTATGAACAATATAGGTCCGTGTATTGATCCCTGAGGCACTCTAAATTTTAAAAATTAGTATCAATCGGTGGAAATTTTATAATTAGTTGTTTTTAATATTTTTTTACTCTAGTATTTTTTCAACGGGAATCATTAAAAGAGCGTACATATTCTATGAGTTTTGCCGTGATGTTTTTATGTTAATACTTACGAGTCCGAGCGTTTCACCAATAGGCATCCTACATTTACATATATACATGCTAAATTTCTGTCGCTGGTTACCCTACATGTATGTATCATAAATTAAATGGATTCATCGCCATGCAACAAACATTCGTCATGTCGCTTTAAATTTGTAATTTTTCTATAAACAAATAACTTTAATATGTACAGTTATATATCGTATGAATAATTATTTTTATTCATAATATTACTCAGTTATGTTTGCATACATATTATATAGGTACATTATGTACAGCGTAAAAATAAATATTTAAAATGTCATTGACGTAAACTATTCGACTAAACATAACGCGGAGATTACATTAACAGTTAAATATTTTAATGATCAGTTAAATATTTTAACTAACTGTTAAAATATTCCGAGTATTGAACAAGTGCCGGACATTCTTTTTGATGAAAGACCAGGGGTGCTATGCGACTCAAAGCGCCCCTTATTTCAATAACATACATGTTTATTTAGACAGTAAAGAAACGAAAAAAAATCGAATTTAAAAATAAATACGGCAAATTTTAATCAGAATTCTGTTTAAAAAATTTGGTTCTTGATTTTTCAAATTGCATTATTTTTCTCGTGTATTTCATTTTCACCCTTCATTATTTATTTGTAAAGGCATTATTTTAATGAATTAATATTTCTTTACCAAATGAATAATTAAAGTTAAATTTATTTATTAAAATATTTGTTGAAATTATTTATTAAATCAAATCTATTTGCTAAATTACTTAGTTATAATAATGCAATTTTTTGTGTTTGGAATAAAAAAAATATAAAAAATACACAACGATTGCAAATTAGTTTTTTTTCAATAGTTCACATTTTCGAACTCCTATATTTACATATATATTTTACTAGTTTCAAATGCACGTACAATGGGTTGGTTTAGTTCAATCAACTCGAAACAGTTGAACCAACTCGAATAGACTGGCAAATGAATTTAATTAGTAAAAATAAATTATATTATATATTATTGACTGCTTTGTAAATTGTATTTACGTCATTTTATATAATTAATATTTTTATAAACATAAATATTTGAATCTTTGTTTCTAAATGTCTCCTATACACACGAGTGCTTGCATTCTGGTAAAGGTGTTTTTATTTTACTCTATATCTTTTATCGTATTTTTTGTGTTGAATTATTTTAGTAAAATAATAAAAAAAACGTACCTAGTTTTCTAATATGTATTCTGTTACTTTCGCTCAGAGGCATTCCTTAATGCTTATACTGTGTACATGTTGTTAAAAAATCATAGTTTATGCTCATATTATGTTATAAAGCTGTTATTACCCCGTATTCAGTAAGTATTGTAACTAAATTAGGAACGTCCTAAAATAGTAGATTTGTAGATTTACGGTCTTATTTCAGCGTTATAAAATATCAACTTGGACTAAATGGAATAGTAACGTACGTATTTTGGCAGGAACGTTCTTAAAAAGTTACTGAATCCGACGTTTTATGAATAATTATGAAAAATATGAAATTTTCATCATTTTCATAATTATTCAAAATACGTCTGTTGCGTTCGAATTATTTGTATTAATTCTTACGCAATAATACCTACTTATAAAATGTTCGCAGTGGGTTTTTATTTTTCTTAGGGCAAGATAATAATTTACTGCTCACATTGTGTCGAAATAATTCTTTCAAAACTATAGAATGCATTTCATTTATATTTTAAAATGTCCAACTGAATAGATCTCCTGATTTATTGCATTTCTATAGTCATGTAACAACTGCAAATCCATTAAGCACCATTCTTTCTAAAGATATAGCCAACATGTGCATCCTTCTTTGTCTTAAAATGCAACAAAAGAACATACCTAATATTTGAAACGGAAGACAACCAATTCACATTTTTTTACAAGTCTCCAAAACGTCTAGTAATAAGATATATTGCCCGGTCGAGGCTGACTTTCTAAACACATGTTGGGTTGGTCTACGCCAGGGTATTTCATACTTAACACGCCCCAACCAAGATTGTAATTGGTTGTTATCTCGAGGACAATAAAGGACAAACAATGGTGTCCTTAGGACAGCCTACTCGTAGTGACCAATGATCGAGGCTCTGACCACCTCCTACAAAATTCGATAGGAAGACGTTTCGAGAGTTGAAGACAGTCAGTCAACAGTGAGTCAACTGGAGTCCACCATTGGAATGAGTCGGTAAACTGGAGTCCACCAGTGGAGTCAGTCCACAGACAGATGAATAGTTCTCATCGCCTTGTTCAAAAAAAAATTAAATTCAGTTTGTGTAGCAAGTGACGGACGGGCATCTGTGCCTCGGCAGATGTCTCCTACCTGCCTAAGTTAAAAGTATTAAAGACAATTTAAATATACAGCGCACACTATCAGTGTTATTTTTTTTTCGTCTTAATTTTCTTACATTGTTTTAAAAAGTAGACACCATAATTACGACGCGTCGCGACGTCAACATTCACACCACGGGCAGAGCAATCGAGCAACACAACCGGCGATACCTACTTTCGGATCCCTAGCGCGCCTCTACCTTGCATAGGTATATTTCACGGCCGCTAGACTCCTCATCCAGAGCCCAGCGACTCCTGCCTTAGAGTAAAGCGCCCCACTGAGACAACTGAATGTCTCTGGACGTCCCGGCGAAGCTTACAGCGACTGCCTCCTCGCCAGTCCAGCTTCACGGAGCCCCTGCTCCAATCCGACGTCCTCCACGATGTCAGCAACCCCTGCCTGCGAGTCTGCTGCATCCACGACGAGCCAAAGCCGCTCGTATCTCATCGCCTCACCACAACACGAGCCAAAGCCGCTCGTCTCTCGCCTCAACATCCTGCCACGCGAGCCAAAGCCGCTTGCACCATCTGCCAAGCCGACGTCGCTCGACCAGCGCCTCATCTCAGCACCAAACAAAATCACTCGCCTTAACACGCACCCACTACACAAAGCACCGACGTCTCAATATTTTTACTGCTTTCATTTTTTTTTGTACTTAGTTTTAAGGTTACTAACCCAGTTGCATAATTTTTTTTACAATATACATGACCCCTGGTCATATTTAAAATAACCTATTATGTGTTTTATTCCTCCACAACTCTCACCAACAATTACTAACTGTATTGTGTAAAACAACTTAATACCCTCCTACAATTATTATTATTCTTTTCTCTCTTAAACATTTTTTTCTTCTTAAATAATTAAAATTAAACTATATTATAAATTTTTTTTAAATTACTAAAGGGGGTGTATTACGTCTAATTCAGTAACTTTTTAAGAACGTTCCGGCCAATATGGGGTATTGTATCAAATAAATAAACGAAACTGAATCTTTTAAATACGACACACTAAGTAGTTGCATTTTGACTCTTATTTGGAAGCCGTCCCATGATGTATTTATAATGAAAGTCGATACATATATTTTCTCAGACTTTTGCAGCTGTTTATATTATCAGTTGTATAGAATATTATGATAATAAGTAACTAATGAATATCTGTTTTAAAACACATTGTTATTGACTAAGAAATACGAGATGACATAACATTTTTTTTAATAATAATTTGAGTAGCAATATCAATAATATTAAACGAAAAATTAAAAGTGTCATAAACACTGTCGGCCTTCGTGGACCCGTTGGTAAGATATCAAACTGCTAAGCAAACGGACCAGAATTCGATTCCTGGTGAAGACTCAGTTTTTAATTAATTTATTAATTTCTAAAATGAAACAATACTATTACATACAATTGTGAGTACGTGTTACTGGTAAGTGTGTAATTGTAATGGTACAACGACACATGCGTACTTGCAAGAACAAGACCGCATGTGTCGCTGTAAGACCAAGGCCGTGGGGTGCAAAACCAAGACCAAGATCAGGCTTTGCAAGACCAAGAGTCTTGTAAGACCTAATGCAGTCTTGAATTACATTTTCAATTTATTTTTAATTGCATTTTCAATTGTAGAGTAATCAATTAACTACATACTATCGACAGAATTCTTTGATATTTTTTGTCATATATTATTGTCTCAATCCTGCGGATTGGTTTGCAGAAGAAGTCTACATCTCGCTTTCCACTTCTCTCTATCCTCTGCAGCCCTCTTCAGCTCAACATATGTGGCGCAGTTCATGTCCTCGCACACCTGGGCCAAATACTCCCGTCGGGGGCGCCCCTTGTGGTTTGTCCCCTCAACCATTCCCATCAATAACCGAATTTGAATAGAAAAATAAAAAACATTTTTTTGGATAAGTTGCAAGACCTGCAATACTTGCAAGACTTAGACCAACACCACATTAATTTGTAAATGTAAAACCATGACCTGGGGTGCAGGGACCTGCCCCTTGCATTTGCTCATCAATACTCACTAGGAATTCCTGTGCTGAGGTGTTCATTTGTTCAATTACGTGGCATAAAAATAAATTGTGTATTAGTCTCGATCTGTGAGACGATAAATATCATAAGTCTCCAAAATGTGGCAACTTGCTATTGGGTGTGTTTTGAATAAATATTGAACATTGTTTCTATTGGTCAGCTAATTTAATTGAGATGGGTGGTGGGAAAGCGGTTAGCGCACTGGGTTTATAATCCAGTGGTCGCGAGTTCGAATCTTGCCACGACCGATTTCGTTCACCTATAGCACAATCATATATGCTTAGTTTAGGGAATAATATAAGGATGTATATGTACTTGCTTCAAGGACATTTTCATCCTTAAAAAAAATCTCGAGGTACGAAATAAAAAAATACCTACTAATAAAATTTACTTAATTACTTGTTTTTACTCTCCACACTATGGAATAGTGGAGAGTCATGATTTCACAATTTTAAGTGTATTTTTTTACATCAATTTCTCAACGGGTATCATGTAGAGAGTGCACACTGTGAGTTTCGTCGTGATGTGTTTGTATGTATGGCGTACGGCGTTCGGCGTACGGAATTATTTTTTTGTGTCCTCTACAGTCCAAACTATAAGTCCGATCGACATCGACTTCATATCATAATGTGTGAAGTGTATAGATCTAGAGCTGATTAGTTTTCTAAAAACTATGGTTTGCCATATCAATGTGAAATAAATTCCATATTTATATGAAAAATGTATATAACATAAGTAAAATAGCTTCTGTAAGGGAAAATTGAGTGATCAACTTCATATTGATTTTGTATGTGTCTCTATAGACAAGTGTATTTTTTACTCTACACTTCTATCTTCCTCAAGGGGTAGGCAGTGAGAACCGAACACCGCATTCTTCTATCTTGACACATAGGTACATCGCCTCATCAACATTGATACACTGTCTCATACATGCTCATCTTGCTAGTAATGCAATTTTACTTAAAATTTCTCAACAGGTATCATGTAGAAAATACATACTATGAGTTTCGTGACAATTTTTTTTTGTGTATGGTGTATTGTGAAAACTTTTGTCCTCTGAGAATTTTGTTAAGGAATCGAACAGAAATGTTCTTCATAAAAATGTATTTAGAGATTATCAACATTTCAAGAAGAAAAAATGAACATTTACTATGGTGTGGAAAGTTTAGTGTTGGCCACAACCCACTCGTTTGTTTTTCAATTCGTTTGTTTGTTTTTATTCCAAATGAATTGAAGAAACCCAAAAATATAAAGAGCTTTAAATGGGGATTAAAAAATGGGTAAAAAATAGACAAGACACTGATAAATAAAAACAAGGATATCTAAAGACTAAAGCAGGGATATCTCTCCGATAATACCGGATCCCTCTCCTTTTCCTTCCTTCCCTTTGCTACGTAATATTTATCCCTAAACACCTGATCTCGATTTCCTCTTCATATTCCTTCCCAATCCCTTTTTTGTTGCTATGATGTTTTTTCTTTTTATTTATCTTGGTGTTATGTATATTTTATTTGTTCTTTTGTAGCTTTCATTTTTTTTATTGATGTACATGTATAATTCTGTCACTCTGTAATTGGTTTGTTGGAAGAAATTTCCTAGTGGCAAGCCCGCCAGTGTGCATTATAATTGTTTATATTATGTACAAAAAGTTAAATAAATAAAATAAATAAACTACTTTGCGTTAACATGTAATGACACACACACGCGCACCTAAACCATATACATATACCTATAATTATAATTAAAAGCTGCTTCAGAACAGGTTTTTAACCTGGTGAAGCAGTTTACGTTCCGCATCTAGTTCTTAAGTCTTAATCTTTTTTGTAAAATAAATTGTATTGTTGAATTTAGATGCGTATAAAGTGTAGGTATATTATTTCATATGTGTTACAAAAAAAATATATCGTAAGCAAAAATAATGCCATTAAGATTTAACTCTATACTGATAATATAAAAACGCATCAACCGCTGCGGCATAGTGGTAAGTCGTTTGACTTATGTGCCGGCGCCCATGGTTCGTTTCCCAGCAAATAAATTTACGAAAAGTAGGTATACCAACTCTCGTGCAATTATTGCTCCCCTGTTCAGGGTACAAGAAAGTGCTCCTTAAGAAAGAAAGTCTATACTCTGAAGATACATTTGATACTGTGGAAACACAGGATCTGTGAGACCATAAATATCTAAGTCTCCAGAATGTGGCAACTTGTTATTGGGTGCGTGTTAAATTAATATTTGACATAGCACCTGTTAGTCGCCCGAGAAGTAATATATAAAAAAAAATAAAACTTCCTTCTTGAGCACAAGCATAGCATTCATTTTGGCAAAGGATTAAAAAAATATTACGTTGCATGAACATGAAAATCTAAATATTTCATTAATTTGTCGGCTTTTGTATCAGATGGTTAGATATCTGTATTCAGTCTGGATCTGTGAGACGATCAACATCACAAGTCTCCAAAAAGTGGCAACTTGTTATTGGATGCGGGTTAAATTAATATATTTTTTAAATAGTACACTGCATGTAAGTTGCCTGAGCAGCAAACGAAATACAAAAAAAAAAAACACTTGAATATGAAATTTAAAAAGAAATCAATAATTACCTTATTTATCTTCGAGATCTTGTCTTCCTCTGTGAGAGATGCACAATATTAATTATTTAAAATACCACAAGATTAAAAAAAACACTAGCCTTATTAATTATGTTATAAATAAATTCGTAAATACGCGAACTATGAAAATTATTATCCACTGATGCAAAGAAAAAACCTGGAATATCGTCAAATGAACAATTTAAGTTTAATTAGACGAGATATTTTTAATAGTTTTTTGTTTATTTAAAATTGTCGTTTCACTGGACTGGTTTCGGGTCGACAATCTATCATCAATGGCAAGGTTACAGACATGAGCAAGTTCGATGTACCTACTAAAAGACAGATAGTATTGTTCGATAATAGCAAGTAAGTATGTATGTATGTTTAGTAAGTATTGTAACGGGATATGATAAATTCTGTTCGACGACTCGATGTTGATACTACCGTGTATCGACTTGGACTGAACCCCGTAAGAGAGGAGAGTCATATTTATATACGGCAAGTGGAGGGCTAGAGCAATGCACAATTTTATGATTACAAAGAGAGAAATGCACCCAGAAGCGGTAGTTTTAAAATGTCCACCATTCCATTTATAAAATTGTTCGATAAATGAAATTTTAAATAGGTATGCAGATTCGATTTGCGATAATGTGTAAGACGATGGTTCGATATTTAAAAAATAATGGAACGTTCAAATTATGTAGTAGTAGTAACATTCATTTAGATATAAAAATTAATACATCTAGTTTAAACAAATGATATAAAAATAAAACATTTTGCAACAAATAATTATAGTAAGAGTATCATGACTGTAAAAGTATGGAGAACATTAATAGTTTTTAATTATGCCAACGAAAGGTGACAAGACTTGTGGTTTCTTTTATGTACATATGTTTGGTGGTTAATGTACACTATTTTGTGTACATTAACATGTACACTATTTTGTGTACATGTTAATCTCGTTTTTGGAAGTCTAAAATCCTGACATCCTCTCGTAGGGTAAGTGTGAACATTGGCATTGAATAAGATATTTTTTGCATATATTTTGGATGCATATTATATTATTATGTGTAGACGATGGTTCGATGTTTGAAAAATAGACCGTTAAAATGTGTTATAATGTGTTATAGAAGATGGTTCGATATTTGAAAAATAGAACGTTAAAATGTGTTCTAATGTGTAAGACGATGGTCCGATATTTGAAAAATAGAACGTTCAAAGGTGTTATAGAAAATGGTTCGATATTTGAAAAGTAGAACATTAAAATGTGTTATAATGTGTAAGATGATGGTCCGATATTTGAAAAATAGAACACTAAAATGTGTTATAATGTGTAAGATGATGGTCCGATATATGAAAAATAGAACGTTAAAATGTGTTAAAATGTGTTATAGAAGATGGTTCGATATTTGAAAAATAGAACGTTAAAATGTGTTATAATGTGTAGGAAGATAGTGCGATATTTAAAAATAGAACGTCAAAATGTGTTATAATGTGTAAAAAGATAGTCCGATATTTGAAAAAATAGAACGTTTAAATATGTTATAATGTGTTATAGAAGATGGTTCGATATGTAAAAAATAGAACGTTAAAATGTGTAAGACGATGGTTCAATTTTTGAATAATAACGTTCAAATGTGTATCAATGCGTCATTACGAATACAACATATCAATACTGTAGCTACATTTATAATAGTATTTAAAAATATATTCTAAGAAGCTTCGATTTATAGTTATATTTATACTGTTAGTGGAAGGCTATATAGCAATGCACATTTTTTTATAAGAAAGATAGAAATGCACCCAGAATGTCCAAAATGTTTAAGTTTCAAAATGTCAACGATTCAATTTTTAAAATTGTTCCATATTTGAAATGCCAAATAAGTACTCGATTTATCAGAATGTGTACGACGATGATTTGAATTATTTGAAAATAATAACATTCTAATGTGTAAGTATGAATGCTTGTCTATTTGATAAGATATTCTATTTTTAAATATTGTCATTCTGTACGTATGTAGATACCAACCTGAAAGGTAAATTTGTTATAACGATGATTTTAATTATTTGAAAATAAAAACATTCTAATGTGTACGTATGAATGCTTGTCTATTTGATAAGATATTCTATTTTTAAATATTGTCATTCTGTACGTATGTAGGTACCAACCTGAAAGGTAAATTTGTTATAACGATGATTTGAATTATTTGAAAATAAAATCATTCTAATGTGTACGTATGAATGCTTGTCTATTTGATAAGATATTCTATTTTTAAATATTGTCATTCTGTACGTATGTAGGTACCAACCTGAAAGGTAAATTTGTTATAACGATGATTTGAATTATTTGAAAATAAAAACATTCTAATGTGTACGTATGAATGCTTGTCTATTTGATAAGATATTCTATTTTTAAATATTGTCATTCTGTACGTATGTAGGTACCAACCTGAAAGGTAAATTTGTTATAACGATGATTTGAATTATTTAAAAATAAAAACATTCTAATGTGTACCTACGTATGAATGCTTGTCTATTTGATAAGATATTCTATTTTTAAATATTGTCATTCTGTACGTACCAACCTGAAAGGTAAATTTGATATAACGATGATTTGTCGTGTATAACGATGATTTGTCGTTTCAATTCAAAATAATAACATTAAAATGTGTATCAAAAAGGTACATATCTATAGGTACGTCCGTACGTCATTAGGTAAAGCGAATATTCCGGGCCCATTTTTAAGCAAATTGTGCCCATGGAGGAGTTTGAGATTATCTTGTCTTAATCTTAAAAATGTATAAATCTGTACTCGATCATAATCCAATCATAATCTTAATCTTCATTAAATCATTTTCATTAAATCAAATTGCCCATTTTGAGTAAACTCTTGGAAAAGATCGTGTACAATCAAATGTACTTTGCGGTCAAACTCCATTTAGATCCTAAACAACATGGTTTTGTTAGGGGACGTTCTACTAATACAAATTTAAATGTCTTTCTAAACGAAATTCATGACAACCTTGATAACAAAAGACAAACTGACGCAATATATACAGACTACTCAAAAGCCTTTGATAAAGTGGACCATCTAATTCTGACTAAGAAACTAAAACTTTTGGGTATTCACGGTGATCTTCTTAGGTGGCTAAAATCATACCTTATTAATAGAAGCCAAATAGTAGAGTACGGTGGTCATCTATCGTCTGCAACACAGGTGCCATCGGGTGTACCTCAAGGTTCCCATTTGGGGCCTCTCTTATTTAATATTTACATACATGACATTGGATTATGCTTCAGGAACAGTAATTACATATTATACGCTGACGATATGAAAATCTACAAAACTGTTATAGACATTACTGACTGTGAGGACTTGCAACTTGACCTTGATAGACTAACTTCTTATTGTGTCTCGAATAAGCTGTTACTAAATGTAAAAAAATGTCACTCCATTACATTCTCTAGGAAAAAGAGTACAATACAATACACATACACAATCAATAGGGAGGCGATTGATAAGAAATCAGACTGTAGAGACTTAGGTATACAACTGGACAGTAAACTTTTATTTGACACATTGACACAATTACACTGAAAGCTTATAAAATGTTGGGATTCCTGATGAGAGTATGCAAACCATTCACACAAGTGAAAACATTTATCTTACTATATAACACAATTGTTAGAAGTCATCTGGAATCCACAATATAATATTTATATTAACAATATAGAACGAATACAACAAATATTTTTGAAACATATGAAGTACAAATTTGGTAATAACTACAAACATGAATTGCAGACTTTACAGACAAGACGAAGGACCTCAGACTTAATGTACCTTTATGACATAATAAACTTCAATATTGACTGTACAGACCTTCTGAAAATTATTAACTTCAACATACCAAACAGACGAACAAGACACACCTCAACGTTCTTTTTAGACAAAAAAAACACTAATGCCGCTCAAAATTCGCCATTGTACCGATGCCTTACCACGTATATTAATTTGGAAAAGATCAGGTCCGTGGACATATTCTGTATGTCCAGGACTCTTTTCAGGAGCCACGTTAGACAGGAATAATAATTTTTTTTTTATTACCAGTAGTGAGTACAATGCACCATGAAATCAAAGGTGGGCTGATTAAGTTACAATTACTTATGTTGCTTACAATTACTTATGTTATATTTGTTTAAAAAAATATTATTGTACGTTGCCCATTTTTTCAAATAAAATAAAAAAAAAAAAAAAAATCATAAAAATTTGTTAAGATCAAATTTTAGAATTAAATTATCACAATTTTTTGTATAAACTGATACAGTTAATTTAATAATTTTAATCTAAAAGATTTCTTAAGTCTGAATATAATCTTAAATAACTTCATGAGTAACAGGAATTACGTTATGTCAATTTATCAATGAATATCTATTTAAAATAAATTTTATATTTTAAAATAGGTATCAGATAAGTAGGTAGATATAATTTATAAAAATGTGTAAAACGATGATTATGATTCGATATTTGAAAATATGAACGTTAAAATGTATCAATCCAAGCGTACATGGTACCTACCACAACAATATACACACCTATGTATATGAAATAAGAATCCATATATAAAATTGTCATTCAGTACCCGATGGTAGATTCGATTTATATAAATGTGTATGACGATGATTCGATATTTGAAAATTAAATTTTCTATCAGATTCGATATTCATTTCAATATTAAGTTGGTAAGGTAGGTACCTACCTGATTTAAAAGTTTGCTTTATGTATATGTGTAGGTAGGTATGTCGTTAATTCGATATTTAAAATCTCAAACATGACAATACAATCATATAAATTGTACCTATGTACATCTAATATTACATTTATAAAAAGGTTCTGTATTTAAAATTTATATTCTTTTGCTGTAAGTAGGTATACAATAGGTATGTACATAGATTCGATTTGTAAAATTGTGTATAACGATAATTCGATATTTTAATATTAAATGTTCTATCAGATTCGATATTAATTACAATATTAAGTTGGTAAGGTACCTACCTGTTTTAAAAGTTTGCTTTGTGAAAATGTGTAGGTAGGTACATATGTCGATAATTCGATATTTAAAATCACATACATGACAATACAAGCATATACATTGCACGTCAACATATTACATTTATAAAAAGGTTCCGTATTTGAAATGATTATTCATTAGTTGTTAGTAGGTAGGTATATACTTACATAGATTCGATTTGTAAAATTGTGTATAACGATAATTCGATATTTGAAAACACGAGCATTTGAATGTGTGTATCAATAAAAGCGTACTAATTAAGAACACTTATTAATGAGAAGCTGGTATTTTTACTCCTCACTCAGTGGGGAGTTATGATTTCGCAATTTTTAAGGTTATTTTTTTATTGCAGATTATCAACTAGTATCATGCTGAGATTGTATTCTGAAAGTTTCATCAAATTGTTACAAGTTCTGCGAATAAATGCATCCTGTAAATAGTTTGTTTTACATATTGGTAAATTAAATGGTTGTGGATTCCTGGTTTGACGTGATGGGCAGTTAAATGATATCAAATTAAGTAAGTCGATGGAGTCTATTTTATTATTATTTCAGTTTTCTGCACTCCTCACTATGAACTTTAACTGTGCCAAATCTCACACACCTCCGTGCGTCCAGTTTGCTTAAAACTAGATCCGAAGTTTTCTCTTCACGTATTAATATAACTGGATTCTCAGTAAAATCGGCCCTAAGACAGAAAGAGAACAGAAGAGTCTGGAAGAGAATTGATTGGGAGGCAACAATGGATGTCCAAGATGAAAATGACCTTGAGGAATGAAGAGCACGACTAAAAAGAAAAAGAAGAATGTGAATATACCTACATACCTACTTCTAAAAAAAACACAATTTAATCACTAGATTCAAGTTCACGATGACGGGAAAAATTTCAAACACTTCGTTACTCGTTGGCTGAAGCAGATTGGTAGAGAAGGATCTGCTTCGGTACTCTTAGATTTTTTGAGAAAAAGGTTTTAATTTTTTTCATCCTGGTTGTCGATGTCAAGTAAAAGGAATATGTGAATAAAAAAGAAAACAAATCTTATGATCGCAGAGTAGCCATAGCAAATTTAAATTAGTACTGCCTCAGAACAGAATATTGTTTAGCGAGGCAGCAAATTTTCCAATGTGTGGAAAAAAATGTAAAATTGTGATTCGGTATAAATTTAATTGTATTTTGTTCCTTTGGAATATTTATACTATCGGAAATAATATAATATTCATTCATTCATTCAAGTTCGATTGTAGGGCCCCCTTGGTAGGGTATTGCTTGATGGTATGAAATATGCTTGGTAATATTTCTTCCATTATCCGAATAACGGCCGTCTTGGGGACGAACAGGATATACCTAATGTCCTATAACGTGTTCCAAATGGTGTTAAAAGTGGAGTTTGTGAAATTCCTTTTGCGTCTCATCTGACGAATCTATGAATTATCTTGAACGATGAAGTGCGAAATGACACCATCGAAAGAATATCAAAAAATTTTGACGTTGTTCACCGCATTCTTACCTTGAAATAAGAATTGGCAGGCCAAGGATAATGTTAGTTTGGAGACCGCGAATGACTACCAGAGGTGTTGGGAGACCGCTAATGAGACAGAGGGATAACATCGTCCGTCAAGCTAGTGTCAATTGGATGTTTAGAGCACAAAATAGAGTGGATTGGAAGGAAATGGAGGAGACCTTCGTTCAGGAGTGGACGGGGTTAGGCTGAGAAGAAGAAGATGAATTACTAAAAATCTCGGGGATCGTTCCCAATAGGATAGAGTGTAGAGTCCACGAAAAATCCTCTTGCTTCTTGTTATGTGGATTCCCAGCTGTCTACCTTTCGGAAGGTCTTCTAGGCATCCATCTTCTCTCCATTTGTAAATGCATACCAATTCTGAAGTCGCCCTATATCTTTGTAATTTGATTCTGTTTTGATACTAACAGTCTTCGACGTCAATAGTGGATAATCTAGATTTAAAGTTTGCTATAATTTTAGATGACATTTGAACTTAGGTAAATGTTTAATATACTTACCGTATAACGCAAAACTCGTATTTCATGATATTATTGGTGCTAAATGGTTAACATGGTATGACGTTAAGCATTTAGTTGCAACACCAAGCTTAAGTACAGGGAAGATTAAGTTTCAGAGATTGTACATAACGATATCACTTATATCTAGTTTACACCAGTTTAGTGTTTAGTCAAGTGGCAGGTTACAAGTAAAGTGGCTATGTTCATTCCCGGAGCGGCTCGGCAGCTCTTCGGACGACACAAGGAACTTCTATCAGGCACATTTCATACTGCTGCCCCTAAGATGCCAACCTCAACAGTAAGGCACGCCGGATCGAAGCTTGTGGTTCAGCAATGAGGTTCACTACCCATTCTGAATGTGGTGCCTTTTTAAGTGAAACGAGAGACTAGTGTGTGGGCAAACACGCATGTATCGTACCTACTTCCTTTTATAAGGTCATGCACACCTGTCATTGGTTACCCCCCATTGGGGATATTCCGTGATGGTATGAATGAATTTATATTTTTTTATGGAAAATATTTTGTAAATTTGGGGACAATAATGAAATTAGAAGCCGTACCAAACTTCTTGAAATTACAGACGATAATATTACAAGTCTCTAATGGCAGTGGGCAGGTCACGTTGGTGGATGACAAGATGTTGACAGATGGGCACCACGAATTCTACAATGGAGACCTTGGGAAGACTAAAGAAGAGAAGGTCGACCTCAGAAAAGATGGACCGACGATATAGTTGCAGTCGCGGGAAAGAAGTGGTACAGCGATGCCCAAGATAGAGAAGGGTGGAATAAGTTGAAGGAGGCCTACATACAGTAGTGGAGAGATGGCTGAGAAGAAGAAGAATATAATATTTTACTGTCTATTTTTAACAGAATCTTTATTTTTATGTGTCTATATTCTCATCTGTTTCTATATTTTTATATGTGTCTACATATATTCTTATCTGTTTCTTTATTTTTATCTGTGTCTATATTCTCATCTGTTTCTATATTTTTATATGTGTCTACATATATTCTTTTCTGTTTCTATATTTTTATCTGTGTCTATATTCTCATCTGAATATATTCTTATCTGTTTCTATATTTTTATCGGTGTCTATATTCTCATCTGTTTCTATATTTTTATCTGTGTCTATATTCTCATCTGTTTCTATATTTTTATATGTGTCTACATATATTCTTATCTGTTTCTATATTTTTATCTGTGTCTATATTCTCATCTGTTTCTATATTTTTATATGTGTCTACATATATTCTTTTCTGTTTCTATATTTTTATCTGTGTCTATATTCTCATCTGTTTCTATATTTTTATATGTGTCTACATATATTCTTATCTGTTTCTATATTTTTATCGGTGTCTATATTCTCATCTGTTTCTATATTTTTATCTGTGTCTATATTCTCATCTGTTTCTATATTTTTATATGTGTCTACATATATTCTTATCTGTTTCTATATTTTTATCTTTTTTTATATTTTATCTGTTTCTATATTTTTATCTTTTTTTATATTTTATTTGTTTCTATATTTTTATCTTTTTTTATATTTTATCTGTTTCTATATTTTTATCTGTTTCTATATTTTTATCTTTTTTTATATTTTACCTGTTTCTATATTTTTATCTTTTTTTTATATTTATCCTGTTTCTATATTTTTATCTGTGTATATATCTGTTTCTATATTTTAATTTATTTTTTATATTTTTATCTGTTTCTATATTTTTATCTGTATCAATATTCTTTTCTGTTTCTATTTTTTATCTGTTTCTATATTTTTATCTTTTTCTGTATTTTTATCTGTTTCTATATTTTTATTTGTTTCCATCGTTTTCTCTATTTTTATCTGTTTCTACATTTTTATTTGTTTCTACATTTTTATCTTTGTTTGTAATTAATTATTTGTAGTATTGTAACAAGTAAATGGCTTATGCCGTATATCGTATAAATAAATAAATAATACATATTGGTTAATACATTGCAGTGGAGAGATGGCTGAGAAGAAGAAGAATATGATACATAATTGTATTATATATTTACATTGGTAAATAATATTTACCAAACGCTACTATGCTAAGGCGCTCGATAGTTAAGAAGTATGTATTTAGTAAAGCATGTGTATAATATATTATGTTTCTAGTAAACATTTGTAGTAAAACATTAGTTCATACAAAATAATTTGTTTATTGTGATCGTTTGAATAACATCCTATTGAAAAAAGTATATAAGCGGCGCAGTTCAACAGGTGGCTATGTCACTTTCTCTGTTTTTATTTTTTATACAATTAATTAAAATAATCTAATCTTATCTATTACACACGTTTTTTTAATCTCGTGCCATCGCTCTAATAGTAGAGACTACCTTAGTACGTGTGACTATTATAATAAAGGTGTTATTTTAAATATGTTTACAACACACTTTCACCACAAATTGAATATAATTATTTGTAATGAACGTTTGTTAAGTGTAACTAAGCTGTTATACTGTTTATTGATTTACAAATTGATTAATTTGAAACAATTTTAAATTATCATAAACTAATAAAAATGTACGAGTAGAACGCAAAACGGTTATATTTTAAACTATGCAAATTACTTCAAGAAGGAAACAATTTAAGAGGATGACTGCTGCCAACGTAGCTATTTTTTCAATTTGATGTACCATCATCATTACAAAACGAATCATTTTGAAAAAAATAACCTAGTTAGTTTGGATATTAATAAAGAGAAATATACCTTAACTTTTTAATTATGTTCTGTATATATTCTTGTAGGAAAATAATAAGCATACCTCGATTTTAGATATTTATCTTAAATTTCTAAAAAAATATAAGGTATAGAGCAATTTTTTTTTATAAATTAAAGAAGAACAAACATACATGGAAAAATATGATATGACGTTGCATTAACGCATCAGGTTAAGTAAATAAACCAAAAAAACTTTTATTACGCAATGGCGTTGAATGGAAAATAAATGTTTTTTAGGTTTATTTGCTAAACCTGAAGCATTAATGCAACGTCACATCATATTTTTCTAGATTTGTTTGTCTTCTTTAATTTAAAAATAAAATATTACTCTACGCCTTATAGTTTATTAAAAATATATGATAAATGTTGAAAATCGGGGTATGTCATTATTTTTATACAAGAATTTATACAGAACATTATCAAAAAGTTAAGGTAAGTATATTTTTTGTTAATTAATACCCAAACTATCTAAATTATTTTTTTCAAAACGATTTGATAAGAAATAATGATGGTATATCAAATTGAAAAATAGGTACGTTGGCAGCAGTCCCCCCCTTAAATAACGCCTGTCTGTTAGTGGACAGGGCTCCTGAAATTATTGAAAATACGTTCAAAAATCATACCTATGGAATAGTGGATAGTTTAAATAAAAATGATGATTTTAGTAGTAAATGATCACGTTGACTTAGTAACTCAATGATAGCAAATTCGATCCCCAGCCTCGACCGAAACCTATAACACAAGCATTTATGCTTAATTTAGATAATGTATGAAGATGTATATGTATTTTTCAAAAGAACATTCATTCTTTAAAAAAATACATTTAAAAATTACAGATTTTTTTCTTTAATAGTAAAATTTTAAGAAAAAAGGTATTGTAGATATAACAAGGAGTGAAAATTTACCAGAGTAACAAAGAACAATTTAAAAAAAATTCTTTACCAATCAGGGGGCCAAGACAACGTGTCATTTAAGCTAAGCGTTATATCGCTAAGCGATAGTAAATGTATGAAATTGGTCGCTATGACAACACGTGACAGCCACAAATTTCATACATTTCTATCGCTTAGCGATATAACGCTTAGCTTTAATGGCATGTTGTCTAGGGGGGCAGGAAAACATAAAGTACCTACACAAGGAAAAAGATTTTAAAAAATTCTACTAATTTCAAGAAAAGGGTAAGAATTATAAGTATAAAAATAAGTAAAAATTTACCAGGGTAACAAAAAGAAATAAAAAAATACCATACCTATAAGGGAAAAATAAAGTGCACTCGAAACCTATAAAAATCTACCAGGGTAGCATAAAGTGTATAAGATAAATAATGTTACTGTTGTGTTATTTGTTATTGAATAGTTTGGTTGTGATTTCAAATGTCTCGGTTGAACTCAGACAACTTGAAAACTTCACCGAGCACCAATTATTTCCGAGGCAGACAAACAAAAACTAGCGGAAAGGACGACGATCGGACGAGGAGGATTTCGAGGATCGGTAAGGAGCAGAGATTGTATTGAAAGCATTCTCTTCGACCGAGGAGTCCCAAATTTGTAGACAAGACACAATTTATGCAGATATTAAAAAAAATTGATTTAATCATAACGACGTTGCTGTAACAGGATAAATGTATTATTATTAAAAAAATGATTATGAATAATTAAATTTATTTAAAACGAACCACAAAATAAATTCCGAAAATATAAATAGCAGGTACATATTTGAATTATTGTTTGTATGTATATTTTGTTTAGATGTAAAAAATAAATGCTGTTGATTTTCCATTGCAATAAAATAAATAAATAAATATAGTCAATTGACTGGATCTTAAGTTTTCTCAAAGAACGACTCCATAGAACTAGTATTATTTGCAGATTTATTTAATGTTTTGTATGCAATGTATCAAATAAAAATATACACCAATAATGATTTCAAATATTTTTTGTATTTCAATAAATACAAATCGTTGCTGTTTAAACGATCCCTTTGTGGCAAATACTAAACTCTCCATTGCATACACCATTTTTATCAACTCTATTTTTACATGTTCAACAATTACATATTTATATATGCATCGCCATATATCTCAAAACTAATCATAAATGCTTGATTGGTTCGTGAACGAAATTGATCGCGGAATGTATTTTTTTTATTTTGTATAACCCATAGATTTATCTCGTTTTTCTTTTTGCTTTTATTTTCATTATCATTCTTTATAGATTGGGTATGTTTGTTTTTTTATGTGTATTTTTACACATTACTATGTACTATATTTTGTTTTTTTTTTGTGAAAACTTTATATAAATGGCAAACGCCGTAAATATAATAAAATAAATAATTAAATTAATGACACGATGGACCAAAAATATCTTAGAATGGCGACCGAGAACAAGCCTAAGAGGTGTCGGCAGACCCCAGGCAAGGTGGTCTGATGACATCAAGAAATGTGCCGGAGGGAGATGGATGCAGTGTGCCCAAGACAGGGAGTTGTAGAGAATCAAGGGGGAGGCCTATGTCCAAGAATGGAAAAAAACAGGCTGATGAAGAAGAAGAAATTTATTTTTTTACATTTATCAAACCAAAATCACTAGCGTGAGAACATTTAAAAACTATTGAGCTGTTATTAACCGGCTTAGAATAGTGTTTCCACTATTTTCTATGAATATTTTCGGTTGTAGGTACCGTAAGAGCCGGGTAATCAAAAATACACGAATCAAAATAACATCGCAATGCGATTCACTGCCCATTTTGAATGTTGCTTTTATAGGTTAGATGAGACTGCAATGTGGGTAACCAGCGACAGCGACTGTCGCTGGTTACCCACATTGCAGGTTATGCCGTGATGATGAATGAATGATGAAGAACTCTTAAATTAATGCAATTACAAGTACATAATGATATTTATTTATTTATTCATTGAGACATTCACGGCTTAACCCTTTGAACGCGTAAATCGACTAAAGTAGCCCGGATTTTTTCCCCATTCGACGCGTAAATCGACTATAGTCCGTGGCTATAAAAAATAAATTTGAATTAATTTTTTTGAGCCACCCTCCCCCCAAAATATAACGTGATAACTATTTTTGGTGTATTGAATCAAGATAATGATTAAAAAAAATAAAAGAAATTTTAAAGAATACTTTATTTTTTATTGAAAATTTGCAGTTTTCAGATCAAATTTTATTTTTTGCTAAACGCGTTCAAAGCGTTAAAGCCATTTACAAAACAAAATATTTAATGACACAGCATAAACTTAACCAAAGAAATACGATTTATAAACATTCATAACATCTATACATATCAACGTTAGCAGAAAATATAAAAAATAAAAACACATAAGAAAGGTAAATTAAACACGAAAGTACATAAATTTAGAACCAAAGAATAAATAAAAAATACAACTCAAATAAAATAAAGTAATTACAAAGCATGAACATAAGAATATATATACTTATTTTTTTTTTCCAGAAAAATTACAAATTATCACATATAAATTTTAACATTATATTTATTTAAAAAATTCAACACAGACAGCATTTGCTGGTATGAGTGTTGACATACATTTTCGTTTATATTAACATTTTGTTAGATTATTACATGTTATACAATGTGGTGAACAATAGCATTAAATTGAAAATTCAACCACAGTGGAGCCCAAAACAGCCGGGAGTACAGGAAAATCTATTTGAAAGCCCTATCATGCAGTATGTGTTGTTTTAACTTTTTTTTTTTTAAAAATGTAGTTTTTGGCAGTGCTGAATGTCATCTGGTAGTTGATTGTACAAATGAATGCTGGTGGATAATAGTCCTTTGTTTAGTCTGTCTGTTCTATTGCTAATGTTTCTTAGGTTGTTTCTTTGTCTAGTGTCGTAGTTATGTATGTCACTAACAGTTTCCAGGAGTGTGTTGTGTTTAAGTAAGTCATGTTTGATTTTATAAATGTACATTATTTTTTCATAGTTTATAATCTGTTCTATTGTGGGTTCTGATACTATTTCATATACAGTTTGTGTAGGTGTTCGCCAGTGTAGTCCGTATATAGTTTTAAGTGCCTTGGTTAGCATCCTTCATGTAGTCCATATATATAATAAATTGGTATAAGATTATAAACACTTAAAAGTTACATGGAATATATCACCTCACTAGACCTAGGTATATATTATATATACTATTGACTTACTTACTTACTAACTCAGCCTCTTCTTGAGTCCAGTATTGGACAAAGGCTTCCCGCTTGGACTTTCATTTCATTTCATTTTCATTTCCTGTGCCATTCTTCGCCATTCAGGACCTGCCACTTTTTTGATGGCATCGGACTATCTGGTCTGGGGCCTTCCCACGCTTCTGCTTCCCGTTCTTAGCCTTCAGTCCATCACAATTTTTGTCCATCGTCCATCTGACATCCGAGATACATGACCCGCCCAAATCCACTATAACTCCGCTATTCTTATGGCCACATCCGCTATTCCTGTGTTTTTCCATTCATTAGTTTTGTGGTCCCTTAGCGAGATATTCAACATTCTTCTTTCCATTGAATATTACTGACTGAATATGTATAAAGATTAATGGTGTGAATAAATAGCTACATACTTAGCCACACTGAATCAGTGAATGCTGCCAGATGTGATAATAAACTGCAATATTGATATCAATTAAATTCCATCGAATTAATACTTAATGATAGCAATTAAAGTCGATCGAATTAATACTGAATCATGTCAATTAAAGACGATCGAATTAATACTTAGCACCAAATAATACTCCTCTGGACTGGAAACACAAGTTAATTGGAAAAAATTGTCATTTGGCAATAAACTTGCCAATTGCACAGGGTGCGAAATTAAATCAAGATCGATGCCGGTGAATGGAAGTCGCGTTTGCGAAATCGATTAAACAGAACTATGTATACTAGAAATGTATTAATAATATATTCATTCATTCATTCATACCATCACGGCATATCCCACAATGTGGGGAACCCAGCGAAAGGTGTGCGGGTGTACATTGCCTTATAAAAGGGAGAACAACACATCTATGCATACCCACATACCAGTCTCGTTTCAACAAAAAAGGCACTACATTCAGAATGGGTGGTGAACCTCATTGCTGAACTATGTGAGATGTTATTGTTGCCTGTAATTAATAATATAATATGGTTTTATTTAATTTATGAAAACATTTTGTATAAAAAATTAATGTCCGTTGTTAGAATTAGTTTAGAATAGTTTTTTTCTCTCTTACTGTTAATAATACTATTTAAATGTTACTTTTGCCCCATACACAAGTGTCCGCACTTCTAATGGGGCAATACCTTTTGAATTGTTGTTGTTATTGTATTGTTTTATTTTTATTCTGTAATGTTTATGTTGATTTAAATAAATAAATAAAAAAAAATTATAGCATTCTAAACACAATGCAGCACTGTGTATAATATACATGCACTTCATTGATTTACAAGACGTTCAATAATGTGATTGTTCGCGGCAACATTGTCTCAAGTTTTGCAAAATAATCGTCTCTATAATGTCTTAACTCCGTGGTCTCGAGATGGCTCGCGGGCGCAACTTTACAATGCAGTATTAAAATAGTTGTGTGTACATAGTAGTAATGTTTCGCCAGGAAGTTGGAAGTTCTGTAGGGTATCTTAGATTGGAGTGGAGTAAACCTTCACACAACTATGTTACCCTGTTACTGGTGCACAACCAACTTTTAATGACTTACAACAACATTTGTCTGGAACACTGTTTTCATATTGTAACTTACAAATTAATATAGCTATGAACCTACCTATAACATGTTTTTTACTCCTCACTAACCTCACTAACAATGTATATGTGTATGCTATGTATGGCGTGTTTATTCTACTTTATCGATTATAGAATAAAGTAGGTACTCATTCGATTCTTTTCAAATTTTGCAAATTTGTATATCTAAATGGTCATGCCATCCCTTTCTGGGACAACCCTTGCTAATAACTCTATCTCTTACATCCATGTTTATTTTTTTGGTCAATCGTACATCGTTCATTCTTTCAATATGCGCAAACCACCTCAAAGAATTCTCTTTCATTTTTCGTATTATAATATTTATTCATTTATTTAGTTGCTTGTCGGGCAACTAACATATACCTACTTTGTCAAATATTAATTTAACACGCACCCAATAACAAGTTGCCACATTCTGGAGACTTAAGATATCAATCGTCTCGCAGATCCAGACTGAAAACACAATTAAAAACTGTGTCTCAAACTGTGTCAGATACGCAACTAACTGAGCCACGAAGGCCGACATAATATCGTTCTATTACAAGGATCTTCTCAGTGATCTCATTTCAACAGCATCTATTCTACTTTCATGCGTCTTTTGTCACGTCCATGTTTCACTGGCATACGTCAAAGTATGCACTACAATTGCATTATGTACGGCAATTTTGGCTTCCTTCGAGATGCTTGGATCGGACATTACTGGTCTGAGCACAGATAATATGGAAGTAAACTTTCAGTATACTTCAGATGTGTCACTCAATACATAGAAGCTGTAACCGGATAATCATAAGTTTTCTCGCATCTCCGCTATAGGGGCAATGAATACGCGACCGGTCCACGGCAAATTTAAATTTCCATTTTAAAATGTTTCCAGCTTTGAGGAATGGATTCAAGGATAACTTAAATAAAAAATAACCATTTTTCAATCATTATTTATTAAAAAAAACACATATGATGGATTTTATTTGCAATATTTCAAAAATCATGCCAAATAATTCATAAAATACATTGTTCTAAATAAAATGTGCATTGTAGATTATTAGGTTTTTTTTTTATTTATTTTCCACAAAGAAAGATTTAATACTGATTTTCGGAAAACTATATAACTTCACTTCGCCGTATTTCACTTGACAATTTATTCAAAACACAACAAAACTTGTCAGCCATCTTGAGAAGATAATCGAAAAGCACAAAAAGCTGGCAATATATTAACACCATCACCATCACATGGCGTGATAGTGTGTATGTAGATGAACACCGAAAACAACAAGAATTTTACAAAATCACACGTGTTATATTTATTATCTGGTTTACTTCAAGATTTTAAAGGATCAAAATGTTTCGCGTCACAACAAACAACAAAACACAACTGAAGTATGCTGAAGGTCTGAAAATTTTACATTGCATTTTCAAAAATACCAACATAAAAAAAAAAAAAATAGCGCCTTTAAATAAACCTTTGGAGATGTAAGCGTAAAGTAAAACCAGTGCTACCAATAGAGTGCCACCGGCGTGGGTCTGAGTGCTCCGTCTAGAATCTGCAGAATTAATTATACACAAAAAACCGTTGTTAGTTTGTTCGCTGTGCTTTCAATATCAATGTTTGAGAATAATTAAATAATGGGCCAACTAGTTGTTGGGTATGTTTAAAAATAATATTATTTGATGGTGCATTTCTTAGTAATCCGAGATGTGTGTGCGATATCGGCAACAGAACAGATAGGACTAGATGGAAAATGAAAGGAGTGGACTTACTGTGCCAGCTGTTTTCTTCATTTTCTCTGTCGCGTTTGTTCTTCCTTCTCGTCACTGATTCAATAAATATGTTCACTAATTGTCTGTAATTTAATGAATACGTGCGATGCCGCGAACGTATGTAAATGTTTTTTATATGTATGAATTGCGCACGGCGCGATGTATAACAGTATATGTGCAGGGAGACACGTATTTGCGAGACTGAAGAACGTGGCTGGCTCGCGCGCGAACAGAGGCGAGATTGTTGTTGCCACGTTCAGGTATGGATGTAGGTATGATGAAGTTTAGGTATGTCAGGAAGATGAGGATAGGTACAAAAAGGAATTATCTGTCATCTGCGCCAACACGAGATGCAATATAAATAATCATAAATTACTCGTTTACTAGTTTCGTTTACTGACACAATATAACTAAAAGGCGCTCTTTCTATACAAAACAAAGTAGTACTAAGGAATTTACTGAATGTGTCAAGACTATGAGCTCCGTATAAATCAGGGGATAATTTATTCCACATTATAATAGTTAGTTTACATTAAAACCACTTTAACGGTTTTCGAGACTGCGATTCTCGACACGTGTTCGTTTCAGAACCAATGTTCGTCAAAGCGGCCAGGGATTATGTTCTCCAGGATAGCAGACCTTCAGGACGTCCTTTCGAGAGATAGCAATTCATGTCAAAAGAAGGAAGTTGACGCAGGACTTAAACAGGCCAAAAAAGAGTCATAGAAGTTGACATTGATATCGCGATTACAGTTGTCTTCTTCTTCTCAGTAGCAATCCTGGGATTGGTTTGTAACAGCTATGGTTGCCTCTCTTCTACTCCACTCTGCCCTGTCCTCTGTCAGCCTCTTCATCTCCACGTAGCTATTACAGCACATGTCGTCGAACATCTGGTCCATCCTAGCATTCTGGGGAAAAGGTCGGTGCCCCCTTCAATTCTTACATATGGAAAAGCAGGGCAGACGCCTTAATGTCTCGCTTGACGGTGACTCGTCACACGCGGCGAGGATCCAGCCTGCATCATTCACTGAGCGTGGAAATCGAAGAACTGAAAGTACTGTTCACGTGGTGTGGTACCTGTAAATAGCCAACACGAATACTAAGGGGTGGAGGAGCCCCCCGGTAGAATTGGTGGGCATGACCCGCTCGGCGGTAGCCCGCCATGATGATGAGACAGGTGTAGCGGACACTGCGCCTGGCGTGGAAATCGAAGAACTGAAAGTACTACAGGCGTGGCGAAAACTACCTGTGATAGTCTAGTGTTACCGTGGCACTGTTGGGAGGGTAACCCTCGCCATGATTGACGGGCTTCCACGTTTGTGGTTGGACTCTTAGTGGTATGAAATATGAAATATGCATGATAGCAGCTTCTTGTTTTGTCCGACGAGCAGCCGCTTCGGGGACGAACAGAACTACTTAGTTCTATAACGTTCCTTATGGAGTGGGGTAGGTGACTGCGACTACCCCTCCCATGTCCTCCCATGTCCTGTTTCTTCGTCGAACTCTACGGCCATAGAGGCCGACCAAGAAACAGTTAAGTCATTTTATCGATTTTCAGTAATCCCTTAAATTGGTACTTATCCAATGATCTAGGCGATCTCAATGTTAGAAGTCTTTCAGTGTCGGCCCGAGGCAAGTTGTATGATGACGTGTACTTTTCTTGCTCTTGCGCTTTTGAGCGCATTTTCGTTCTTCTTCTTATGTAAATAGCTGTCCTTCCATTCGGTGGAGTTCCAGGTAGTCTTCTAATATTGGGGTTTCTGTTGTGCATTGTACAACAATATTAGTCTTAACATCGTAACATTGTCCTTTATAATCATTCATCATCATTGGCGCTACAGCCCTGTGTGGGCCCTGGTCTCCTCCAGAATCCTTCTCCAGCCATCCCCGTCCTCCACCGCTCTCATCCAGTTTGCTATTCTGATCGCCCTTATGTTGTCTTCTGTGTCATCCAGCCATCTTAGCCTGGGCCTGCCTCTACTTCTTCTGCCCTCTGGATTGGTATTATTATTATATTCGTTTGGTGAGTCAGGCGCTCACAAGATTTCAAGGAGTTCCCTAAGCCATAATCTGGCTTCGGTCGTCAGGTTATTTATATCCTCCATCACTCCATCGAATCTGTGGATCGCCACACTCACAACTAGGATCACTTATGTAGCCCCATTTGTGG
Organism: Molanna angustata; assembly: GCA_963576475.1. Lineage (NCBI taxonomy): Eukaryota > Metazoa > Arthropoda > Insecta > Trichoptera > Molannidae > Molanna > Molanna angustata. The sequence goes on from OY754979.1 coordinate 31,003,904, forward strand.
CGCTCAGCTGCACTTCTGCTGCAACCTGTCCTAACCCGGTTCAGTGTTTCCCTGAACTTGACCCTGAGGGATATTCCAACTACCAAACTTAAATCGAGAAAACCCTTCTGGACCAATCAAAAAGGGTTGCCGGTTTTGACTTAGAGCGCAAACCATGTCTCTAGTGTTTTTGAATTCCAAGCCACATTGATAGAGCTTGTGGTCGTCTGAGTTTTCGTGGATCTTCAGCACCTACATGTTTGATCAATAGCCAAATCCCACATTTCTGAGTTAACAAAGGTTTAGACCGGTTAGCAGCAAAAACAATAAATTTTCCGAGACTTGCGCCTAGAGCGGTCATTCTGTTCGCCTTATGGTAGGGCCTACCCTGCATCTCATGGCACATTCTTTTGACATAGTTCTTTTATTATGCAGTACGCAGCCATGCAGACTTTTGTAAAACAAAAGCCCTCCTTTATAATATGATGTCAGAAGTAATTTTTTATAAACCTTTCTTTTTGGTTATAATTGCTATAATAAAACTTGGTGAGATAGAATAGGTAAGTATTTAATACTGGTGCATTATATCTTATGGTATCATCTCTTTAATATCAAATTTAATACTTTTATTTATGTTGTACTTATAAAATCGATATGCACACTCGTATATTTTTAATTGAATACGCTGTCGGCGAGATTTATATGCGTAATAAATGTAACAATAAAAATTAAATGTAGGTTCATACGGTAACCATTTTATAAGGAACTAGCGGACCAGATGACAGGCAGTAGCGGAACTGCTCATAGAAGCCGAAAATCTTGGCTTGCCTATGAATATTATATTAAGAAATTCAAGATCTAATAGGTAATTGTTTTATTGCAACCATATTACAAGATTAAAAATTGAACCGAATACGATGATTGATAAATATATTTTGGCATGTGATTTTAAAAATATTTTTCATGGCCACTGGAATGAACAACGATGCTTAAAAAACATAAAATATTCAAAATTTCTCGATATTCTTTCAGGGTTTGCGTAGTCCGAAGGTTCTAGGCACGCTCCTGATGACAGGTCGTAAGCTCTGTAGGTGCCTCGGGTTCCTGGTACTTCTAAAATATTCCAACTTCGTCTCTATTTAGATGTAAAAAAGTTTCTCAAAAAAAAATAATACGGGGCCGTTACAAATGTTAAAAAATATAAATAAATCTAGTAAAATATCGTTCAATGTAGGTATATACTTACATATAAATAAATAAAATAAATGCTGTCTTTAGGGTTACCAGATGAAAAAATGAAAAGTCCGGAGAAAAGGCCCGATTTCCATGGAAAAGTCCTGAGATTTCATGCGTTGTGGGCAAACATTTTCAAGACAATAGGTGTTTCATGATTACCAGAGATACTTCGTATTTGTCAATATATATTTGTAATTACAGCCCAGAATGCAAACGTAGAAATAGTTTTTTCTATCATGGGGGCTCAATGGTCGAAAGAAAGAAACCGACTAAAGGTGTCTTCAGTTCCACCTATACTTTTAGTTCAATATAATTTGAAGAGTTTAACATGTGAGGCATTTTATAAATTAATAATAAAAGAAAAAACCTTACTTAAAAAGGTATCTTCACATATTAAGTACGATAAAACTGATTAAGTACCTACTTGGATTATTACCAAAGGAAGATTATTTTTAGTTTGTTTAACTTTTAATAAAAGAGATCTTTAAAATTTAAAATGTAAGCTGTGTTTTATTGAAAATCCTGAGATATCATGAGATTTGCAAAATCCGGCCGCAATCCTGAGAAAAATCAAAAAATCCTGAAATCTCAGGACAAATCCTGAGATATGGTAACCCTAGCTGTCTTTATCTAAGAAAAAAATCACAGGAGACTTCAGTTTTAGTATAATTTTCCAAACAAGTCAAATATAGTGTGGTTACATTAGTTGTAGTGAGAAAAACCTACTAACCTAATTATTGTACATTATGTGTGTACGTAGTTAGAACAATGAAAAGATCAAGTTAAGTCAATATACTTACACACAATTTATACAGTTATCTTTTATTACATAAATTATATTGTGGATAACGGAAATATATCGATATTTTGAATAACACTTTAAATCTCAAGTAGATATATCTTCTCACATTTAGCAAAATAATTCTTGCACTCTTTACTCCTCACTAACCCGAGGGAATATATAGTGGGGAGTTATGATTTCGCAATTTTAAAGGCATCAACTGGTATCATGCTGTAGCTACGAAGAGCAACTTAAGGGCTTTCAAGACTTTCTGTCTTAAATTCGGTGAACTCAGTGAGTCAGTTGTTTCCACATGATTAGCTCTCTTTGGCACATTAAGTGCAGTGTCTGCAAGGTTTTAGAGTTCTCCGGACTCTTCGTATGTTCTTTATGTGTTCTTTCAGAGTTTTGCAAGGGGCCGTTATTAGTCCCCATAAGCAGAACGGGTGGTGGTGGAGGAAGAACAGTATCATGCTGAGATTGTGTTCTGAAATTTTCATCACAATGTATCTGTGTGTGTGCTGTGTACTATATACCTACTATGTACGGCCTGTTTGTTTTAAATTATCGATTATAGATCAAAGTATGTAGGGTACTCATTCGATTCTTTCAAATTTTGCAAATTTGTAAATCTAATACTCGCTTAGACCCCATTAGATTTTGAAGAGCGGAGTTTGAATTGTTAGAAACAGTAATATAAGTCTATCCGGACAATGGAGCGGTTACGTCTCCGAAACTAGTTGACATAAAAATACTCAAACATGGTTGACACTAAGATATTTATTTATTTTAATTATATTAGTTTAAATGTGCCACAAGGAAATAGCTACAACGCATAAAGATATTTCAAAGTGACCCCAAGCTCAAGAAACTTGAAATTTGATATTTTTTTTAACGCACAAATAGATTTTAATACTTCTCCATTATTATTAATTATTACCATTAGAATAGTTGATGTCGGGTTTTTCTGTTGGCCATTATTCAATATAATTGGTGTCCTTTTAATACAGTATTTGTATATTCATTCCTTCATTTCAATATTGTATTTTATTATACCTACATACACATTTACCTTAATGTCTTTCGGGTATTTAATTTTTCTTATAATTGCCCCTTTCCTTATCTATTATTGTTATCCTCTTTGTGAATCTATATATAGATGGTCTTCATCATTATTGTTCACCATTCTGACGATGCTCAGCATAGAGCGATACCGGTGAATGGGAGTCGCGTTTGCGGAAATTTTTTTTAAGTAGAACGTAAAATTCAATATAATTTTTTTCATAATTTTAGTAGTTTTTATTTTTCAATTGCTAAAAAGGAACGTCACTTCCATGAAATAGTATTTAATAATTATCAAGTTTTCATAATGAAATATTTTAATCAAAAATAATATAACAAACTCATATCATGAAAATGCTGAAAATTTTCCATATAAATTTTTAATACTTTGAAGTGAATTGGTAGTAAGGAGTATAGTGTTGGCCACAAACCAGTCGTTTTTTTTAATGTTCTGTATGAAACTGTCACTCACTTCACGTTAGAAATCCATAATCACATAGAAATATGACGAAAAAATTATATATAATTTTTCGTTGTATTTAATTTAGTTCGCAAACGAGACTCCCATTCACCGGTATCGCTCAATGCCGAGCATCATCAGAATGCTGAACATTTTTTTTATCGAAATTCTATACTTCTTGCAATTTCAAGCGAAGTATAGACACAATATATGTATATTTCAAATTATGAGGTTCTCAGCAAAATTGAAGAAACCAGGCACGTGTAGAACACCATATCAACAGGTAAACTCAGGTAACCCTTTTCAAATTTTACTTCACGTTTTAATGGCTATTGATATACAATATATACAGTTTGCAGTTAATCGAATTGTTTTAAACAAATTAGTCGACGTACATTATGAAATACAAAATTGCACAATTTTATCAAAAGATCTGTTATATATGTAAATAACAAGCCTAGAATGCTATTCAATGTGACATTATTTTTACATATAATAAATATACAAATAGGTACAAATTATAGATCTTAAAATATTTTTTTTTTATTTTTTATTTTTTTAAAAATGAATATGTCCTTGTTAAACAAGTACATATACATTTTCCTACGTTCCCTAAAATAAGCAAATAAATGCTTGTGCTTAGGTGAACGAAATCGGTCGAGGCAGGATTCGAACTCGCGACCACTGGATTACTAGCCCAGCGCGCAAACCGCTCTGCCACCGACCCATCTATATGCACGCAAAATATAACAAAATATTAATCGACACGACGTATGCCGTTTACTCTGTAGGCCTAAGGCAATGAATGGCCCGCCGCTCATTCAATATACGAATGCAGCGATTTCGCATTCGGGAATCTCCGTCGACACGAAGATATATCACAGTATCAGATGAATCGACATAGTTTAAGATGCATTGTCATCAGGAATACACAAATTCTGAAAGTTTCACACTTCTAACTGGTCGAGAAGTTAGTTAAAAATAAAAATTCCAGTACAGACAGTCAATTGAAGTTAAAGAAATGGGTGTAAAAAGTCGTGAAAATTGGATTGACCATGTGACTCACATCATCTTGGAGGCAATGGTTTAGGGAAAAACTGGTAGAGGGTTTCCCCGCCGGCAGTGTATAAAATAGCTCCAACACATTGAAGGCTGTTATCTCCGAAAGCCACCACTACTCAGCGTTCATATTATCCAATCATTGTTATCTGATGTGGTATCCTTTTACAGAAAAAAACAGCCTTTATATTATGACGTTAATTTGGCTGTCGGCGCTGTCGCTGGCTCTTGGTGTCGAGTACCTACTGTTTCAATTTTCATACAAATACCTTTTGTTCCAATAAATTTTGCTTTAATTTTGTCATATGGGGCTAGGTTGTGGCCATAGGGGCATAGTCAGTAATGTTGGGGGCGCCGCAGCCCCACCCTAGGATTCTGGGCAAAAGGTCGGTGCCCCCTTCCATTCTTATGGGCAGACGCCTTAATGTCTCGCTCGACGGTGACTCGTCACACGCGGCGAGGATCCAGCCTGCACCATTCACTGGACGTGGAAATCGAAGAAGTAAAAGTACTGTCTACGTGGTGTGGTTCCTTTAAATCGCCAACACGAGTACTGAGGGGTGGAGGATCCCCCCGGCATTCCTGGTGGGCACGACCCACTCGGCGGTAGTCCGCCATGATGATGAGACTGGTGTAGCCGACGCTGCGATTGGCGTGGAAATCGAAGAACTGAAAGTACTACAGGCGTGGTGAAGGTTCCCTGTTGAGTCACGTGTTACCGTGGCACTGTTGGGTGGGAAACCCTCGCCATGATTGACGGGCCCTCACGTTTATGGTTGGACTCTTAGTGGTAGTGGTATAAAATATGCTTTATCGTAGTCCTTGTTTTGTCCGACGAGCAGCCGCTTCGGGGATGAAAATAACCATACAGTTCTAAAACTTTCCCAAGGGATTGGGGTAGGAGACTGCGAAATACTTTCAAAAACACTCTCAGTGTCTATTGATTATTGATCTGCGATTATAACCTATATTCTTATTTTGTCGAACAAATACTTTATACTCCGGCTCCTTCACATATCAATAACTTTAATATGCGACTGCCACTTAAATTGACTTTTGAAAATGTACTAACGACTGACAGTATAGACGCTGTTGAAGTAATAGGTATGGTTTGGATAGACTTGTAAGTACCTACCACGGTCAGGTGTGGTGTCTTTAAACTAGAATGAAGTGGCTTTCACCTGTCTTTATAGCCACTGAAAATACATTGTGTCTATACTCAGTACCCACTTCTGTCTAGGTACAAATACTTCTACAACTCGGCATCTTTAACATATATACATATATACTGCACCACGCGTTCAACTTAGCAACAGAAATACTTAGATTCATACTTCATACCACCACGGCATATCCTACAATGTGGGGTAACCAGCAACAAGTATGTGCGGGTGTGTATCCCCACACACCAGTCTTGTTTCACCAAAGGCAGTACATTCAGAATGGGTGGTGAACCTCTTCGCTAAACTATTGAATATGTTATTTTGTCCATTGATTTTTTTCTTATCCGGTTCTTACGGGATACCCGAAAACGAGGATAACAGAAAATAGTGGATACACCATTCGAAACCGGTGCCTCATAGCACTCACTTGCTATCTCAGTACTTGTACGTTTATACTTGTACTTACTTCAAATGAGATATTCTCAGGTTAAAACTTTTCAACAATGATTAAATTTTTAGAATGCTTTATTGAGCGAATCAAATGATGACCAGGCCATACCGTAAATGAGGTACTAGATATTTATCTTCCTCGTATATCATCCAGGGGAAGACAAAATAACACCTGGATAAACGAATGCTCCAAGATCCTACAAAGAAACGGCTTCAATGAAAGTGATACCCAGAACCGCAGAGTATACACTGTATACAGCCTAAGGACGAGAACAGTCGACCCTAATCGATAACATTTTATATATATAGACAAGTTATATGCGAACAAAACGCTCTACAAAAATGCTACAGTTTAACGAATTCTTACAATATCACCAAGAAAGATCATATACGACAGAATACTTTAAGTGAGAAAGAGATCATACAGTAATAAGAGATAATAATAAGAGATCATAGACACACACTGCAGTCGTATATTCTCTTTTACTTCAGTGCAATCACATTATAAATATCTCTCACACCAAGTGATGAATAACCAAGAGACGAACTTATATTAAGTTATGGCTGTGTGAAAAAACGAATACATAAACAGAATACCTCTGTTTACCTCTCACTTCACTACTCTCTCATCTACTCAAAATAACTATCGAAAAATCCATATAAATTAAGTGAGATATGTGCCTTACTTTTTGTTTATCGAATTTAAAGAACGAACTAGTAGCGTATCTATTATTTTAATAAAGTATTGACCCCAATAGCCAATTTTGGCAATACGTTGGGACAGTGCCAGGGAGAAGTAGAATGCTTCAAGTGAATTGATTACAAAAAATGTGTATTTGACAAATATTTCTATGAAAAGTACAAAAGTATTGTACACAGGTACAAGTATTTAGGGTGAAGCTTTCGTTCTGGAGTGGATGAAAATAGACTGAGGAAGCAAAAGAATAAACACTAAATTTGCAATCTTGGTTGATACTGCATCCTTGTACAAGGACAGGTTTATTACCAATCGGCAATATCATTCAACCGACCAAACATTTTCTGAATACTATTGATAATTTGTGCTATCAATACGCCAATTTTTATCATCGTTTGTATTTGATACAAAAAGTTAAAAACCTCAATTTCGTATCAAACTCCTTCGAGTCTATCGATAGGATAATTCTTTTTTTTTTCAAAAAAACAATGTCCTTGTAATAAGTGCATATACATCCTGTTGGAATGTGATGTTGATGGTCGAAGGTGATTTACTTTGTTCCTCTTTCGGGCGTTCCTCAAGGATCTTACCTAAGTCCCTTTTTGTCTAACATTTACATGTTCCTACGAAGTACAAATGTTTTATTCATTTGTTGTATTTTTCATTTGCATAATTACCTTGCAATTAATTTCAAAACCAATTGTATTAAACTCGAAGAGGAAATTGACATTTACACTTACAGTTCATTAAATAAACTGAAACTCTACATGTGGGCACAGTTACATAAGTATATAATATCGAAACATTTTATTTTACTTAATTTCGTTCATATTATGCTTTTGAACGAAATCGGTCATGGCAGGATTCGAACTAGCGACCACTGGATTAATAAATCTGCTTGTTAACCGCTCTGTCACCGCCCATCTGATTTTAAATCAATGCATTTTTTGTTAGTTTAATTTAATTTGAGCTCTAAATGTACAGAGTAAATTAAATTATACTGCAATATTCCGTCGTAAATGAACAGTTTTAAAATATCGCATAGTTTCGTTAAAAGATTCAGGATCAAAGCTACAGCAATATTTAGAGCTTATTTTTGTGTTACTCTTTGTAGTTTCTTTAGGGAAAGAAGCTCTTGCATTGAGCACTGCGAACATCTGGATGAAAACTATTCCATTTTATATTAGGACCAGATCCAGACGACCCAAGTGTAAGTAAAATGCCTGGCAGAGAGTTCTTTTACAAAATAGTTCTTGGATGTATTAGGGTCCTGACGTTTTACAATGCAATGAACACCCAGCAATCTTGTAGTTATGTTTTTTACTCTGACGCTAAATATAGTTTCATATCTCAATACTTAAAACAGTGTAATGTAGTTTTTGATAAAACTAATAAGGTTTATAAAAGGAAATTTCCTCCTAATGAATTAAAACTTCAACTAGTATATTTATTTATATCTTCTTGGACACATAATTTGAACGCTGGCGGGTGTATTGCCAAACGGCAATTTATTCCGATAAGGTTATGACATGACAAAAATAAAAAAATACACTTTATATAATAAAGATAACAGAAGAAAACCAAGAAAGACAAAAATAAGATGATTAATTTGTAAGATTTGGTTGAAACAAGAGCTTTTAAATATGGAATATCAAAGATTTTTCTGCTTTATTTGTTGGAATCTTTATCTAGAGTAGGTAGTTCACTTTGCATTATAAAATTTGTTTAAAACTAGAGTTTTTAAAATGGAAACATTCAAGATTTTCCTGTCGATGGGTTGGTGACTTCTGTAGCGGTTAGATATGAATTATATACCTTCCTCAATCTCATGTGACCCTAATACCATTTCCTAAGATGCATCAAACGCGCAACAAGAAGAAAATAGTAAAGGTGCGGTGTATAGCATCAATTAACAAATAACTACCGGTGCCTCGCTGGTTACCAGCAATAGGTTGATCATACTTACTAATCGTCCTTTTAAATACCGGAATCTCAATCAGATAGTTCTCATATACCGAAATACCAGACAGTTTGTGGCAGAAGGTTCATTGAAGAAAAGAGGGGGAAGTTTTATCAACTTAGATTATTACAAATCATTTTTGTGTGTGCTAAAAACCACAATAAACTCTTATGTATGAGAGAGTTCATTTTTCAATGTAATGAGCTCAATTATTCGCCTTAGCCGAAATACAAAGGACTGTCTCTAAAACAAATAGCTGCCATAGAAAAAACAAAATTTTGTCGCTTGTCAATTCTCTATGATTTTGAATATAGCTGTCACTTATTTTGCATTTCAATTTTTAACAGACTTCATAATACATGGAAGATAAGAACTGTATTATATCTATATTAATTAAACCTGCACTTCTATGTTGTCCATTAACAAAGTTCCTGTAATTCAATTATATGCAAATAAGATATGTAAAAAGAAAAAAAAACAATGGTCGCATACAATACTATAATGAAGAAATTAATTATTTTACTGTGAAAAGGCAATTATTCTTTTCACAATGTATTAAAACACTTAAAAACATAGATATTTTTTTTTCAAAATCTACATGTACATAATAGTTTTTTTCCTAAAATAAACTTGAAAACAGGTCATATTATAATTAAAGTCCTTATCTTTATATATATATATATATATATATATATATATATATATATATATATATATATATATATATATATATATATATATATATATATATATATATATATATATATATATATATATATATATATATATATATATATATATATATATATATATATATATATATATATATATATATATATATATATATATATATATATATATATATATATATATATATATATATATATATATATATATATATATATATATATATATATATATATATATATATATATATATATATATGTTATATTTGATGTTTTCACGGGTGAAATATGTTATGATATTTTTATCTCGGTTTTCCCGTGTCAGTAGGTCTTGACTAAGACCATTTGTCTTCCGACGTTTCGCCTGAATATCACCAGGCATTTTCAAGGACTTAACGAAAAGCACGCGCGCGACACACGTCTACTCACACTGAAAGCTCACCGTCAAGTGACTCGTAGCGTACAAGATGGCCGCTTATGTCAAATATTGTTAGCGCGACGTGATTGGCTCCTTGTGACACGCCCACCTGCTGTCGTGTTCGTTGGTAATAATATTTTATCATTATTTTTGTGTTGTGATTTATTGTTAATTTTAGTTGTGACATTAATATTATTATTGTTGTGTTTTGGGGTTATTTTCGCTATGGTGTTATTAATATTATTATTGTATTGTTTGTCATATAAAATGTTCTTCCAGGTACTAGGCAAACGAACTCCGTCGTCCCGATTGTTCATTATATCCCTTCTCTTATATATTTCTATAGCTTCCCTGTAAATTCTGAGAGGTTCACTGTTTAAACTCGCTCACAGAAGGACATACAATAGATTTTTACCATTCAAAAATAATAGCAAGTATATATATATATATATATATATATATATATATATATATATATATATATATATATATATATATATATATATATATATATATATATATATATATATATATATATATATATATATATATATATATATATATATATATATATATATATATATATATATATATATATATATATATATATATATATATATATATATATATATATATATATATATATATATATATATATATATATATATATATATATATATATATATATATATATATATGTTATTATTAAGTATTTTGGGGATAACCCGCGTCAAATTCTGATTCCCGAGAGAATCAGTCGTCTGCCGACGTTTCGTCTGAATCACATCAGACATTTTCAATAGGCGCCTTGTTAATAAATTTCCGTCGCGAGGGATAGTGCGCGCACGTCGACGCGAACGGACGTGCGCGCACTATCCCTCGCGACGGAAATTTATTAACAAGGCGCCTATTGAAAATGTCTGATGTGATTCAGACGAAACGTCGGCAGACGACTGATTCTCTCGGGAATCAGAATTTGACGCGGGTTATCCCCAAAATACTTAATAATAACATATTTTGTACTCGCGAAAACCTTAGATTTAACATATATATATATATATATATATATATATATATATATATATATATATATATTTATATATATATATATATATATATATATATATATATATATATATATATATATATATATATATATATATATATATATATATATATATATATATATATATATATATATATATATATATATATATATATATATATATATATATATATATATATATATATATATATATATATATATATATATATATATATATATATATATATATATATATATATATATATATATATATATATATATATATATATATATATATATATATATATATATATATATATATATATATATATATATATATATAATTCTTCTGTACGTGTGTATGTCACTGAACTCTTCCTAAACGGCTGAACCGATTTTGATGAAATTTTTTATGTGTATTTGTGTGAGTCTCTGAATAGTTTGGATTCACAAAATGGAATTTTAAACATTAATATAGTAAAAGGAAAATAATTAAATATTTTTTTATAATTATAAAAAATGGCGCTAATGTCGTATTGGTAAAAGTTCTTTTCGCTCTGTTTCGTTAAAATTCATACTTCAATTCGTTCGTTTCCGTCTTTCCGTGTCCAGACCATCTATGCTGTATTGCAACTAAATACGAAATGACAATCAATCTAACCTCAATAATAAAATAAGAAAATAAAATGTAATAAATGAATAAGAAAATGTAAGTTTGCTCAGCGAATAATAACTTCATATGTTATAAATATTTTTTTGTTTCACAAATAGTTCGAGCACGACAACGTCTGTCGGGTCCGCTTGTTCTCTATAAATCAACGATGTTTTTTTATTTTCATCCACTGGCTGTTAGAATTTCGTTTAGTATAGTTGGCGCCAAATATCTTGAGCCATTCGCCAAAAAGGGGGAGATTCACACGTATACCAACGAATCAAAAAGACACAAAATTGCGCTCTGCGCACCCGGAAGCCTGGTTCAGGATATTTGGCGATATTTATTTCTTCGTTGTCAATGGATTTCAATACAATGTTTTTTTTTATGGCAGCCATTTGTTTTACTGTCCCGAGACACTCCTAACTCCTGTGTATTTTGTTTTCTCTATAGCATATGTGATATACACATTGCAGATAACAGGCTTAATTCATCATTACTATAATAATTTTCCTTCGTCGTAATAATTATTAATTTATTACGACGAAAATTGTGAATTTTCGTCGTGGAAGAGATGAGTGGTTTGTTGCCAACAACTAACCAAAATAATTATACAAATATTTTATATTTAAATTTACTAGAATTTGATATCAATGATTACTATATACATAACGTTTCATCCATAGATAGAATAGAATGATGGTCGACAGAGTATATTATAAAAATAATACATGATTTTTTAATGCAACCTGTCGCTGGTAACCTCATACATTCATTTATTCAAGATCTGTGTCAGAAGCATCTCACACTCTGGTCCTCTGGATCACAGAGCAACAAATCCCTAAAGGAGGTGGACAGAGTCTATTAAGCGGGTTACTATGGTTTCAGCAGTCATATTAAGTGGAATGCGCTGCCTCTAGAAGTCCGAAGTGCTCAAAGCAAGAGTACTTTCACTAAAGGACTGAAAACAACTTTGTTTCGTTGAACTACCAACTCCCTTGAAATGATCTTGAATCATTAAATGGCGCTATAAAAATCCCAATTATTATTATTATTTATGTAATTTTAGGTTAAGTTGTTAAATTGACAGATATAAACATGTCATTAATTGTACTTTTTTTTTTAAATAATATAACCATAAATTGCGTTCTAAACCACTAGAAATTTATCACAGTAACATCGTCTAGGGCTCTCGTAAAAGATACATATAATTGTCTATTAACTTTTATTCACTTACCATCTGAAACTTCAAATTTACCGCAAGTCATGTGGACTGGAGAAAGTGTGGTTGATTCATGATACGCGATTTATAATCTACGACGCGAATGTAAAAATTAATATCATGTCATTATAATAGAAATGAATATATTACACGATGGTAATCAACAAAAGTATTTAAAAATTCTCTGCTATAGTACCATCAACCTTACGAGTAAACGGAGACAAAGAATTTATGGTCAAATGATATGTCTTACTCTACAGTGTTGAGGCGTGGACACTCAACAAAGCCTTTGAGATGTGGATTATGGATCCAGCGTAGAATGCTATGTAAGGCTGAGTTGTTTCAACAAAAGTATCAGTAATAGTCAATGACATTTTATATATAGACACGTTATATGAGAGCGAAACGTTCAAGAAAAATGGTACTTTTTAACGAATTCTTACAATATCACCAAGAAAGAGCACACACGACAAGATACATTAAGTGAGAAAGAGATCATACAGTAATAGACACACATTCATTCATTCATACCATCACGGCATATCCCACAATGTGGGGTAACCATCGAAAGGTGTGCGGGTGTGCATTGCCTTATAAAAGGGAGCACAACATATCTATGTATACCCACACACCAGTCTCGTCTCACCTAAAAAGGCACTATATTCAGAATGTGTGATGGTGAACCTCATTGCTGAACTATGTGAGATGTTATTGTTGCCTGTTGTAGGTATTTTCGATTACCCGGCTCTTACGAGACACTCGAAAACAATAATATAAAAGAGTTGAAGCACTATTCTAAGCCGGTGCCTCACAGCTAGACACACACTGCAGACGTATATTCTCTTTTACTCCAGTGCAATCACATTATAAATATCTCTCACACCAAGTGATGAATAACCAAGAGACGAACTTATATTAAGTTATGGATGTGTGAAAAAACGAATACATCAACAGAATACCTCTGTTTACATACAAGCTAATATGACTTCACTACTTTCTCATTTACTTAAAATAACAATAACTATCGAAAAATCCATATAAATTGCAGCATGAAATGGTATATCTGGTCGTTCCTTCACAGTTCTAGTGTAACTTTTACATGTTTTCATAATACAAGAAAGTATTTTGACCACAAAAGTACGTCCGAACACTACAGCATCTTGCTCGTAACTAAATTGGGTTAAAATAACTTGAACTTTTAGCCGAGAAGGGGGGCGATTTGCATGTAAACCAACGAAGCAAAAAGACACAAATTTGCGCTCTGCGCAACCGGAAGCTCGTTCAAGATGTTTGGCGAAAATTATATTTTTTTTTTTTAAATAAAAATGAATATGTCCTTGTTAAACAAGTACATATACATCTTCCTACGTTCCCTAAAATAAGCATGAATGCTTGTGCTATAGGTGAACGAAATCGGTCGAGGCAGGATTCGAACTCGCGACCACTGGATTACTAACCCAGCGCGCTAACCGCTCTGCCACAGACCCATCTATATGCGCCTTACTTTTTTGCTTACCGAATATAAACACTAGTAACGTATATATCATTGGTAATAGTATAGTTTAAATAGTTTGATTTCATAAAAATTTTCAAAATTGCGTGGATTGACGGCATTGGATTTCAATGAAACAACCAAAAGTATTGAACAATTTTATGAAATCAAAGTATTTTAACACTAATTTTACTTTAATCTTTGTTCGAGAAACACGTACTCGTATAACGAACATCAATTAAAAATCTTTCACCGCTATTGCAATGATCTCCATAAAACTTCATAATTATGTTCCATTTTCCATGTTCATATCATGCTCCGTGTTCAAAGAACACATGGAATTCTTCAGCTAGTCTTCAAGGGGAGGATTCTGATAAGAAACAAGAAGAAGAATATACGACTCATATGAATAGCTACCGTCAACAAGAGAAAATGGCCGCATTTGGAATTTCCTTTTGTTTTTTAGAGTACAGAGTCAAATCTCTAAGTATATGCACAAATGTATTACCAGCATATGGACCAGTTATAGTTTACCAGTTACCAGTTTTACCAGTTACCGACTATCGATATTACCCATGAAGAATGTCCTACGATTTATGTGGCACCATTGGTATTCTTCTATGAAGAAGATAAGTAGGTACATAATTACGTCTACATCAATTAAATTTAATTTTACCTCTCTTTTCTTTTTCATATACTTTTTGCATTTGCAGAAGAAAACCTTTTTCAATCTTCGGAATTGATCTTTAGCACGTCACAAAACACGATGACATCAAAAAATTGGCAGATCCAGAATGGCACAGGATAGAAACCAGTGAAAGTACAAGCGGGAAGCCTTTGTCCAATACTGGACTCAAAAAGTGGCCGAGTAAGTAAGTAATTACGTCACAATAGGAAGATATCCAGATATCTACCTTTAACTGCATTCCTTCCAAGAGTTAGGAATCAATACTGGACTAAACGGAGTTGAGCCCGCGGTTCGGTATTAACTGGAAGCACTTTGAACCTCAGGGGCCTCAGTCCTCAACTTCTTCCTAAAAATAAAGTACCTATACAACTCAGAAAATTTTGGTACGTAGACGTTTCCATCCTATTTTGTATTTCTCCAAGCTGTGTATTGAAGTATGTAGATCACCATGTATTTGCGTTTATAATTAAAACTGTGTCGACCACTTTAACAGAGTTGAATGACTTCGTTTACACTGTATTTTGTTATATTATTGAAAGAATCGCGTATATGAAGGTCTCTCAAAGCTACAACAGTATATGTATACTATACATGGTTGAAGTACTTAGACATTAGTTATATTCTAGGGAAAGTAATAATATGAAGGTAGGTTATGCGGAGATTTCTTGCCTTCACTTCTGATAAGTTCTTCAATTCACTCCTCGGGCTAAATAATATGTATATGATAGATAGGGTTGTCAATTGTCACCGTATTTGACCAGCGCAAGTTCGGTCTAAGATTCTCAAAAGAAATAATATCCCTGTTCCTTATTCCTCCGTTCGCACTAAAAAGTCACACGTACGTTTCACCCACTCCCAGCATCCATTCACGGTAGATAAACAATCAACATACACGGATTCGTCACTTCTCGAACTTTCGAATTTTGTGTTTCCACATATATCCCGGGTCTTTTCAAAGTGAAAAGTTTCTTTACTAGATTCCAAACTATACACAACACTTCGAAGTGCACTAGGAAAGTGAACTTAGACACTGTACGAATCAAGGGGCTCCTTGGGGAAACGGAAATAAAGGTTTTACTGTCAATCACTGGAAAAATTCTCCGAGTCCGTGTTCGCAATGTTGAAATAAGAAAAAAATGCGGAATAGAGGACATCGTTCGGTGGAGTAGATCCAGAAGAAGACATTGGAGGGACTACATAGCCAAAATGGATAGTGATAGACTTGCGTTTATAGAAGCAAATAAAATTCCTTCTGGTCACCGTCTACCAGGAAGACCACTCAAGAGATGAAAGGATAGTTGGACTTCGTCATCTCAGAAAGCATAGTTTTTGAAATACAGACCAACTGGTCTACTAAACGAAGAAGATAAATTTAAGTTCCTTGACAGTATTCTTTCGGAGACCCTTGACCCAGATACGGATATCAGGTGCGGAATTGAGCTAGCAAGTTCTACTTTTAATAAAATGAGATCCTTATTCTGAAACGAAAAACTGAATATGGACCTGCTAAGACAGAGGATGATAAAATGTTATGATATCTGTAATTGATATAAAAAAGGACGACCTCTCTTATATCAATTACAGTCAAAGCACAATTTAATATGTCACAATCTAAATTTATAAAAAAATATAATATTAAGCAATCGTGGTCTGACTGGAATAGCGTCGTGAAAAAATATATCAAATTATCAATATTCAAAAGTCAGACGGCACGATTTTATCTCATAATTAAAATTAAAAATAAAATAATGTTGGCAATAAATTAGGACGTTACAAATTAAAATAAATATGCAAAGTCAATTGAGTCGTATAGTATCAAAGGCAGCTCAGTAGCTCCAGTCGTATAGTATCAAAGGCAGCTCAGTAGCTCCAGTCGTATAGTATCAAAGGCAGCTCAGTAGCTCCAGTCGTATAGTATCAAAGGCAGCTCAGTAGCTCCAGTCGTATAGTATCAAAGGCAGCTCAGTAGCTCCAGTCGTATAGTATCAAAGGCAGCTCAGTAGTTCCAGTCATATTTTTCACAATCGAGAAAACTTTCGCCAGAGAGATCTCCAACGTCGATGTTTCCTGACAGGGCACCAGAAGAAGAAGAAGAATACATAAAATCATACCGAAGAGATGCAAGGGGCTGAAGGGACGCAAGGGGCTGAAGGGAAGCAAGGGACCGAAAGGACTTACAGCCAGTTTCATAAAAAGCAGCAAAAGGACCCTTTAGTTAAAGGTTCTTTAAAAATTTAAAGTCGCCTTTAAGACGTTGCGTTTCATAAATAATAATGCCGCGTACTTTAGTAAAAGGCAGAAATGTCACCAAAATACCTGAAAGTTGGCAATATTGCTATCAAAATCTATGGAAACATAGCTCATAGCATAGGTAAATCTTTCTGTTTACTACCATATATATAATATGTTATTTCTGTCATTGAATTGATCATTGATGTGAAGGACATGTTTATGGAACAAAATCTATCAAAAAAATTCTCCTTAATTCTACTTTTCCATGTGGTCGATTTTTTTCCTATATACTTTTCACTGCTGTATCACAGTACGCATCTTCTAATTAGCTCATTTTGAAAACATATTTTTTTTATATTATTTATAAAAAAATGTTTAAATAATAACAAAACTATTGAATATTAGTAAGTAATATGCACATGATCGTCAACATTCAATTGACAATATTGACATCAACAAGAACTGACTTGAACATTATGTCATATTGCAGCACACTCTGGTGGCAAAAAAATGAACTGCTCTTAAAGAAGACTTTAGTGACTAAAGTACGAAGACACTGGACTTTAAATTAAAGTTAACTTTAAGTGACATTTTGTTGTTATGAAATGCAATTTATTTTAAAGTCGACATTAAGTCTCCTTTAATTTTTATGAAACTGGCTATTAAGGAACTGAATGGAATGTTATTGTTATACTGACATTGGACATTCTTTAAATTAAATAAAAAATAATATGCTAAAATATCATCATCGAGGGATGAATAAATATTTATATGAAATTAAATTTAAGATTTTCACCATCATAAATGTTATTGTTTATCAATGTATTTATTTATTTATTTATTTATTTATTTAATTTTTTATTTATTTATTTATTTATTTATTTATTTATTTATTTATTTATTTATTTATTTATTTATTTATTTATTTATTTATTTATTTATTTATTTATTTATTTATTTATTTATTTATGTAGGTATTAGATTGGCCTCCCCTCTCTTTATAGGCACTCCACTCCTCCCGTTCCTGTGCGACTCCCGTCCGCTGGGGTCCAACGAATCTATTGATGTCATCCATCTATCTGTAAGGTGCATTATTAATTTGATTGTTGGACAGAACCGACTGATATGTGCTGTGAATTAGCACATTTGCTGGAGAAGTGAAAGCGCCGTCTTGTTCGTCTATCGCATCAATACATATTTCGTCTTCATCATTTCTTAAGAATGTATAATAATTGTCGTAAATGTACAATAATATACTATAAATTTTAACCGTCGCGCGTCGGCCACGAAACTTTGACTACTTATACATAGATAAACCTTAACAAACGCTGTTAATGGATTGTACAGTTTGAACAATAGGTAGGGATCCATTTTTATAACACTCTGAAGAAGTTCCAATGAATGTCGGTTGAAACTTAAAAATCTTTTCTTTTGTATAATGTTTTTTTTAATATCATTTCGTTCACAGAGTATAATTTTGCGATGAATATTACAAGAAATAAAATAAAAGCAAAATAGTGATCATAATATATACGGAGACTCTTTTTCAAACCTTATTACCTATTCGTGGTAGGAATAAAAAAGACTGAACTCCATACTATCCTACCCTGACATATGTTTTGTATAGGAAAACAGAATATTTTAATATATTCAATAATTTGGATTTAAGATTTGTTTAGTTTGATACGTTTATTTATTATTATTTATAACATAGGTACATGGAGTTTTATGTATTCATACACTTTACTTATACTATCGCCATCGATAGTTGGATCTTATGTGTTACTTGCAACTAGTACATAATATTCTAATTTTAGGTATAGAAATAAATATGTTATACGTACTTTTAAATATAATTCTAATATTTTTTAAATGACCCGCCGTCCACCGCGCCTTGAAATAAAATTAAATATGTAGGTACAACAACATTTTTTACTTTAAATTTTCTAATGGCAACATTTTTTCTAGCTTACCGCCAGTGTGACACGAGGGCCTATACGGCATCCCGAGCCTTGTCACATTGCGCATGCGCCAATGTTGTCTATTCAAATACTAGCGTCTGGCGACAGATGAATCAAGGGGAAAATTTACGACTGCGAAATAATAGTGTGATGTGTACGTAAATCCCATTTATTAATTTTTGGTTAGGTTCAGTTAGTCTTTAATAATAATAGCGACTCGCGTGAGCGAGTTGCTTTATATGTTGAATGTAAATTGATTGCAGGAAAATGTTATCAACACCTTTGTCATTTGTAAGTTTATTGCATGCGCAATGTAACAAGGCTCGGGATGCCGTATAGGCCATCGTCTATTATATCCGTAAGGTTATATTCTCTTTGGTCTATTATTTCGCAGTCGTAAAATTTCCCCTTGATTCATCTGTCGCCAGACGCTAGTATTTGAATAGACAACATTGGCGCATGCGCAATGTGACAAGGCTCGGGATGCCGTATAGGCCCTCGTCAGTGTGACCGTTTTTGGTATTTTTAGTAATAATAATAATAATAATAAGGACAATTTATAAAGCGCCGTTTAGTGACAACCGTGGTCACCTCAAGGGCGCTTTCAGTTTGCAAAAAATAATTTAAAATTAATTTAAAATTAGTCCTATAGCTAACACATTGAAAATGGTGAAACAAAACTTAAAAAAATACAATCAGTTAAAATTAAGTTAAAATTAGTCCTATAGCTAACACATTGAGAATGGTGAAATATAAAACTTAAAAAAATACCTAGAAATCACAAATTAATCTTGTTACATAATCCAGATGAAATTAATTATAAAAAATAGTCGATTCAAAGTAAACTGGCATAATATTTAGTACACATAATATTATTGAACGGATGAAGGACAATCTGGATACGACTTGCGGAAAAGATGAGTTTTTAATTTCTTCTTGAATTCATTGATATTTTCGGCACATCTTATATCCATTGGAAGATTGTTCCATGACTTTGGCCCAGAAACGCCAAAAGATCGATATAGGTATTTTGGCTTATTTGTGAGATTGGTTTCTACTAGTTTTTTATTGGATTGGGTCATTGATCTTAGCGTACTTTGTTTATTGTTAGGTGAAAATGGAACACAAAGTTCCGATATATATTCCGGGGCCATGCTATTGAGTGCTTTAAAGACAAGGAGACATGTTTTAAATTCTATACGTTCTGGGCTCTTCAGCCAATGAAGTTTGTGAAGTGTTGGTGAGATATGCGAGAAACGATCAATCTGGTAAATATAACGGGCTGCTGCATTGAGGATGAGTTGTATTCTATGGATTTGGTATTGCGGTAAGTGTGCTAATATGGCGTTACAATAATCTACACGGGAAACTATTAAAGAATTTATAAGGACCTTAGCAGCATTTGTCGAGAGACACCTTCGAATAGGTCGTACTAAATTGGTATTTTTACGCCACTTTGGAACACGTTTGGTATTTTTCAAAAATGTTGGTATTTTTTGTATATTTTATGATTTTTAGAGAATTTAATACTATTTTTTGGTATTTTCTTATAATATTCTGTCTGCATTCTCTTTTGATGTCTATAATAATTTTATCCTTCTTTACTTTTATGATTTACCATACTTTTGAATTACATTTTTTAATTAGTGACTTTTTAATTAGCAAAATTTTATGAATTTTGGATATCACATTATACTAAAAAGTATCGAAAATTAAATTACTTCTGTAAAATTACATGTATCATCGAATAAAGTTTGTTGACATTTTGTGTTTTGGTGGAGTTAATAATAATTATTATTAAGCAAAAATACGAAAAAAAGATTGTCCTGAATGGGAACAAAAATGAATTTCATTATAAATTTTCTTTCAGATCCACCATCTTAAGTCTTAACCTTTAAGTAATCTTAATCTTCTATAATCTTTATTTAGTATTTTAGTAAAAATAAGTTTTTTTTCAGATCTACGGGGCGATTATAAGTATCTTTTTTTCGAAAGTAGTTAAGTGACATTGCTAAGTATTTAATTAACAGCTCCAGTACGTGAGCAGCTCAGATTTTTTCAATTATATATTATTTTTGCCTTGAATATAATAAGTATTTAGATTTTCAGGTACATGATTGCCGATTGTTTTTTAATTCTATTTAGCAGGAGCTAATGTGTTTAATTTGACTTTTCTGCAAAGATGATCATTATTATTCTGTACATAATATAGCCATATAATTCTATGCCAATTTCATTTTGTTCCATTTCTTACTCGCGACACATTCTTTCTCCCCAGCCATATTATTTTGTTTATCCGGTTTTAGACTCGTTTACCACGCTCTTCCTTGTTATAAACGTAACAATTTTACTTTAAATACATGCGTGTTTTCTTAGTTTGCCCCCAAATATCGTTAAAAAAATTAAGTATTTTTTCACATTGGGTTTAGTATATTTTAGTATATTTTCGCCACAAGTTTGGTATTTTCGACAGTTTAGAAAACGGTCACACTGCTTACCGCGCCATTTTCCGTTTGTTTATGAACAACTGTCAAAAAATGCGCGCCTGT
The DNA here is from genome assembly GCA_963576475.1 of Molanna angustata. Classification (NCBI taxonomy): domain Eukaryota; kingdom Metazoa; phylum Arthropoda; class Insecta; order Trichoptera; family Molannidae; genus Molanna; species Molanna angustata. Next base: position 31,025,696 of record OY754979.1, read on the forward strand.
GTCTGATGTTCATGGTGTTTGTTGATAAATATTTTTAAAATTAATGTCGTTTAAAAATCATAATTTTTGTACCGTATAACAATGGACGCTAAAACTTCTTCTTATTTTATACGGACGATGATGGCGAAGGGAGTGTTGTCTGAGATTGAAGCGACAAAAGTGATGAATGGAGGTATTATTTGTATTTTTCTCATAAACTTCCAGAGATGTGTTTAAATATTTAAAAAAATCTCAGTGCTCTATATAAAATGCCTCCATCATAGGGAAACGTATGAAACATAAAATTTCCAATATAATCACATAACACCATGTTACTTATTTTTGGGGTATCTAAACATACATTCTTTGTTTAAGGCCCATGTATACCCTGGGTATACAAATGTACACAAAAATGCACGCTAAATTACCTTCTAATGTATGAAACACGAAAAAATATTGTATATCACCTAATATGTGATATACTACATCTTTTCGTCAAGAAAAGGTAAAATTTAGAGTTTTTTTTATAAATAGCAAGAATAGTAATTAAAATAATATAATATTAAAAAACTCAGCCGGTAGATTTTCTTATTCTCTTTCGATTCAAGTAAAAATCGTCTTCATAGGCTTTGTAGTTTTTTAGTTACTTACAATAAAAAAATAAAAAAGGGTTTTACTAAAACTAATTTTACAAGAAAAATATCAAACAAATTCAAATTTATAAAAACTCATGCAATAGAATAAAGATGTACATACAAACTGTTCTTTATTTTAAAGCCGTATCTTTTGAGAGTACTGGGGAAATTATTTTCAATATAATATACTATATAGCCTACTATAGCCTCTTAATTTATAATCCTACAATATAGTCATCTGTTTTTCAGATTTTTCATTTCACAATCTTTCAATACTTATATCATTTCTTTCAGCTACCTATATTTGTTTTGTCAAAAAACGTACCCTTCATTTTTTTCAATAATGACAAAATCGAATTGGATTATTTATTTATTTAAATTATTTATACCTAATAAGATCAGTAAATACAAGCAGAAAATATTCAATTCTAAAAACATAAAACAAGATCACGACATGTAATACTTCATGTCTAATTACCCAATTTTTCACTCTCAAAAACATCTTTACCATACACATGTTCCCAAGAAACTCATTTTCACTGTGTTTGTTTTTTTACCATCATGTGCCATACATTAGAGTTGTAAACTAAAATTGGCGAGATTATTGCCATATAAATAAATAAATAAACCATTTATTTGTTGCCATTATTGTTACATCACATAAAAATAAAAAAAAGGCAATATCTTCCAACTAACCAGTATTTCCATCGCAGAGAAGTAAAATAAGCATTCTTCATTCATTCATTCTTTCTAAAGTTATTTATCATTTGTTGGAATTCTTTTCAGAAAATGGAAACTATGAATTGGAAAATATGATATCCTCCATCAACTCCCAAATTCGTCCTATGGGACAGGAATTGAAGATAGTTAGAGACGAGGTCAGCGGAAAAAGGCACGTAGTAATCCTATGGACAGGGGGAGGAGAAGCTGCTTTATCACAGACTCTGTACACTCAACAAGAAGTAACATACTGGAGGAAGTTGTTGGAAGAGATAGCCACGGCGGAAGGAAAAAGAATAAACAGTATCAGAGCAATGAATTCTGCTGAAAATATAACCAAAAGTAGAGTGCAGGTAATATTTTATTCAAAGAATTTTGATTTAATCTTTTTTCTGCACACTGGACTGCTGATGCACTGTGTAACCTGGCAGACGTTACACACTGGACTGCTGATGCACTGTGTATCCTGGCAGTCGTTACACACTGGGCTGTTGATGAACTGTGTAACCTGATAGTCGTTACACACTGGACTGCTGATGCACTGTGTAACCTGGCAGTTGTTGTCATATGACTATGATAAAAATATGATTATGTATTCATATTTGTTCCTGTCCTATTTAGTAAATTTTTATTAGGGCGCAAAGGCATAGAACTGTAGAATTAAAAAAAAAATTCCATGAAGTCAATGAAATTAACTTAATATGGATATATTTTTTTAAAAGAATGTCCTTGGAACATATACATCCTCAGACATTTCCGAAACTAAGCATAAATGCTTGTGCTGTAGGCGAACGAAAATCTCCCGCCCACCGGTACTAATCCAGTACACTTACTGCTCTGCCACCACCCATCAACTTCTACATTTATTACCACCCATCTATGTAAATATGATTTGTTAGAAGGAATTGCCTAATGGCAATAAGCCCTCCAGTGTGCATTATATTTGTTTTTATTTTGTACAAAAAGATAAATAAACACATTTTAATTTATTTTGTATTTCTTCTTGGGAAAATAACAGATATATCAATTTAACACGCACCCAATAACAAGTTGCCACATTCTGGAGACTTACGATAATTATCTTCTCACAGATTTAGGTTGAAATTTTAAAAACTAGTGATTTGCAAAGTCTTGCAAACTATAATTATAAAATTGATCTTATTAAGATACATATTAAAATATGTATCTTAATACATATATAAAAATCTAAAAATTTTTATGTCACGGTCTTGGGTATTTTAATGACCAAAGTTTAGCAATTGGTTTCAAACAATGCATATATTCAGTAATTTAAATATGTTTTGTTTCCAGGAACTAATGGAAGAGTGGACTGCGGCCCATTACCTTAGTAAGATGGAGAACGGTGAATATATTTTGGGACTTCGAGGGATTCACGAGTTTGAGTCGTATCTTCGACTGAATATGCCAGATGTGTTAGATGTTTGTATGCTTTGCACCAAACCTGTCTTCCAAGTATGTACATATTTAATTATCTTTAAAATGATTTTGACACTAGAAATATTAAATGGATGAAGCGATGTATGTCTAAAAAGAGTTGTATGGATAAAATCAGCAAGTTTTTCTGTGTTTGTATCATGAGTTTATGTTCTATTCTTGTAGTTGGACTCTTAGTGGTAGTGGTTTAAAATATGCTTGATAGTAGTTTCTTATTTTGTCCGATGAGCAACCGCTCCGGGGATGAATAGGGCTACAAGTTCTATTACGCTCCCATTGGAGTGGGCTAGGTGACTGTGAAATTACAATCAATCAATTCTTACCTGTGGAAGAGCAGGGCAGACACCTTTATGCTTCACTTGATGGTGTAATGATGGTGAAGTCCTATAGCATTCTAAATGGAGTGGTATAGGGGACTGAGAAATACTCTCATATATATAGTAAATATAGGTAAACAAGATTATAAGACCTTTAACATTCTCAATGGAGTGGGGTCTGAGACTGTGCAAATCCTCTTGTGTATAGTAAAATGTTTGTTGTAGCTTACTCAAGAAAGAACTTACACTAATAATTATGTCTGAAAAGGTATTCTTAATTGCAACTCGATAGATCACAGATATTATTTTTTTAATTATGTCTGAAAAGGTATTCTTAGTTGCAACTCGATAGATCACAGATATTATTTTTTTAATTATGTCTGAAAAGGTATTCTTAGTTGCAACTCGATAGATCACAGATAATATTTTTTTAATTATGTCTGAAAAGGTATTCTTAGTTGCAACTCGATAGATCACAGATATTATTTTTTTAATTATGTCTGAAAAGGTATTCTTAGTTGCAACTCGATAGATCACAGATATTATTTTTTTAATTATGTCTGAAAAGGTATTCTTAGTTGCAACTCGATAGATCACATATGTATATTATTTTTTTCATTATGTCTGAAAAGGTATTCTTAGTTGCAACTCGATAGATCACATATATTATTTTTTGACTAACAATCTCACAAGACTCCTTTCAATTACAAATTGTATGAAACAATGTCGTCAATTTGATGTACTACAATAATGTACATATTTTTTTGTAGAAAATTAAATTATATAGTTAGGGTGTTTTGGCTTATTTGATATTTTCAATAAATTTGGATATATAGGCAGTTGAACATATAAATTTATCATATTGAACATATAACTGGATATATAGGCAGTTGAACATATAAATTTATCATAAAAAAAAAACTTAGTAAAAATGTTTGAAAAACAGAATAAATTTGAGATTTTGTATTTGTGTCTATATTCATACCAGCCCCCCTAGACAACGTGTCATTTAGCTCAAGAAAAGAAACTTGAAAAGATATCTCAATGTATGAAAGTGACAGTTGTCACGTGACTGGCGACTGTCACTTCCATACATACAGTTATCTTTTCTTAAGCTAAATGACACGTTGTCTAGGAGGGCTGTTTTCAGCGTTCTATGTGGTTTTTGAGATATATGGAAAAATAAAGCAAAAATTCAAAAGTCGACTACCCCTGACTGAAATAAAAGTTTTGTATCTTAGTATCAAAGTTGGAAAAACCGTGCAAAAACTCTACTACTGCATACAATTCTCAGATTGAAATAAATTCTCTTGAACGAATCAACAGTTGGAATACACTGTATAATATAAATTTGTTTTGCAGAGTAACACAATACTGAGTTATCCTAAATCATTAAATGTCACTATACAAATCTTAAATATTGTTGTAATAAGATGTTGTGGATATTTCAGAGTATTCAGTGTGATCACTGCGGCAAGTACTTCCACAAGTTCTGCCTTCAGATAGCCCTGGAAAAGATGGACAAGTGGCCGTGCTGTAAGGAAGCGTACAGAGATTTAGCAACAACGGAAACATCTATAAGGTAAACTTTAAATTGTGACAAATTATGTATGCATTATAATATTTTGTCTCGAAGACAACACTAAAAGGGTCAATATATCTCAATTTATACAGGTCATGAAATCCATAGTCTCAGAATGTCATGATTTTTTTTATTCATACCATCCTTAGTAACAATCTGAAATTTTATGTTGATATCTTGAATACATTTGAGATATGATTTTTAAAAATTTGTAAAAAAAATAATTTTTGTTGTTTCCGACCTTTGAACCGGAGACATGGTTTTAGTAAAAATCATCATATCAGAATATTTTTTTCGCTTATATTTTCTAAAAACTCTACAAAACAAGGAAAAAATACATTTTGCAACTTATATAATTATACCTTTCAGCTTATATTCCATCAAACTTGCATTTTATGTTTTTTTTTTATAAAAAAAAGAAAATTGACATCTTTTTGTCTGTCAGGTTTCATTTCAATTTATTTCTGGGTGAATTGAAATGGATTTAACCCAAATCCTGTCATAGATAGGGTTGTTTATTTTTAGAAAACATTAAGTATTTCAGGGTAAGTACATTAAGTACTTCTTCCAAAGATCTCAGTAACTTCTCTGAAGTCAATGACAGTCAACAATTCCTTATCTTCTTTTCACAATAATTGTTGAATGTTCTTTTTGCACCATGTTGTGGTTCACCGCATCTCAATTGATAATCTATTTCGTTTATCAACATGAATGCAAAAATTATAGTAAATTATAACTAGAGAGCAACGTCAAAAGGAATCATTTATAAATATGGCTAGCTTTTTGTTATTTTTTTTTTCTTATTGAATATAATATGTATGAAAAAGATAAGTCTGGCACCCGGGAGTGGTTGCGCTTACCAGAGCGCTTCCCCTTTCAGTTTTTGCTTGGTTGATAGATGCATAAATTGGTGACAGGAAAATTATTCGAAAAACAATTATTCGAATGCTCAATTTTACGAAAATCAATTTTACGAATGGCAATTATTCGAATCACATTTTATCGAAAAACAATTTTCCGAACACACAATTATCAGAAATTACAATTGTTCGAATTTTTATGATGTCATGTTGGTAGTATTGTGAGAGGAATAAACCATAGATTTTTACTATAATATACCATATGTCATAGTTTGCAAATTTTGTATGAAACGATGTGAGGCATCTTTCAGGGGGATTTTTGACGTTTTAGTACATCGTTTTTCCATAGAGAATAACGACTAATGTGAATTGTTTTCGGACTTATTTGTCGTAAAAAACACTTTGTTTATTTAGATTTAGAGAAAAGTTATTTAGGATGTGTTGAAATGTAAGGAAAACTGAAATATGTTGCCAACCAAAACGACAAACGCGCAATATTCCATGACTCACTTTTACACGGAGTACTACATCTACATAGTATAATATTATGTATAATAAAAATCTATGGAATAAACAACATTGCGACGCACCGGGCTGTCAAACATCAGTTATTAAAAATGTGCAAGCATACGTACCCAACAATAATACAACAATTAATAATTGTCTTCACCGAATATATTTTACTGGCAACAAATATGTCAAAAGAGGCAACATAATGACACAAAAATATATTAAATTCGGTCAATTGGTTTTCCAACAAATGTTAGTTCGAATAATTTGCTTTCGGACAATTGTCATTCTGATAACTGATTTTCGAAAAATTGTTATTCGTACAATTGCGCATTCGAACAATTGTGTTTCGAAGAATTTTCATGTAATCGCATAAATTATCCCCTCACGCTGATAAATATCAAAATATTTACAATATCCACGTGTTTGATGATATTTTATAAAAATTAGAACTGATTTCAATTCGTATAGTTTATTTCGTATAGTTTATTTCATATAGTTTATTTCGTATAGTTTATTTCGTATAGTTTATTTCGCATTTTTACTCATTTCAGATCACAACCCTCTCAGAATGAACAGGAAGAAAACGAAGATATAACAATGGATGACTCTCTTTAGTACTGTTAAAATTTTATTTATAAATAAATATGTAAATCTTTTGTAAATTAATGTAGTGTATAAGTTATAATGTTAAAAGTAATCTTTGAGAGGTAAAATTACTTTGAATATTTTTATATTTACATAGGATTTTTTTCCCTGTCGGGAGTCAACCATATTTTTATGAATAAATTTTTAACATCTTAGAGTTGATTTAGAATATTATAGGAGCTGATAGGTCGTAAGCCCTGTAGGTGCCTTGAGTTCCTGGTTTTCCTGTAATTCTCCAACTTCGTCTCTATTGAGATGTTAAAAATTTGTCATAGAATTAGTTCATTTCCTGTTGATTAGTCCAGGGATTAAACATAATATGGATCGATTAATAAAGAAATATAAACTTGTTAAATCGGTTGATAAGTCAGTAGGACTCAATTTTTCAGGAGACATTACAAATCTTTTATTTTTTATTATACCAAGTTTTTGGATATGTTCTGGTTCCTGTTGAATGGGTTGACCTGTCTGGCGTCACACTCGCAGGTGTCTTCCTCTCTGTAACCCCATTCCTTGAGGTCACTAATACCAGGAGACTCCCGTTTTGAGCCTGTTGAACGCACGATTGTGTTTGCTACCACAAGACAGAGCGGTTGCAAAAATGGTGGTATCCTGATAGGGGAATATTGGGGGCTATGAATATAATGGTGTTTCAGACCATGAAAGTATGTAATATTTATTCTGCGCGTGTCACTTCAAAATGCACTTAATGGTAATGTTGGTACAACTGTCAAATAAACTGATTAATGTTGCCATATCTCTAAATTAACTTCCTCTAATCTCATATTTAAAACTTAATAATAAGAAATTTTAAATGAAAACTATTTTAAGTTTAATATGATAGAATGGTACATGTCCTCTATTATAGAAGACATAATGTATCATTCTATAGTTTAAACAAAAGAAAAGTGTTTTTTTAACGATTTATGCAGATTTATCAGAAACGACTAAACAAATATTGCAGGGGATGAATGAAAATTCCCTAATTGTAGGGAATATTCTGTTTTTTTTTTTATTTATTTGAAAAAATGGGCAACGTACAATAATATTTTTTTAAACAAATATAATAAATAAGAATAACAACATAAGTAATTGTAACTTAATCAGCCCACCTTTGATTTCATGTTACATGTACTCACTGCTGGTAACAAAACAATTAATTATTCCTGTCTAATGTGGCTCCTGAAAAGGGTCCTTGGCATACGGAATATGTCCACGGACCTTAACCTTTTTAACATATAACTCCAAATTCAATCGTACCAACTTAACCGAGAAGTACACTTTAAAATGAAATGCTCTTTACTGTATTATTACAAATGGTTACTTTATATTTTGTATTGTTTTGTATACTAAATAAAATATTTGACATTGATAAAAAAAAACAATATGTTTCATTTACAAAATATATTCAAAATTTTATGACACATTTGAAAATAAAATTAGTTAACCTGTGTAAAGATTCATTTGGTCAATTATAGTACATAATTATATTTAGTTTTTTCATATTTATTTTTTAGTTCTCTCATGGGGTAAGCAGAGATATACTTTGTAAACAAATTACAACAGCGAGGAATGCAATGTTTGTTTATTTAATTGTGTTCATTCTTTATTCCATATCCTATATTACATTGTTTCAATTTTCAATTCAAATTCATTCATTTCCCTGTAATATATCTTCTGCCACACAAGTTTTGCATACATAAATTTCAAAAGGAATTTTACTAATTATTAAATATTCTAATTACATATTAATTGGTCAATTATATCTATTAATTTTTATTTACAAATAATATCTTCCTTATTGGTATAAAAATATATAATAACATTCAATTTAACACTTATTATAACAAATTGTGTAACACTTATAATTTTAAAAAGTATTTTTCCATAGAATTTTATTTTTATTTATTTTGTTATGACCAAATGTTTTCGCCAAGGCTACATTCGACACTATCAAATTGCATAACACTTATTAAACAAATGTAATTTTAAAGAGTATTTTTTTACGGCGCTGGCTGATATACTAATGATATTAAAAACAATTTAGCACTACAAATAAAAACACTTAATTATCGTTATTATCACAAAAAAATTAGCAGATCAATGCGTAAATAGTAAATGATTTAATCAATCAAAATAAAATGCAACAAACGCATCGATCAAGCTTTCAATTGGGAATAATTCACCCATTTAGATACTTAACATATCAAAGTTTTGGCTCTGAGGAGGTCTCTATACTACCTATCAACCACTAATTAACGTTTAAAAATCTTAAACAATTCTACATGTATTCATTATTACCAATTTTTTCATTTTTACTATTAATTTTTCGATAAATCAAAAGTTTCTAAATTATGGCTAAACGATTATGGAATAATGCCAGTGGCAGACATAATGAACGGTAATATTATTATTATTTGATGAGAATGCCAGTCTTTTAATCTCGTTACCTAAAACGGTGTATATTATAATTGTTTTTTTTTCCATAGTATTTTATTTTTATTTATTTTGTTACGGGCAAATGTTTTCACCAAGGGTACTCGGCATTATCAAGGTATGAAAGAGAGTCGTAATCATTCGGTTTTAATAATTAGTATCCGAATAAACCTTTGTCTTGAGCCAAAAACAACACCTTTGGCTATGTCCAAAGTTTTTTATCAGCTGGTAAAAACCGAATAGTTATTATGAACGCCTGCGAATTCGGCTACATTGAATTGGTTAAACATTAAAACTTGTCGTGGTGTAAGTTGTAACAATAACTCCATAGTTGAAATTGATATTTTTTATATTTTCATTTTCATTTTCATTTATTCATTTACTTTAACATAAAAAATATTTAATATACATACAGCGCAAGTGACAACAATAAGAAAAATTTTAGAACATATAAAATTTCAAAATTACATTACATTTTACAGTAGGTATATCATACATTTTAATAATGAAAATACAATTTACAGAGGGAATGTAATTTTTCCAAACTACTACGCTGCATTAAATATATTGTCTCATTGGACGCCCAACTAGGTAAACCTGTTTTAGGACGTCTGATAAGTAGTAGTACTTGTCAATTAGTATCAATAACCAGTATCAGCACATACATAATGGTACAAAATATGTAGGCTTTACAAAGTTAATAATCTGAATATACTAGAGTGCAGTCAATATATTATTTGACTCCTCTATACCAATGGATATAAGCCAAGCAATTATTGTTTTTTTTAGCACAACTCTTTTCATCATTTTCCAATCATCAGGCAGTATGTTAAACATTTTGGGGCCAAGAAAGTTAAAATTACGTTGAGCGAATGTGGTTTTTGTTTTTTTCTTTATAATAATGGACTTTTGAGAATTACGAGTGGGGTATGAGTGGGTAGCTATCGGATATTCCTGTCTATATATATATAAACATTAATATTACAAAATTTATTAGTTGGTCGATACTTTGGTTTCGACATTGGTCAATCACAAATCATATCTGTGAACAAATACTTTTTTTAGATCATCAGTCTGTTAACACAAACACTTTAGATCATCAGTCTGTTAACACAAACACTTTAGATCATCAGTCTGTTAACACAAACACTTTAGATCATCAGTCTGTTAACACAAACACTTTAGAATCATCAATTACATCTCTTTTAATTACGTATTACCATAAACTTTTTAGTTATCAATTAAATTCACTGTTATGTAAAATATATAATTATCAATAAGTAGTCTTTGTCCAATCTTTTCAAATGACTTACAAAATAATAATATGATTTGCGTAAGTAAAATATAAAGTGTTATTTTCTAGTTAGGTATATAATATTTTTAAGGTAACTTTGTGGAGTCATTATAAATTATTTATAATATCCAAAATTACTTTGTTTAGACCACTTATGAGGACTGACGTCGACCGGTTTCGACGACAACATTCTCTTCTTCAGGAAGACTTACGAACTAATAGAAACATTTGTGTTTGAATAATAACAATATTTCCGAATTTGCTGAACATCGCATCAAATTTAACCATCATTTTGACATAGATACGGGACTACATACAGGTTATTTAAATGAGCAGATTTAGAAATATTAGAAATTAGGACAAAAAATAAAAAACCAATTAAACTTCCCAAATAATCCGTTACTAAATACCTTTCCAATTAATTAATAAAAAAAATCTATATCTGAACAACCTGGTGTCACTTATATTTACTTGTCTGCCCCACTTATTTTTCAATTGACTCCTCCCACAGCGTTGATCTAAACAACAGTCTATATTTTATTTTTAATTTAATACGTAAGTTTTCCTGTAGAGACCTATTCATTCCTGAAGAGAATGTTGTCGAAACCGGTCGACCTTAGTCCTCATAAGTGGTGTAAACAAACATTTTGGATATTATAAATAATGTTATTTTCTAAATTAAATAACATGTATGAACCAGAAAAGCACTGCTTTAATTCTAACATTTATGGGGGTTATTATCATGGACTGTTTCGATTTGAAATTTCGTAAGGGACAAAACTAGTATCATACCATATCATAACTTCATGAAATGCATTCACAATGAACACCGAGTGCACTTAGTGACGATATGAGCCGTTCAAACGGAAACAGACGCTCTATGACACTCTGTCGCGTTCAGATTGAATACACTCCAATTGCTCTGTCAGTTATAGTATATGTTGACATCTATTTTATCTGTGGTATAATGACTTCTATTTGTTTCTGTGGTGTGTATTATATCTGATGACAATATGCATTCACAAAAAGGTTATTTTAGGAAAATTATCTCATTCAAAAGTTTCCATTCAAAGGTCATAGAGCATTATTTACTCCACTGCCCAATTGTTGTCTTTCAATGAAAATATAACCTAAAAAGACACATGTATAATAAATGACATTTAAGATGTCCGATGCTGTGTTCAGATTGAAACGCCACTCGAAAGCTCTGTAATCTGCAACTTCAGGAACATCCGACACTCAATGTCGAGTGTTCTATCTGAACACAGGGACTTTTCAATAGAGAACAATATACAATTTTGAGTAGTTTCTATTGAAACGATTTATGCATAGAAATTCTTATAAATACTTCATCTAAGAAATAAAAGTAACTAAAACTACATGCATATTGCACATTAGAAGATAGTCTTACTTACACAATAATATTTCAGAACAGATGTCCATTACGACATTGAAGATGTTATTTTTACAAAAAAATAAGATTTATTATTTTGTCATAACTGACTAAAGAACTATGATTTAATTCATACACGATGTTGTATAGCCATTATGTATTACCTTTAATGATGTGAGCCACAGTAAAAATGTAATTAATTGTAATTAAGTAATTGATGGGTGATGGCAGAGTAGTTTGCGCACTGGGTTTGTAATTCAATGGTCATTTATGCTTATTTTAAGAAATGTATGAGGATGTATATGTACTTGTTACAAGGAAAAAGTAAGACAAAACGGTATGTCAAACTATAAAGTTACTTTTTTTCTAAGTATGCACTAGGAAGAATTTTTCTACATATACATGTTTATGCGCTTTTATCATATCGAGGTGGACAGAACTTTCGGTGACAGTTACAAAGTATTTTACGTATAAAAATATGACAAATAAGGTACAAAAAGATATAATTAATAATTTTTTTATTTAAAAACAGTAGATAAATCTGGAAAAAAACGCACTCTGTATGAAAATAGATACTTGTATAAATTTAGACAACTCTACAAGCTAAGCAGCAACTAAGAATATTACAGATCTTTTTATTTATTTATTTTCAGGTATTTCTGTAGTTTTTAGTAGCTGTCTCTATACAAAAATAATCAGTCTTATGCAGCCCATTCACGATCGTGCCATTTCGGCGTCGTTCCATATGGACCGGCTCCATCTGGAGCATTGTAAAATTTTCATCACACTCACGGGCGCGCCATCGAGCCATCAAAATTAGTATACGCAAGCGGTCGGCGCTTTCGCATTAATAAGTTCTATTTTTTTTTTTAATTTTCAAGTAAAAATGAATTATAATTCTGATGATGAGTTTTATACAACTGCTATTTAGCGGTTTGTTTATATATAAATAGAAAAAAACAAAGAGAAAATGTTGTATTTTTGCATTCACGAGAGTGTCAAACAGCTCGGCACATTTGTACCACTGGTTTTCACACTCACGAGCATGCCGTGCCGACAGGATGCGCCGCGCCGTTTTCGCAGTACTACAGAGTTTCGATCGTTTGGAATTCTATTTTGGTGTGTCAGGCCAATTGGGCTGCGCGGGATTTGACATTCACGAGCGCATTTTGGAGTGATGGCAAGCCATTTGGAAGGATGGTACGATAGTGAATGGGGGCCTTTAGTGAATAGTCTTAGCATAAAAAATAGTTTAACCTTTTAAACTGATATCTCATTGTATTTTAAATGTCTGTGTTTTTTTTTTTAATAGAATAAGTCGCGATCAAGTGGACTCGCACCTAAGTGTCCATCACACCCAAGTGGCTGCAGCCAAGTCCTAGACCGAATGAACCTATATATTATTAAAAGGAATAAAAATTTGTTTTTGGAAAATATAATTATTGTAAATATATTATTTTTTTGTTTCGCATTTAAGTAGTATTTTTTTAAACAACTCAATGCATACCTACACCCTCAAATGGACTATGTATACATAATCTTGGGAAAATAACTAGGCATTAAAAAGTAAAAAATGTTGGGATAAAATGGTCCTCTTCAAGGCAAACACAAGAAAATAACCCTTCATATTTTTATATACCGGCTCCTCTTACTAAATTGTCGAATTTGCAAGAGAGCAAGTAAAGAATTCAACAGAAATATTTGCAATCTAATAATACAGTTTTTGTTATTGCACATATCACCAGAGTTTGGATTTTCAACATAGAAAAGTATATGTACTGTCCGTTTAATACCTTCATGGTTTCAGTTAATAACTCCCATTTTATTTGTGTATTGGTAAGATTTTTAGTGTTGTCAGATGTAAAAAAAAATACATTTTGCCAGATGTGGCAACATCACACTTAGTTTAATAAATTAAATCTGCAGTCTTTGCGACAGAGTAAGAGTTATATTATTATTTTTTTGACATACTCAAAATAACATGACCAGTTTTGAATTTAATCATAAAAGTAGTCTTTGTAACTTCGTAGAACAGCAAAATGTTTCATTCAGCAGACATGCAGATTCTGCCTGGCTGATCACGAAAATACGCTACACCGGCTCAAGGACTGTGGACCACTGATGACGACAAGAACCAGAATATTTGCCTCACAGATCAGAGAAGCCAGCCCACTGAAGATCTTAAAGTTAATTTGAGAAATCGAACTATGGGAGGACCTATAGAAACCATTTATTCACAGTAATCAATGCAGTGAAGATGACGTAGAGGCAGCTAGAAATGAAGGAGGAAAAAAAAATATGTTTCATATTATGTTAGGAACTCCGTAGAACTAAATTGATCAAACTGATAACTATGCAAGCTTACCAATACTAAAAGAGGTTATCAAATGAAACAGACAGTGACAATAATCAGTCAATCGTAAAATAATTCTGTTCGAAATTTGCTTTAAAATGTCACAGAAATAAATTTGATGAAACTCATATACATTATCGATGTATACGTCATATTATATAAAATTTATTTACACTTAGTAATTGTATTGTTCTATGATAATTATGCTACATCCTATTATAGTCTTATTCTGCCCTCACAGATGTCATCGTATATGGACTGAGTCAACAGAATGTAATTTGAAGTGTTGGGATCCAAAAAGTAAATTTTGTCTTTGACGAGGCTAACGTTGAAACCCTCCTTCTTGAAATCAGTCTTGATCATTTTGAATGTGGTGGTTAACGGCATAGCCGATAATACCCTGATGAACATGGGTTTGGAATACGGTGGGAGCGCCTTTGAAAATGATTGTGCAAGAGACGGTATGTCTAATTTGTTATCCGTGTCCACAACGGCTGCCATTCCTGCTTTTCCTTCAATATGAGGTATCTGTAAATGTACAAAAATTGGGATTGGATTATAAGGACATCACTACATTAAATACATGTAAATCTATAGTTTATACTATGTCCGATTCTATCAGAACGTTCCGGCTAAAATAGGTAGGTTTCTATTCCACTTAGTCCATATTGATATTCTATGATGCTGAAATAGGAACGCTCCTAAATAGTAAAGGTATTTCCCCAAGTGAGTCACGCGTTAATTCAATTCCCTATTCTATAACCACATTTTAGTCTAATCAACTGTCAAAATGTCCTAATTTTAGTTCACACCTAATTGGAAGCGTACTCGTTATTTTCACAGCATTTCGTAAAAAAATAAGAATGGATAATTTACACATGTTGAAATTAAAAACCAAAGAATATTAGTGAATATCAATTGAATGTTAGGTTAGGCGACATGACATAAATAAACATGGCCGAACAGTGCGCAGTCATAGATTTTTATTATAATATACTAGATATAGTACTCCGTGCAAAAAGTGAGTCATGGAATATCGCACGTTTGACGTTTTGGTTGGCAACATATTTCAGTTTTCTTTATATATATTTCAACACATCCTAGATAACTGTTCTCTAAACCTTAATTAAAATGTTTTTTAGACAAATAAATCTGAAAACAATTTACATTAGTCATTATTTTCTATAGAAAAACGATGTGGTTTGGAACCAAAACGTCAAAAATCCCCCGGAAAAATGACTCACTTTGAATCATAGAAAATTTGCTAACTAAGACATCTAGTAAATTATAATAAAATTCTATGTGTGTAGTCTGCGCCATAGACTATTAGAGTTCAAATTATTATCTACAGTACACTAATTTTGTAGATTTGTATTTTAGGAAATTAAGTTCAAATGATCTTAATCTAAAATTTAGAATGTTCCTATTTTAGTTCAAAAAGTTACCTACTGAATTGGACATACTATCAGTTACAATAAACTTATATAATTTGATTAGTAACATACTTAATTAATAAATTAAAAAGAGGGAACTACAATCACGACATAACAATATTTTATAGACAAGAGAGTCAATTAGAAGTACTGTCATAAATAATATTGAATTTTTTCAAAATCGATTTTTCTTTTATTCTCTTAAATTGATGTGGTTCCATCATGATTTTTTCTTGTAAATTAATGGGGTTATATCATCAATTGCCATTTATAAACTTTTAGATTACCTCAACTCCATATACGACAAGCTCTGAGAGTCCAATTACAGATGTGAGAATGCTTTCTACTTCTTCTGTGGACACATTTTCTCCTCGCCATCTGGAATATTTTATTTACCATCATTATTTTTTTTCAAAACAATGAAATACACTTTAAACAGAATCTTAGTCAAATAAATACAAAAAAAAAAAAGAAAAGCAGATTCCCTCGTATTTAGGAATGTAAATTTAGATTTCAAAGTGTTTTAGCAGTAAAACAACAAACTATTTAATGATAATGACAGATGACAACTGGATGGATGAGCCTGAGGATGACATGGTTGCTTTAAAATAAAATAGCTCATTCGAATTTTAAACATCAATGTCAGTTATCTGCATATAAGTAGAACTTGTAAGATTGTCATATGGATTTACATCAATGTCAGTTATCTGCATATAAGTAGATCTTGTAAGATTGCCATATGGATTTCCACATGTTTGTGCACAGCTGCTTTCATAGCAGTCTGAGTTTAGGTCTAACACTGCGTTAGTCAACATTGGCAACTTTACATTAGAGCATAAAACTTATTTGACAAAATATAAAAACACAAAAACGCGCAAGTTAGCAAATTTCTCAGCAACATTTTGATGGGATTAATTAAAATTTAATCACTTCCAAATTAATTTATTTTGATTCAAGCTGCTGTAAATTTTAATCTATCGTTTTCAAGAAACATTAAAAACAATAAATAACTACTTTAAATTAAACGGTCATCGACATCAACAGCCATCACTTGGTATTATTGAGGTTTACCTGAATGTGTCTCCCGTTCTGTCTTTAAAGTAGAAGAATCCCAAGTCGTCCATAACCATCACGTCTCCCGAGTTGAAATAACAGTCGCCTTTCTCCAAAACATCTCTAATCATCTTCTTTTCATTTGCTGCCTTGTCCACGTATCCTGTGTATGAGTAAAGGGGCTTCTTGCGGTTCACATTTCCGACCAAAAGACCTAGCAAATAAATTTACTATTCAATAAGGAAAGTATTAAACAACATAAAAAACATTTTGAAGCAATCTAATATCTTCTTCTTTGCGTGATGTTTCCTCTTCGAAGGTTGGCGACCATCGGGGGCTATCCCACTTTTTACACGGCAGCCCGAAACAGTGACACAGTGCTTTTTCTGAACCTCTGTCTAAAGATACAGAGCCATGACAATCTTCATTGTCTTGGTTCTCTTCTCCCTTGTATCCTTCCCTGGGTTACAAGCTGCAGGAGTTGGTACTTTTTTCTTTTCATTATATGCCCAAAGTTTTTCTATTTACTTTACAATTTATTAGATTTATAATTTATTAAATTTACAATTCATTAAATTTACAATTTATTAAATTTACCATATATTATGAGATGAGCATGTATGAGACGATGCATGTATGTAAAGGAAGCTAAGAATGTGTGCAAAAATAGAGGAGTATGGCGCTCGGTTCTCTCTGCTTACCCCGTAAGAGATATGGCGTGATGGTATCTATGTATGTATGTACCATATATTAAATTAAAAATTTATTAAATTTGCAATTAATTAAGTTTACAATTCATTAAAAATACAATTTTTAAAATGTAATAAATTTACAAAACAGTAAAGCAGCTCAAGACATTTTTTTATTTGTTGAAGAGCAATCTCATTTCAAACTCAGTTTCTACAGTTTATTTTCAAAATGTGTCTTTATATCCAGTGTTCAAATTGTTTATTGTATACATCATAGAAGAAATTTGGGTGTACTGCTTGCCAACCATCTACTACTCCCATCCGTTTGAGATATGGAAATGTGGTCTTCTATGACAAGCCCCAGATGTACATAACCATACAGCGACTATATGATATATATTTTTGAAGAATTGCTCTCGTGAGTTGTCTATACCGCTATCTATTATTTATAAACGATCTCTGAAAAATGGCTGTTTCCCAAAAGCTTGGAAACAAATGATAATAAGTCCAATATTCAAAAAGGGTGACAAACATGAAATAGAAAATTATCGGCCCATCTCAAAACTTTCCATCATGAGTAAAATATTTGAAAAAATAGTGATAGACCAAATAAGTCCAATAATTAATAACCAGGTTGATTGACAGCCAGCATGGCTTTCGCGTTAAAAGGTCAGTAGAATCAAACTTATTAGAGTTCACATGCTACCTATCAAAAAAAATGGAGGGGGGCGGACAAATTGATGCAATTTACAGCGATTTCACTAAGGCGTTTGATAAGATTAATCATACTATTCTACTGCGGAAGGCTTGGTATATGGGTATCCGGGGAGACTTGTTTAGGTGGTTTGAATCTTACATTACCAATAGATCTCAGGCTGTACTGTTGCACGGATATACATCGGATTTTAGGCCTATTTACTCAGGTGTACCCCAGGGATCCCATTTAGGACCTCTGCTCTTTCTGATATACATCAACGACATTAGAGACTGTTTACGATACTCAAAAATATTGCTTTTTGCGGATGACGCTAAAATATATAAAACGATTACAAGCTTGCAAGACTGTTTGGAACTCCAATCCGACCTCGATAGAATTCACAATTATTGCATTAACAACCAGTTATTCTTGAATACAGAAAAATGTAATGTAATCACTTTTACCAGAAAAATCAACAAAATAATTTATACATACTCTATAAATGGTGAACAATTAGAATATAAAAAGGAGATAAGAGACTTGGGAATCATATTGGATGAAAAATTGAGTTATGTCCAGCATTTTGAGAGTGTGTGTAAGCGAGGATTCAACATGCTCGGTCTCATATTAAGAAGCACCAAATCATTCAAAAATCCCATGTCCTTGGTGGTGTTGTTTAACTCCTTGGTTAGAAGCGTGCTTGAGTTTGGAGCTGTCATATGGAGTCCTAATTACATAACCCACATTGAGGCACTTGAAAAACCCAAAAAAAAATTAATTAAACAGCTGAATTTTAGGAATAGAATCCATTTGGAAAACTACAGAATTAGCCTTCAACACTACAAACTGAAATCATTGGAGTCTAGAAGACTTGTGGCTGACTTATGTTACTTGCACAAGATAGTTAATGGTGGAGTAGATAGTCCGAGTATATTGCAGCTGCTTCCCTTTCATTGCCCTCAGAGAATAGTCAGGAACCCATCTTTATTTTACATTGACACACCTAGGACTAATTACTCACGCAATTCATTCGTTAATAGAGCATGTTATTGTTATAATAAAAACTGTATGAGTGACCCTAGGCTTGATATTTTTACGTCTAGACTCTATACATTCAGAAAATGTTTGATGGAGATGGTTAAATTTTAATTGTATTTTGGGTATGCCTGCGCTGGGACTGATCTTTCGACTGACCCGACAACTTGTTTTTCCAAAAGGGAGCTAATCCCTTCCTCTCCTCCTCCTTTTCCCCTCCTTGACCCTTCCCAAACCCTCTTGCAATGCTATATGTAGGTTCAATAGTTTTTAATTTATTCAAACTTTTTATTCATAATACTAAATAAGAACATTGTAATTGGCGTTATGAAAATTTGTAATTTTTATGCTATTTTTATATAAAACTCAAAGCTGTAATGTTCATTCAAATAATAAAATAAAAAAAATAAATAAATAAAATATGTATTTTGTTCTGATTCGCATTGGATGAACTAATCAATATATTATTTTATTATTTCATGCAAAACAATCAATTTTGTAATCTCAACTATACATATACAACTCATTTCTCAACTATACGTATACAATCTCTCACCTGGTTGACAAACATCGCACGGAATACACAGACCCCTGGCATCTCTTATTGGTTCACCAGTAGTACCGTCACATCTAAAAAAAAACAAACACGTAATATAATATGGGCAGTAAGAAATATGTTATCACATAGAGATTGCATGCTACGAACTTCTTTCTATAAATATTTTAATGACTTACTTGATGAGAAAAATGGGTGAGACAAAAGAGAATAACCGTGGCAAAAATCCAACTGCACCTTCCATAGAATCAATGTTTACTAGAAATTAAAATAAAATAATACATTAGAATGTACCAGATAAAAAAGTAATAATATTATATTAAAGGATAAATTATAATAACGCTGTTTTCGTGAAAGCTCTCCTCAAGAGCATTTAATATTAGATAGGCTTAAAATATAGGTTATTGACCTAACTATTAAATAAAAAGGATATAAACTAGAAAAAGAAGAAAATTAAGACGAAATTATTTACCAAGGTACATGGCATTAACATTTGTTCTAACATATTTCAAAATAAAGTTGAAAAGTATGATATTCATTTACATGCCAAGAAATGTTTGGGTACAAAGTTATCCAACTGTCGATTCGTTCATGAGAATTCAATTCTCTGAATGAATCGATATTATTAATCCAAGATGCGTGTACGAAGGAACATTTTGTATGGCATAGTGGACTTTTTGCATGCTAATAACACCAACTAGAGGCCTCGCAGCATATCCTCGAATCCTGAGTAAATCCATGTATGTTCCCATACATGGATTTACTCAGGATTCGGAGTAGAACATTTTATGTGAGTTTTGTGTGTGTGTCTGTCCCCCCCCCCTTATAACTTTTGATCCGCTCAATTTACAAAGCCCAAAATTTCAGAATATATAAACAGTTATAGGACTAAAAAACTTTTATACTCAGAATTTTGAATTTTCGTTTCAGTCAGGGGTTATCAACTTTTGAATTTTTACTTTATTTTTCCATATATCTCAGAAACCATAAAAGATAGAATGCTGAAAATTGATACAAACATAGACAAATATTAAAATCTCAAATTGATTTTTTCAAAAAAAATCCAGATTTTCTCAAACATTTTTATTTAGAAAATTATTTTTTTTATGATAAATTTATGTGTTCAACTGTCTATATTTCCAAAGTTTTTAAAAATATCGAAAAAAGCCAAAACACCCCAACTAGATAATTTAATTTTCTATAAAAAATATTAACATTGTATTAGCACATCTCAAATGTTTTTTAACAATTTTTATAAAAATTGAATTTAGTGACGACATTGCTTCATACAATTTATATGGCAGTCGCCTACACACAATATGTAAGAAGACTTAATAGTTTGATACTAATCTCCAAACATACATACATACCATCATGCTGTTTTCATATTCCGGGTAGGAAAAGAAGACTGACCTCCATACTGTCCTATCTTGATATACATACCAACATGTGTTAAAATTTTCAATTATTTGGATTTATGGGTTTATAGTTTGATTCTTATTCTTCAACTATACATAGGTACTATTGCTATCGACAGTTGGATCTCATGTGATACATGCAACTAGTTTTTATGCAATATTTTCTAAAGGTGTGTCTTAAGTTGTTTTTTATTTATTTGTATTTATTTATATTCTATGAGGTAGTTTGTTTCAAGAGTACGAAATAGACACTGTGATAGTGCTATCACTATTTAAATTTCAATGAATATAAAATAGAGAGTACTATTTTTTTTTAAATGAGTATGTCCTTGTTAAACAAGTACATATACATCTTCCTACGTTCCCTAAAATAAGCAAATAAATGCTTGTGCTATAGGTGAACGAAATCGGTCGAGGCAGGATTCGAACTCGCGACCACTGGATTACTAACCCAGCTATTACTGATTACATATTACTGGAATACTATTCAGTGTCTACCAAAACATAATCATAAATATTCAATATAAAAAGTAAATTAATAAACCTTTCACTAAACAATAATAAGTTTAAAAATATTAAGATATTTTGAATACATACAATGTCAGTTACTTACTCATATTTGCGTTTCCCTCGGTAGCTCCATAAAACTCAATGATTTGTGGAATCTTGAATGCGGATTGGAAACTTTTCCAGATGGAGCCACGTAAACCATTTCCTAACATCATACGTAAATTGTGGTCTGGCACCGGAGACTTTGACTTTTCCTGAGCAATCAGAAGAAACCGACAGACTTCACCTATGTACTGCGCAACCTAGGATCAATATACAACAATCATTTTATATTTTGTAGTAAATAAAATGTAAATAAATGCTTGTTGGTAAATAATGATGTACTACTTTATTTATTTTAAAATTTTGCACACATTACATAAAAAGGGCTTTTTGTCATATGGCAATATCTTCCAACCAACCATATCCATTTGGTGAGGTAATTTGTGTTTATGACACCTACCAATTTATGTGAATTAAATATATGTATTTATAGAAACATATAAAACAATATAATGACAGAGAAGAGGAGGGGACAAGGAAATGAAAAGTAGATAAATTATTTAAGTGTTATGTGTAAGGAAATGATTTGAAAGTGATTATGAAACTCAAAGTTGCTATGGGATGTGATTCCAAAGATGAGCTGCTTGTACGTAGAAATATATGGTGAAAAAGGAAGTATTGTGTACTGGGATACTGAGTGTTCTTTCAGTATTTGAGAAATTATATACCTAATCATTTAAATTAAATACTGACAAATAATCAAATGTGGAGGCTTCAACTTTGTGGAAATTCATATTTAATCAATTATTTAAATTTAAATTAAACACAAACTATACTTTGTATGTTTCCACTTATTTATTTACTTGTTCACTACATGTTTCGGGAACGTCCGTTCCCTTCCTCATTTTCCCACCTCTACACCCGCCTCTACAACACCACTTTCCATACACCGCACTCACACACATATTCAGTTTACATCCACCTGAGGAAGGGAACGGACGTTCCCGAAACATGTAGTGAACAAGTAAATAAATAAGTGGAAACATACAAAGTATAGTTTGTGTTTAATTTAAATTTAAATAATTGATTAAATACTGACAGTTTGGAATACATAGAGCAATAGAATTATTAAAGATATGTTTTTGTGTGACCCGTGAGAGTCAGGCAATCAAAAATATAACAGGCAAAATAACATCTCACATAGTTCAGCAATCAGGCTCATCACCTTTTAGGTGTGATAATGATATGTGTGGAAATACAGGCATGTTTCATGCGTTTAATGATTTTAGATCTTTCCAAGGGCACTACATATACAAATAAAATAACTACATGAGAAAAGGAATGGATTTTGTAGTAACAGCAAAATGGAAAGGGCCATTCTTTTGAGATACTCACAGTACATTTATACTTAATGCAGTCTGTCCAGAAGTTACTAGCGGAGAATTTACACCTCAAAGCCACAGTAATTCCATTGCAGATAGCCTGACCAGCTCCCAAAACTCCTCCTGCTGTGTGATGGAGTGGAAGAGCACAATACAGAACATCATCTGGATGGAATGCAGTACAATTGGCTATACTTGATATTAAAATGTATCTATAAAAGAAAAAAAATATATTTGAACTGCTGAAAATCAAACAAGATTAGATTTTTTTTTTTACAGGACAATCTCTTCACCTGGCAAGGGTCTTTTCAATGGGTCTTCAACTGGCCTTCCATAATGTGGTGCGCTTTCAACAACAAAATTGCAGAAAGGAAATTTTTGCAAACCAGTTTTGACATTGGCTATATGTCAATAGGTACATTTTTTCCATACATGTAAGTGATACCCTCCTCCCAAAGAAGCGTGGAGGATGAGCTCACTTTTTTCAATGTTGTAATGTCCGGAATTAGATTGTCCACACATAACCTCGCTGAACGAGATGAATAAAAACTAGACAATAACTGAAGCCGTGGTCTGACGTTACATAAATGTCAAGTGTCAGTGCACAAACGTCAGACGGCACGGTCATGTCACAACATAAAATGATAAAAATGTCTGATAAAATAAATAATTAGAATTTACAATATATGTAGGTATTAGGACGTCACAAATTACAATAAATAGAGTCAATAAAATAATTAAATAAAAATCACAGCCGAAATATTGTCACAAGGAAAAAAATTGTCACATATGTATATAGTTGGTTTCTGGGGCACACATAGTCTTTTCTTCACGGCCATGAACGTGCTGATGCACATTCAATGCCGAAATGGACCGTCGTTGATGGGCGATGGGGGCAGGCTATCGGCGAAAGCAACCTTGGGTCCCAGACACTAGCAGATGTCGGTTGGGTGACTGTCAGGAGCGAACACGGGGGGGCGAGTCTCAAGGAGCTGCAGGCGATGCGTGTATAATTTCAACTGTCACTTGTAGTATTGTAATCTCACATATTTTCGAGGTTATGTGTTATTGTCAAAATATTTTTTTTTTCACACTTTATTTTTCATAAATATTTATTTGTGGTCTGCTAATTTGACGCCGAATTCAAATAAAATATAACGCGAACAGGAGAGGTCGCGTCATAAGTAATTTTCTTGTGATTGAACAGCATTTTTATCTTTTCAATAGTAACAAAGTAAAATATATCAATAATGTTGCTTTTAACATTCCATGTTTGATAGGATACCAAACAAAAACTATTTGCATAGAATCAAGGCCCTCTGGATTCGTTCATTTTCCTCTTTAGTAAAACAGCAAACCCAGAGGGCGCTGACAAAATCAATCAAAAATTTTCATATATATTTAAATAGGTAGTGATAATGCGACTTAAGTGTGAAAAAATACATGTAAGTAATCCTCGGTTGGGAAAAATACAATGATTATCCCAACAACCTATTAGAAATTTGCCAGCTATTACTAAAAGAAAGATGAAAAATACGTAAGATTAGATACCTTGAATTTGAAATAATAGCAGCTTTTGGCAGACCCGTGGTGCCACTTGTGTATATGTAAATGAGGTTATCCATTATATTTCCCTTCTTTATTTCCTCCATATTTGGTGCTGGAGACAGTCGCTCATCTTCAGGATCTATAGCAACGGCTCTACGTAACACTTCAGTGGACTTATTGTATATGTTGTACTGTAGCAATACTATGTGCTGTAGATCTGGGTCATCCTGAATTTCGGCAATAGCTGAAATAAGATTAAATAATACAGGTGAAATCTCAATATAACGAAGTTCATGGGACCACAGAAAATGTATTGTTATACTGAAAATTCGCTGCTAACTCGAATGCTAGTTTTTTGTTTTGTCCATTTTCACACAGTAAAATAACATTTTAGAAACACTGAAACACCAAAGATGGGTAAAGATGCGTAGGTACTCAAAAAAACTAAGACTAGCACTTGTTAATCATATTATGTTACCTAAGCAATATCTTATAGATACTGCACCGAGTTCACATAAAATTGAAACATCATTCTAGAAAAAAAAGCATTTCTTATATACTAGTTGCATGTAACACATGAGATCCAACTGTCGATAGTGATAGTATGAATAGTTGAAGAATAAGTACCAAACTATAAACCCATAAATCCAAATTATTGAATATTTTAAGATATTTTGTTTTCTATACAACACATGTAGGTATGTATGTCAAGATAGGACAGTATGGAGGTCAGTCCATTTTTCTACCCAGAATATGAAAACAGCATGATGGTATGTATGTATGTATGTTTGGAGATTTAAGTATCAAACTATTAAGTCTTCTTACATATTGTGTATAGGCGACTGCCATACAAATTGTATGAAGCGATGTTGTCACTAAATTCAATTTTTATAAAAATTGTTAAAAAAAAATTGAGATTTACTTCTACAATATTAATATTTTTTATAGAAAATTAAATTATCTACTTGGGGTTTTTCGGCTTTTTTTGATATTGTTAAAAAATTTGGAAATATAGGCAGTTAGACTCATAAACCCTGGAATTTTTTTGAAAAACTTAATTTGAGATTTTGTATTTTTCTATGTTTATAACAATTTTCAGCGTTCTAGCTTTTATGGTTTCTGAGATACATGGAAAAATAAACCAAAATTTCAAAAGTTGATAACCCCTGACTGAAACAAAAAATTCTAAATTCTGAGTATAAAAGTTTTGTAGGCCTATAACTTTTTATATATTCTGAAATTTTGGGCTCTGTAAATTGAGCGGATCAAAAGTTATAAGGGGGACACACATACACACACACGAAATGTTCTACTCCGAATTCTGAGTAAATCCGTATATGGAACAAATATGCTGCGAAGCCTGTAAATTGGTGTTTTTTGACTTCAAAGTTGGAAAAGCCGTGAAAAAAGTAGACCCTGCATACAATTCCTTCATACACGCGTTTTGGATTTAAACTGCCTCTTCCTTCATTAGAATTTCATTCTCTTGAACAAATGGACAGTTGTATGATGTAAGGTATTTCATTAGGTCCAGGGAGAAATTATTTTTCTTTTTCCTGACACTGCTTTGTATTTCTGACAAAGTACTTTAAACTTCGTTTCTGCATTTCTTAATAAATCGGCCAGCGCCGTATAAGAAAAAACAATTGTATGAATTTTTTGTGAAAAATAAAAGGGCTATGCTTGTTATTATTGCCTTAATTTCAAAAAGTTAGAAAATATATATTATTTTATTTAGATCAAGCACAAACTGCACTGTTGAATAATTGTTATTGCTTCCATTTTACTTTCACACTTACACATATACATATTAAAAAATTATAAATTACCCTCTGCAGTTTCGTCTGAGAATATGATGACATTAGCTTTTGCTGCCAGTATGGCGTGTTTGAGTGCCGCTAGTCTGGCAACTGGTGGCAGCAGAGCAGCTGGCATCCCCCACACGGCCAGACCGAGCCACGAACCCAATGTCCGCACACTTGCCTTGGTCCCGAGAATCAACCCTACAGGAGTACCTCGGGAGCATACATCAACGGGCAAACTGGCTGCAAAACGGGCTGCAAATCTTGCCAGCTGAAAGGCACAATAATTCTCAATTTGAGTATTGTAGATTATAAATTTAAATTGAGCTAACTTTTTAAGTCAAAATAATTCTGATCGAATGTTTTATGATTGCATTATTATGTTGGGAGCATAGAATAATAATAAAACTATAGAATACTCATTCCCATACAATACCTCGCTGAAAAAGTGAAGCCGTTTTATTGGCCGGCTCGTGTCAATATATGTATGACTCTGCTGGTAGACATTGTTCGTATAGTACTACTCGTTATGACTGCGTAAATAATTTTGCAAGTAGTTAAAGAATTCCCTATTTGGAGAACGTATCACGCAGACGGCCAAATGATTACTGAATGCTCGTAGCAAAATGTTGACCAAATTAGTCAACATAAAGCAGTCGCGTTTACTGCAGGCTATACTATTATTATTCTATGGATTGCATATATATTATGTTTTTTTTTAAATAAAAAAAAATGAATATGTTCCTGTTAAACAAGTACATACATCTTCCTACGTTCCCAAAAATAAGCATAAATGCTTGTGCTATAGGTGAACGAAATAGGTCGAGGTAGGATTCGAACTCGCGACCACTGGATTACTAACCCAATGCGCTAACCGCTCTGCCATCGACCCATCTATGTTGGGAGTCAATGATATTTTTTGACAATTTAATATCTCAATATAGAAAAAGTTGGAATATCATAGGAGAACTGGGAAATAAAGGTACCTGCAGGGCTTACGACCTGTTATCGACTGCTTTACGTGATCACTTTAAATGCTTGTGCAACATTCACCAATTATGCCTCTTATTGACTTTCACTTCTATAGATGGTGATGGTGTTATCAGCTTATTTTCAAGCACTCAGATATTGATGACTATATAGATATTTTATAAATTAGATTGATAAGAGAACTCGATAAAAGGTTTGAAATCGTTTAAATATAAAAAATAGGATATTTTTACTATTGCCATCTATGAAGTAAGGAAGAAACCTTTTTTAACACCATCTATTGATAAGTTGATTTATTTTTAAACAATGAAAGCAACAGTCCTTATACAAGAGGTGTTCTTACACAGATGTCACCCCTGAACTGCGCCAGAAATGTTATTTAATTTTCGGCTTGTTTACCTACTTGTACCAATGTGTATGTAAATTGTATCAACTTCTCAATAGATGGCGTTACAAAAAGGTTTCTTCGTTACTTCATAGATGGCAATAGTAAAAATGTCCTATTTTCAAACAATCTGTTACTCATTATTAAAATATATAGAACTTTCAAAAGTGCATTGATAAGGGAACTCAATAAGAAGGCATAATTGGTGAATGTTGTGCAAGCGCATAAAATGATCAAGCAAATCAGCCAATGACAGGTTGTAAGCCCTGTAGGTGGCTTGAGTTCCTGGTTCTTCTATAATATTTCAACTTCATCTCTATTCAGATGTTAAAAATTTATCAAAACGAGTGGGTTGTGGCCAACACTACACTCTCTACACCATAGTAAGTGTTCATTTTTTCTTCTTGAAAGGTTGACAATCTCTAAATGCATTTTTATGAAGTACATTTCTATTAGATTCTTAAACAAATATAAGATTCCCAGAGGACAAAAGTTTTCACAATACACCATACACACAAAAACACTGTCACGAAACTCATAGAATGTATTTTCTACATGATACCTGTTGAGAAATTTTAAGTAAAATTGCATTACTAGGAGGTGAGCATGTATGAGTCAGTGTATCAATGTTGATGAGGCGATGTATGTGTCAAGATAGAAGAATGCGGTGTTCGGTTCTCACTGCCTACCCCTTGAGGAAGATAGAAGTGGAGAATAAAACATACACTTGTCTATAGAGACACATACAATATCAATATGAAGTTTATCACTCAATTTTCCCATACAAAAGCTATTTTACTTCTGTTATATACATTTTTCATACAAATATGAAATTTATTTCACATTGATATGGAAAACCATAGATTTTTTCTTTAAATTTTGACAATCCTTGAATGCATTTTTGATGAGTGTGTTTTTGTTGTATTGTAATTTTCTGTGGGAGCATTTTGAAAATTTTGACAGATGAAATCATAGAGAAGAAATTAACGGATATCCATGGAAAACTAATCAGCTCGTCTATGCACTTTACACATAATGATGTTAATATGAAGTCGATCGGACTTATAGTTTGGGCTGTAGAGAGGAAACAAAAAGGATAATTCCGTACGCCATACATACAAACACCTCACGACAAAACTCACAGTGTGCACTCTCTACATGATACCCGTTGAGAAATTGATGTAAAAAAATATGCTTAAAAATTGTGAATTCATGACTCTCCACTATTCCATAGTGTGGAGGGTAAAAATATAGCAATTAGCTCTTCACTCGGACAGAGCAATATTAATATTTATGAAATTGAACCAGTGTGGCTCGAACAAAAATGTGTTTAATTAAACATAATACACGAAACAAAGAAAATTTTTGCATTAAAAAATATTTTAGTTAGCAACGCCTTCATTGTTATTGATGTACATGATATCAAAGAATCCATTTCAAATCAAATTACTTAATTACAACTGCAATATCTCTAATTTATCTTAAAATATAGTGTTTTGTGGTGTATGGGTTAAAGATAATATTTTATCTGAAGTCCGTTTCTAAATATTATTAAGAAGGTCACATTGAACAGTCCAAAGTCCATACAGCTTCTTAAGATATTCATGTCACATATTTTATAATATAACACAATACAATACAATACTATACATCTTGGTTAAGATCCACATCAATACAGGGTGTTTCAATGCATTATTGTTAATATCAAAAGTAAATTAAAATACTAAAATTCACTATTATAACAGGTAGATATCTAAAAAGTACCAATGAAAGATTTTGTCAGTCGTTCATTATTGTTAATATCAAAAGTAAATTAAAATGAATTGCAGACTTTACAGACAAGACGAAGGACCTCAGACTTAATGTACCTTTATGACATAATAAACTTCAATATTGACTGTACAGACCTTCTGAAAATTATTTACTTCAACATACCAAACAGACGAACAAGACACACCTCAACGTTCTTTTTAGACAAAAAAAACACTAATGCCACTCAAAATTCGCCATTGTACCGATGCCTTACCACGTATAATAATTTGGAAAAGATCAGGTCCGTGGACATATTCTGTATGTCCAGGACTCTTTTCAGGAGCCACGTTAGACAGGAATAATAATTTTTTTTTGTTACCAATAGTGAGTACAATGCACCATGAAATCAAAGGTGGGCTGATTAAGTTACAATTACTTATGTTGCTATTCTTATCTTTTATATTTGTTTAAAAAAATATTATTGTACGTTGCCCATTTTTTCAAATAAATTAAAAAAAATAAAATACTAAAATTCACTATTATAACAGGTAGATATCTAAAAAGTACCAATGAATGATTTTGTCAGTCGTTCATTATTGTTAATATCAAAAGTAAATTAAAATACTAAAATTCACTATTATAACAGGTAGATATCTAAAAAGTACCAATGAATGATTTTGTCAGTCGTTCATTATTGTTAATATCAAAAGTAAATTAAAATACTAAAATTCACTATTATAACAGGTAGATATCTAAAAAGTACCAATGAAAGATTTTGTCAGTCGTTCATTATTGTTAATATCAAAAGTAAATTAAAATACTAAAATTCACTATTATAATAGGTAGATATCTAAAATTAATTCACTATTATAACAGGTAGATATCTAAATTAAAATACTGAAATTCACTATTATAACAGGTAGATATCTAAAAAGTACCAATGAAAGATTTCATCAGTCGTTCATTATTGTCTTTGATTCCATATTTATAAAAGATAATTTTACTCCAAACAAATCCATTTATAAATAATCTAAGAATATAATAATGAACACTTCCTTTCACCCTGCGCAAGTGGCGAGTTTATTGCTGTATGAATATTTCTTCCAACTAACCAGTGTTTCCAGCCCAGAGAAGCAATATTTGCGTGAGAAATAAATTTCTCCTCTGCTGGAAATCCAGCCCAGGACACTCGCACAGAAATTGAACGCATCGCCAGATGTGCCACGGTGATCATCATACATTTTATGGAGTCCAGGCTCCCAGAGTTCTTATGTAAAAGTTTAAATGATTTTCCAATTAGATGGCAGAAATTTAAAGACAACGAGGGTAAATACTTTGATTAAATAAATATATTTTAGCTTAGATAGTAATCTAGTGGTCGTGAGTTCGAATCCTGCCATGACCGATTCGTTCACCTTTATATATTTATTTAATATTGCTTTTCGGGTATCTAACAGGTACTATGTCAAATATAAATTTAACACGCACCCAATAACAAGTTGCTACATTCTGGAGACTTACGATATTAACCTTTAAGTGAGTATGGCCGTACCCGTATTGCTGGAAATGTCATTGCAAATTGGAGTATGGCCATACCGGTACTGCTAGAGAAATGAAGTGAAGATTTTTTTTACTAGAGTACGAATATTTTTGATACCGCAACCAATAGTTGAAGACATCTGAAATAATCAGATGATATTTCAATTTAAACTTTGAAAAATGGACAGTTTTAATTTATTTTTTCACCCAATTATTGTGTCAGGAGTCTTCAAACATAATACTTTTTAAAATAACTCACTCCGTATAGGTATGTACATCATACCAAAACTCACACTCATAGAGGTTAATCGTCTCACAGATCCAGACTGAAAACACAATTAAAAACTGTGTCTCCACCGGGAATCGAACCCGGGACCTTTGATCAGATACCTAAGCAATTGAGCCATGAAGGCCGACAATGCTTATGCTTAGTTAAGAAAATGTATGAGTATGTATAATATGTACTTGTTGCAAGGACATATTCATTCTTAAAAAAACATAAATGTCAGCAAACGATCCATGATCCATTCATAAATAAATTGAATCCTAACGCAAATCCGTACATAGTATAGATAAAAACTAGACACAAAAGAATCAGCTTACACTAGTGATATTAATTTATAAGTCGGTATTGAAAAATTAATAAGAAAAGTGTGACCTCATTCATCACTAGTATGCTAAAAGTTATGATAACATGATATGAAATGTTTAGATAGATAATTATTTTTGATCTATTAACACATAATTGTATCAATTTAACCTTCATTTAAACTATTTTTCTATACCAAACTAACAAACAAACTATTAAAAAAAGCAAATATAAGTAATAAATAATATCCACTGATGCTTATTGAAAAATCATGGCTGGTAATAGATGCTTCTACGCCCTACAAAAGCAGCTAAGGTCAAAACTGGTTAGGAGAAACACAAAGATCCTTCTGTATAAAACACTCATCAAGCCAGTCCTCACGTATGCTTCCGAAACCTGGGTGATAACCAAACAAACTGAAGGATCCATAGCGGCTTTTGAGAGAAGGATCCTTCGAACGATCTACGGGCCAATAAAAGATAATAATGGTTGGCGTCGTCAATACAACAGGGAGCTATATGAGACCTACGGAGAGCCCGATGTGATCAGTTCCATCAAGATAGGGCGCTAAAGATGGGCTGGTCACATAATCCGAATGGACGACGACAACCCCACAAAACGCCTCACACTTTCTGTGCCACAAGGTCGAAGGAGACCAGGAAGACCAAGGACTCGATGGATGGACAGTGTCGATGTCGATGCTTCCACAATTAATATTAGAAACTGGAGAACGAAGGCAACGGATAGACGGGAATGGAGGAGACTCCTGGATTCAGCCAAGGCCCACCCAGGGCTGTCGAGCATATGATGATGATGATGATGATGATGCTTATTGAAATAATGAACAAGTTTTCAAAAAAATCTTATTTCATTTTACACATACTAAAGCAGTAGGTAATTTGTACATTGTAATTAATATTATGATGTATTTCCAAGTCTCTTTCAAATTGAAATCAAAATTCCTGCTTTGATTGAGATTAATTTCTGTCTAATATGAGAGATCTTCTTCTTCTTCAGCCTATTCCCATCCACTCCTGAATGAAGGCCTCCTACATTCAGCTCCACATTGTCCTGTCCTATTCAGTTTGCATCCAGGACGTGTCAGCTTAGCGTTATATATCATCCCACCACCTTATTGGATAATATTAATTGTCATAGTATACCTATTATCTATACATCTATGGCCAATATGGCCATGGTGTTTTGTATCTATGGTCATGAAATAGACATAGATTTTCATATAATACACTAGATGTTGTAGTCATTTTTCAGTGGGGATTTTTGACATTTTGGTTCCAAACCACATCATTTTTCTATAGAAAATAACGACTAATGTGAATTGTTTTCGGATTTATTTGTCTAAAAAACATTTTAATTATTAATAATTTAGAGAACATTTATCTAGGATGTGTTGTAAGGAAAACTGAAATATGTTGCCAACCAAAACGTCAAACTCGCGATATTTCATGACTCACTTTTTGCACTGAGTACTACATCTAGGTATATTATAATAAAAATCTATGGAAATAGATAGTGCAAGCAACAGTGCATTCTATGCATTTTTAAAGAAGCACTTCCTGTAAGCTCTCTGTCTAGGCGGCCACGTAAGCAGCCGCATAATATAATCCGTAAATATAATCAGTCTTCATCAAAGCGAAAGTCTTTTATCTATATAAAAATATTATAAATATAATACACCTCAGTTAGGCTGTCCCACACCTCTCTTTATTGCACAAGGTCTCCAAGTCAGCAAACTCTTTGACCACTTATCGTCCGAGCTTCTGGCTACGTGTTCGACCCATTTCTATTTCAGAGTCGCCACACGGTGGATTATATCAGTTGCTTTTGATCTTTCTCTCACCGTTTCATTTCTTAATTTATCTCTTAGTGACAGATCCAGCATGGTTCTTTCCACAGCTCTTTGAGTGACTCGCAGTTTCTCGGCACTTAGTTTAGATAGAGTTACTGTTTCTAGGCCATATGTGGCAACCGGCAACACACACGCTTCATATATTTTCCTTTTCAGGTTTATGGGTATTTTCCTATTTTTCAAGGTATATCCCATTTTTCCAAAGGCAGCCCAACTTATTCCAATCCTTCTTTTTAGTTCAGCAGTCTGGTTTTCTTTATCCAGTCAAATGCTATGCCCCAGGTATATTATATTCTTGGACATTTTCTATGTTGCTGCCCTCAACCATATTCTGGCAGTCTTTTGTGCCCATTACTTTTGTTTTTGGCAGCTTCACACATAGTCCCACATTCTTGGAGACCTCATTTAACTCCAGCAACGTTTCGGCTAACTCTTGAGGGTTGTAGCTAACCAGGACAATATTGTCAGCAAATCTTAGGTGGATTAGTTTTTTCCCATCAATGCAGACTTCTTTGTTCTCCCAGTTAAGCTTTTTAAAAACATATTCCAATGCTAGTGTGAACGATTTTGGGGATATTGTATCACCCTGTCGGATTTCTCTTTTTACTTGAATTTTATCTGTTGACTAGTCTTTATGAAATTTAACCTGTGTGTTTTTTTTACAAACAACAGCAATAGAAGCATGCTTTATCCGTAGGTATAATACACTTTGGCATACTGGGTCCATAAAGGCATTACCTAATTAATTAATTATTTAACTAAAAGAGCCTTGTTTTTATATAGAAGTATAAGTTTAAAAATAAAACAAAAGAATGTTGAGTAAGATTTAAAATAATTCTAAAGAATAAAATTCAAGTTCTTTATCAAACAAATAAATAACATGTAATTTATTGAGTAGTAAGAAAATGTGTAGTTTTTTTTTAGAAAACATTGATAATTGTTCGATACATAAAAAAACATACATATATTTTTTTAATATTATCTGTTGACAGTACACATGTACCTAAGATGATATTTTAAAAAGTGGACTAATAAAAAAATAATGGTTCACTGAACTTTTGGGTCATGTTTTCAGTAAGTACATTTACATTTTTATCACTAGTTGCATGTAACACATGAGATCCATCTGTTAATGGCGATATTATGTGTATAGTGTAAGAATACGTAAAAATCCATGTATGTTATGTATGACCATGTATGTTATAATCCATGTATGACCTGTGTCTCCCAAGAGGTAAAATAAAAGAACTTTTGGATAGGGTGGTAAAAGCAGCATTATCCGCATCCTATTGGATTTGGATGCGCAGGGGAGTGGAGTATCAGTCGGAGATTGGTGGGTGAGTGGTGAGCGTGACTTGAGTTATAAAGGGGCCCTTTAATCCCACACACATGGTCGCAAGCCCTTGTGGCTCGCCTGTTCTGACTGGTACTCTGGTCGCCTGTGCTCGTGGGCCTGGATTCATGAATCCAGTGAAACCACGATTGCCTTTCTCTTTTGTATCTTTAACCCATTTTTCGCCGCTCCTCGAAAAACCGTCATATATGTTTGAAAATCAAAACACTAGCCTTAAATACTTTGATTTAGATAAATTTGAAAAAAAAATGATAAAAAAAAAATAGTTTTTGAAATATGAGGTGGTGCGCTACCGCACCGTCAGCGGAAAGGGGTGCTACCAACTAATTCACGCTAAATACAATGTGATTTTTAAAA
The DNA here is from genome assembly GCA_963576475.1 of Molanna angustata. Lineage (NCBI taxonomy): Eukaryota > Metazoa > Arthropoda > Insecta > Trichoptera > Molannidae > Molanna > Molanna angustata. Next base: position 31,060,879 of record OY754979.1, read on the forward strand.
ATACGGCATTTATTGAAATGAAAACATTATTTTATATACAATTTTATACATTATATTGAGAAGTAAATATTGATAATAAAATTAACTTAAAAATTCATTATTTATTACAAATATCTACAAAATTATAAGCATATGGTTGATATATACATATTTATTATTTAATAAATGTACAAGAAATAAAATATAAAATAACCATCTGCATTCATAAATTATGAATATATTTTAAAATATTGACCACTTTGATTAATTCACCGATTAATTTTTGATATCATATGATTCAGAACATCCACGGTGTAAAAATATATTACATGCACGACAAGAAAAAATAGTATGCGATTTGCAAACCCGGCATCGTCTCCGAAAATCTGTTTTTTTTAAGTGATTGTTGTTTCTTTAACTATGGTTAAAGCTAATCGACTTGGTCGACCTGTCGAGTTATTAGATGTATTTAAGACTCATGGTTTAAAGTAACTGTTCTCTTAAAATTTAGAAATGGCATTTTTTGCTCTGGATGTATAATCTGATAGAGGCGCCAAGCATTACATAAAGCGACTTCACAATAATTTGAAAATATGCTCCACCACCATTTTATGCCTCTAATTTTTATTCGATAATTCGATATGAAATTGTCAGCTAGGTCCACACCTCCCATAAACTTGTAAGTTATGAATAACTCTCGGTTGATTTACCGGGGTTACGGGACTTTTACTCTCGCGAATATCTTGTTATATTTTGAGTTGGTTCGATTAGATCAAAATTTGTTGCGACTGTTAAAACTGCACTGTCTTTCCATCTTACGAATAGTACCTATACATGATTTGCTGGGTTTTTTTAAGATTTCATAAAATGATGTCACTACCCTATCACCTAAACCTAAATAATAACTATCGTTAACATTTCCCGAAGATTTTCCGGCATAAATATCGCTAGCAAATCCATCGTAGGACGCAAATATCCATGCTTTTAATCCAAACATTATTGGTTTTCCATGAATATACATTTTGGAACTGTGTATTCCGCGATATGGTATCATTTGCTCGTCAATAGACAATGCATGAGCAAATAATATCTCAAACTGCTGAAAATTTTTATTGAATAATGATACAAATGAGCCTACTTTATAAAGTTTATCACTCTGATCAATATGAGAATTATTAAGAATTTGCAGTATGCGTTTCGAGAGTACCAACGGTGTCTTGAAATTTCAGGCCTTGAAAATTTTCTTCCAAATTATTTTCGTCGATATCCTCTTCATCCGTCAGTTCTGAAGTCTCCGGTGGCAAAATGACCACCTGTGGTTCATTATCTAGATCATTGTCACTATCCAAATGTTCAATTATATATTCAGCAGCTTTTTCAGCGGTTAAAAAACCTCTTTGAGCCATTCTGCAACAAATACAAAAACGCATATAAATGACAAATTCGTAATCTCATAGTACGCCTTTACGCTGACGGTTCGTTAGCGCACCATTGGTATACTTTTATATAAAAAACACATTATATAATTCAGTTTTCGATTTTTTATGTAGAATATTGATGAAAGATACATTTTATTCTAAAATTAAAAAGTTAAATTGGTATTTTAATCATCATACATAGAAAATAAAAATATTTGAAAATATGCTTACCTGATATTAGAAATATGCCAGACTTCAACTACAGCTGGATGACAAATGACAAAAGGTATCCCAAATATTTTTGTATGTAAAAAAAGTTTGTAGTTTACCTGAATATAATCCTAAGAATAACTGTGTCTATTAAACAATAGATTCTGATAAACGTCTCTTAAATGACTGGTGCGGTAGCGCACCGTCAGCGAAAAATGGGTTAAAATAAATAAACTAATTATTAAATATACTAAAACATTTTGTATTCTTATACAAAACACATATGTGAGGATAGGAGTTTGGTCCTTTTTTCCTACCCCAAATTGGTTAAAACCTGATGTTATGCATGTATGTATGAAGATTAAGTATCATAAGCTGAAACACCGTCACCATCTATAAAGTGACAAAGAAACTTTTTTGTACCGCCATCTATTGAGAAATTTTTTGTAAACAATGAAAGCAACAGTCCTTATACATGAGGTGAATGCTTTCGCACAGATGTCTCCTGAACCACACCAATATTATATGTTCATTTTTGGCTTATTTACCTGCTTGTACCAATGTGTATATAAATCGAATATCTTTATGGTTGTATATTTTCAAAACAGTTTTTCATGATTTAAATAAATAGAACTTTCCAAAATTGGAACGATAAGGAACTCAATAAGAAGGCATAATTGGTGAATGTTGCGCAAGCGCACAAAGTGATCACATAAACCAGCCGATGACGAGTTCCTGGTCCTCTTATAATATTCCAACTTCGTTTCTATTGTGATGTATAAAAATTTGTCATAAAATATCATTTATTCCCAGCAGTGAAAAAATACAATGTTTCCGTATGTGCAACAATAAAAATATTTGAATACATGTTTCTATGGAAAATTTTATCTGGAATAGACTAATAATACTGACTTCTGACTACTGACTCACCCTCTGGTACGTCCATTCTCCATCCTCTGTATGAAAGGCTACTTTATAAGGATGTTTCTCTGCCAACTTGAAGAAAATCTTGCAGACAGTCATGTTGGTCCTTGCCCATAACCACAGTCTGCACTGAACCATGATCATGCATTTTATTATTCTGTAATGGAATAAAAATAAAAAGTTATTGTAGCAGAATATTCACGAACGTTCAGCAAGACTCTGGAATAATTTGAGTCCTGATATAACTTTGTCAAAGTCGCTTTCCATTTTCAAGAAAAAACTAAAGTAGGGATATCTCTCCGATAATACCTGATCCCTCTCCTTTTCCTTCCTTTCCTTTGCTACGTAATATTTACTAAAAAAGGAATATTTATCCTTAAATACCTCATCTCGATTTCCTATTCTTGTTCTTTCCCAAGTGATGTACATATATAGTTCTGTCACTCTATAATTTGGTTGGTTGGAAGAAATTACCTAGTGGCAATAAGCCCGCCAGTGTGCATTATATTTGTTTATATTATGTACAAAAAGTAAATAAATAAGTACATAAATAAATATTTGTGGAATTCATGTAAAACGTTATTTTGAATGCCAATTTTTAAGTTATATGCACAATTTGAATTCAATGACATTTTATATGACAGACACCTTTGGTTGATGGAAACCCCCCCTACAGACACCTTTGGTTGATGGATACCCCCCCCCCTACAGACACCTTTGATAAACTATAAAAGACATACTATAAATGACTTGTTAAAATAGCAATTTTCAACACTTTGAAGGATGTTATCTCCGAAATCCACCACTACTCAGGGTTCATATTTTCCAATCGTTATGATCTGCTTGTCCTTTTAAAGAAAAAATCATTGCAAATTGTAAATACGACCCAAGGAATATAATATAAATACCAACCTTAAATCTCTAGGTAATGTCTTAACAATTATATATATCCAATATGGACGGTTTCCAGTGACTAGTGCCGTTACCAGCAGGGCAAGGATTGTCTTGGTGAGAGATGAGAGAGGTATCAGCAAGAGAGGAAGAGACAGTCCAAGTACTGTTGCTTGAACCTGTCTTCTTATGCCTTCATCCTTCAGTATGCGCTTCATCTCTGTCACATGGAATAAAGAAAATAAAACATTACTGAATAAAATGGAAAACGCATTAATTAACAGAAAAAATAATATTTTTTATTTAAAATGTTTGAAAAAAACTGGAATTTTATTACCTAGTATTTATATTTCATGCTTATATTTTTATGTTAAATAGTTATAGAACTATACTACTTAACTATTAATATGTATATGTATATATATGTAATTATTGTCATACAAATGAATCACTTGTATCGCAGAGTACCTATGCCAGAAAGAGATCTCCATTTCAACCATGCTGTACTTGTACGATGATTAACGTCCTTATCCACTTGGGCATTACTTGTCAACACGGATCCCAGATACTTGAAGTGTGACACTTTGGGTAGCTTTATGTTATCAATAAGTATATTGCAGCCTATGTCTTTGTTCCCTCCAAAGTCACACTCCATGTATTCTGTCTTCATGATTTCATCCATACCAATAACATATATTTTTACCATACCATACCATCACGCCATTTCCCTATTTGGGGTAGGCAGAGAGAACCGAACGCCAGACTCCTCTCTCTTGACATACATTCCTCGCTTCATTCACGTCCATACATCGTCTCATACACGCTCTTCTATTATTCTTACTTCTAACATCTCCATCTTTCAAAATCCCATTTATGTGATCGTGCCAACTCTTTCTTGGCCGACCTCTACTTTTCATTCCTCTTTTATCAGCTTTTTATACTTTTTTTGTCAGACGGTCATCACTCATTCTTTCTATGTGGCCGAACCACCTTAGGGCATTTATTTTCATCTTACTTACGATATTTCTTTCAATCATACATTCTCGTCTAATATCCTCATTTCTTATTCTATCATACATCGTTTTACCACACATTCGTCTTAGTGACCTCATTTCAACCGCGTTAATTCTACTTTCATGCGTCTTCTGCCATGTCCACATATATTTTTGTAATATGCTAAAAAGCTTCAAAGTGAAAAAGAGCTTGCAGATTCTAGAACTCTCTACGTGGTGCCACTAAGGTTTATATTGCCTACACGCTAAGAAAAATAAATTCTCATGAACGTTGAACAAATTGACACATGGAAAAGATAATGTTTTATATCATATGTAATGGTATTGATTAATTATTACTTGGGAATGTAAATGATAAGCAAAGTGATGGTAGGAAGTATTATGTAAGTTCAAAGTTCACAATATTAGAAAAAGATTAACTATATGTTATTAACTATATGTTATTAACTATATGTTATTCTAAAATAATTATTCATTGATAACAATAACAACATAATCTAAGATCAAAAGGTCATTATTAAATTCATGTTATGTCTTAACAATATCAATAAAGAAAGTTGATATTAAGTTAACTTTGTCACTTGAAAGATATGTAACGATATTATGTCATAATATGTTACCACAGAATAACCAAGTATTAACTATTTTTTAAGTTGAATTAATTACACTGCACTTTTTTAACTCTCCACAATTTAGTATTTAATTATGGGATGTCATAAAAAATTGAGCATATTTTTTATAAATTTTTCAAGAAGAATCATGTAGATTCAGATGTAAGATTTAAATCCTTGGAGTTTTTACTCCTCACTAACCCAAGGGTATATAGTGCTGAGTATCATGCTGAGATTGTATTCTGAAAGTTTCATCACAATGTATCTGTGTGTGTGTGCTATTTGCTGTATGCTATGTACGGCGTGTTTATTTTACTTTATCGATTATAAACTAAAGTACTCATTCGATTCTTTTCAAAATTTTGCAAATGTGTATATCTAATACTCGCTTAGACCCCATTAGATTTTGAAGGATATCAGAATAGTGCTTCTCATTTTTTTTAACTATCAAATATTTCAAAGTGACCTCAAGCTCAAAAAACTTAAAATTTGAAATTTTTATTTTCAAATTAGTAAAAAGCCACATCACTTTCATTAAATGGCATTAAAGAATTATCAAGTTTTCATAATACTAGTTGCATGTAACACATGAGATCCAACTGTCGATAGCGATAGTATGTATAGTTGAAGAATAAGAATCAAACTATAAACCCATAAATCCAAATTATTGAAAATTTTAACACATGTTGGTGTGTATGTCAAGATAGGACAGTATGGAGGTCAGTCCTCTTTTACTACCCGGAATATGAAAGCAGCATGATGGTTCTGTATGTATGTTTGGAGATTAAGTATCAAACTCTTAAGTCTTCTTACATATTGTGTATAGGCGACTGCCATACAAATTGTATGAAGCGATGTCGTCACTAAATTCAATTTTTATAAAAATTGTTAAAAAAAATTGAGATGTACCTACTACTACAATATTAATATTTTTTATAGAAAATTAAATTATCTAGTTGGGGTGTTTCGGCTTTTTTCGATATTTAAAAAAATGGAAATACAGGCAGTTAAACTCATAAATTTATCATAAAAAAAATATTTTTCTTAATAAAAAAAATCAATTTGAGATTTTGTAATTTTCTATGTTTATACCAATTTTCAGCGTTCTAGTTTTTATGGTTTCTGAGATATATGGAAAAATAAACCAAAAATTCAAAAATTGATAACCCCTGACTGAAACAAAAATTTTCAATTCTGAGTATAAAAGTTATGTAGGCCTGTAATTCTTTATATATTCTGAAAATTTGCATGGGCTCTGTAAATTGAGAGGATCAAAAGTTATAAGGGGGGACGGACACACAGACACACACACACACACACACACACACACACACACACACAAAACTCACATAAAATGTTCTACTCCGAATTCTGAGTAAATTCATGTATGGGAACATATATGCTGCGAGGCCTCTAGTTGGTGTTATTAGCATGCAAAAAGTCCACTACGCCATACAAAATTTTCCTTCGTACACGCATCTTGGCTTAATAATGTCGATTCATACAGAGAATTGAATTCTCATGAACGAATCGACAGTTGGAATATTCAGACATAGATTTTTTTTCAAAATAAAACTTTAGAACAAGTTATGCGATTTAAGAACTAGGATGTCGAAGTGTCCAGCAGCAATAACCTCTTTGACGAAGTAAGATCTAGAGCAAGCGAATAAGGCCGCCCGCGCCGTCGTGGCTGGATACTTGAAAAATGCTGTATGGAGAAAAACAGAGACATGCTGAAGGAGATTAAGGTAAGGATCTATAAGACCTGTGTAAGACCGATCATGACATACGGCATAGAAACAAGAGCTGACACCGCCAGAACAAAAAGCCTCCTAAGAAACACTAAGATGAAGACTGTACGACCTATCGCAGGCGTAACACTTCGTGACAGAGTAAGGAACTCGGAGATAAGAAAAATCTGTGATGTCGAAGATGTTTGCGATGGGGAAGAACACGAAGACTATTCTGGAGAGATCATGTGGGGAGAGCGGGTTCCGATCGAGTGGTGAGGATGGCAGCGGATGGGGAGATAACAAATGGCAGACCCCCTGGAAGACCACCCAAACGATGGAAGGATAGCTGGATGTCCACTTCACAAGAGCAGGCTCCGAGAATAACAGGACACAGTCCTAACTAAAACAGAAGAAGATGAAGATTTTTTTCTTAAAAGGTTGACAATCCCTGAATGTATTTTTGAGGATCGTAAATCAACAATTCAAACATAATAATCTAAATCAATCAATCATAATAAACCTAGATTTTCCAGACGGTGAGAGCATTTTGAAAATATTGACAGATGAAACGAGGATGGATCCTTGCCGCGTGTGACTATAGTCACCATCGAGCGAGACATTATGGTGTTTGCCCTGCTCTTCCATAGGTAGGAATTGAAAGGGGCACCGATCTTTTGCCCAGAATCCTAGGGTGGGGCTGCGGCCACCCCCAACTTTACTGGCTAGGCCCAGATGTTGACCAAATTGAAACGGAACCAATGGGAAGGTATAATACCCTTTCTAATGAAAAAAAAAGAATCATCGTTATCGGACAACGTGGTAAAAATTTATCGCTAAACATACACAAAAAATTACATCACGTCGAAGTCGGTTAAAAATAAGATAGGCGTTAGGGGCCAAATTCCTAAAATTACATCATAGTGTCCTTAATGAGCGTCCTTGGAATGATAACCAGAACTAGATAAATTATAATTAATCATATCATATTGTGTAGAAAAATAATATTATCGTTTAAATGATAAAACTTCCGAGGGAAGAGGCCGAGGGGACGGAATTATAACTATAGATAGGCACTAGATAATAATCTTAAATCTAAAGTAATAAAGCAATCAAAATGTTAGTGTCTGTGTGTGTGTGTTTGTCTCACGCCTTCTGAAAAACCAAGAGTATCTAAAAATCTAATTTAAGTGCGAACATGTACCAGTATACCTGATGCAGTGTCACGCTAAAAAGAATGCGATAAAAATGCTGAATTTTAAAAATATTTAAATAATTATTTTTTTCATACAAAATTTTCCATGTCATATCTGTCAAAAAAGTGTACATTTTGCACGCAAATATCTGTTAGTTTAAAAGTTAGAAGTAGGTATTTACACAAAAAAAATATATTTTGAAGTATAACTTAGCGTTTAAGTGGAAAACATGGTGAATATTTGGTATAATTATAATGTTTAACTTATTTTTAAAGTAAGCCTTTTGTACATAAACGCCGTTATTTTAATATCTTTTCATACAATATTTCATTTTCCCACCGAATGAATATGTTCTTGAAAATAATAAACCTTTGAAATAAATGTAATTATGAAATAATAAAATGAAACACAAGACATTACGGCAAGTTTTAAGACATATATTGTAAAAATGTGTTATTTATTAGTAAAGATATAGGCATAATAAAATTGCATAATTTGTAAATAATATTTGATTTTTCTGACAATTTTCATTTTTATGGCATCGAACAAACCAATGTAGGTACCTACATATTCAAAAAATGTATCCGAACCATTCGATATTACTTACGTGTTCGAATCGTTTCCATGGCTACAGAAAGAATGTGATATTCAAATAAAATTTGTTAGGAATCGAATTTATTTAGAAGGTTGTTGTAGGTAGGTACCTACCTAATACTATTTACTTACAAATCAACAATAATATACCTATACTGATTTCCTATAGGAAAATTATTTTATTTATTTATTTATCAACCGTTTGTCCGATTATAATGAAACTTTGGTGAATTGTCGAGCGTATGCCCAGGATGGTTTTTGGATTTAAACTTTTTTCTTATTCTTCTTCTTCTTCGTGTATTTGGTCGTTTTACCTATGAAGGGGGAGTATCCTGGGAAAAGAAGGTCCGACTGTCCCTCCATCTCTTCACAGGTCTTCCAGGACGGGTTCTGCATATAAACTTTTTCTTCTTTTTCTTCAACGTGTACTTGGTCATCTTACCTATGAAGATGAACTATCCTGGGAGATGAAGGTCAAATTTTCCTTCCATCTCTTCGCAGGTTTTTGGATTTAAACTTTTTTCTTCTTCTTCTTCATCGTCTATTTGGTCATTTTACCTTTGAAGGTGGACTAACCTGGGAGAAGAATGTCCAATTTTCCTTCCATCTCTTCGCAGGTATCTGGATTTAAACTTATTTCTTCTTTTTCTTCTTCATCGTGTATTTTTGGTCATTTTACTTATGAAGTTGGAGAATCCTGGAAGAAGAAGGTCCAACTGTCCTTCCATCTCTTCGCAGGTATCTGGGTTTAAACTTTTTTCTTCTTCTTCGTGTATTTAGTCATTTTACCTATTAAGTAGAGCATCCTGGGAAAAGAAGGTTCTTTCATCTCTTCGCGGTTCTTCCAGGATGGTTTCTGGATTTAAACTTTTCTTAACCGACTGATGGGACGGGATGTAATGAAGGGAAGGGAGGCACTAAAGGGCCTGAAGGGACGGGAGGTATAAAACTGCCTGAAGGGACGGAAGGTACTGAAGGGCCTGATGGGAAGGGACGTAATGAGGGATTAAAGGGACGGGAGGTACTGAAGGGCCTGAAGCGGTGGGTCCTGGAGTCTAATTCTTTTTCTTCTTAATTTTATGTAGACCTTTAGGGCAGTTTTTATACAAACTATTTCCTATTGTCTAATTCATCTTCTTCTTCTTTTATGTATACATTTGGGTCATTTTTTTATAAAAATTATTTCCTTTAGTCTAATTATTATTCTTCTTCATTTAAGTACGTAGACTTTTGGGAGAGTTTTAATACAAACTATTTCCAATAGTCTTCTTCATTTTCTTTTATGTAGACCTTTTGGTCAGTATTTATACAAACTATTTCCAATAGTCTAAATATTCTTCTTCTTCTTTTTTGTAGACCTTTGGGTGAGCTTTTATACAATCTATTTCCAATAGTCTAATTCTTCTATTAGGTATATGTTTTTTTACTTATTTTATGTAGACCATTGGAATAGTTTTTTATACAAACTATTTCTTATAGTCTTATACTTATTTTTCTCTTTTTTATTTAGTCTTTTGGGTTAGTTTTAAGTCTAATAGTCTATTGTGCAGAAATATTATTAACGATATGCACACTTGATGAAAATACATATGAAATGAATGGGATATGGGATGTGACGATATAACCTGCACTAGAATCTTTTCAATACTTTTGTTTAATTAAATTTAAACCATTTATATCATCCTATTTTGAATAATTTTCAACACCTAATATTTAAAGAATGGGGGTTGTGGCCATTACTGAACTCTTCACAACATTTATATTCAAATTAAAAACTATTTACTATAGTTCAAGTCTTCTTCTTCTTCGTTAATGAAGACTTTCAGTCAAATTGAGCAAAAATATAATGCACACTTGATGAAAAAATATAAAAACGAATGGGATGTGACCAATACTAGATTTGTTTGTAAATGGGATGTGACCTACGTTTGTTTAATCAAATTTTAACCACATCCCAGCATCCAAAATTACTAAATTTTCAATAGGTACACATTACAATTTGTTTTCGATGATAATATTTAAAAATGGGGGTTGTGGCCAAACCAATCTCTTTACAACGTTGATAAACAGTCATATTTAAAACCATTACGCATAGTCCATGCGAGCAGAAATTGTATAAATATTATACTTCATTCACACTTTATAGCAATATATAAAAAAGAATGGGTTGTGGCCATCACTTGAACATTTTACAATACTTAAACTCAATCAAATTTCAAACCACTTTTCATAGTCTGATATTGCAAAATAATTGGGTGACAATATTATAAAAACGATTGCTTTTTCTTTCACAATTTTACATTCTTGGCCAACGGCGGGACATAAAAGCTAGTAATAAAATAAAACATACAGTTCAATCATTGTTATATGTATAGAAGTAAATAATTATACACAGACGGGACAATGTCTGCCGGGTTTTCCTAGTAATGAATATAATTGTTTAAAACTAATTTCATGTAACACATGAGATCCAACTGTCGATGGCGATGGTATGTATAATTGAAGAATACGTACCAAACTATAAACGCAATCAATAAATATTTTAAGATATTTTGTTTTCTATATAAAACATGTACCTAGGTACATGTCCGCATAGGATAGTATGGAGGTTAGTCTTTTTTTCCTACCCAGAATATGAAAACAGCATGATGGTATGTATGTATGTTTGGAGATTAAGTATCAAACTATTGAGTGAGATGTTGTGTAGTGTATACTGCCTTACAAATTGTATGAAACGATGTCGTCACTAAATTCATTTTTTATAAAAATTGTTAAAAAAAGTTTGAGATATACTACTACAATGATCATATTTTTTTATAGAAAATTAAATTATCTAGTTGAAGTGTTTCGGTTTTTTCCGATATTTTAAGGTTCCGATATTCGGTTTTTTCTAAGTTGGTGTTTTTGGCATGCAAAAAGTCCACTTGGAATTTTTTTAAAAAAATATATTTGAGATTTTGTATTTTTCTATGTTTATACTAATTTTCAGCGTTCTAGCTTTTATGGTTTCTGAGATATATGGAAAAATTAACCAAAATTTCAAAAGTTGGTAACCCCTGACTGAAACAAAAATTCACCAATTCACCAAAAATTCAAAACAAATATTCTGAAAATTTGGGCTCTGTAAGTTGAGCGGATCAAAAGTTATAAGGGGTGGACAGACAGACACACAGACACACACACACACACACACACACACACATAAAATGTTCTACTCCGAATTCTGAGTAAATCCATGTATCGGAACATATATGCTGCGAGGCCTCTAGTTGGTGTTATTAGCATGCAAAAAGTCCACTACACCATACAAAATGTTCCTTCATACACGCGTCTTGGCTTAATACTGTCGATTCATTAAGAGAATTAAATTCTCTTGATCGAATCGACAGTTGGATAAACTCAAACTCCGAAACTTCATTTTTTTGTAAACAAGTATGAAGAGGCGATCTGAATAAACATTAGTGTAAATTTAAAAAAATAAAAATAAATAAATATTGAACATAATAATCCCAACTCACTTGTATAATTTGACTTCGAAAAATCACCGTTCATTTTCTAATTTTACGGAGATTTTTCAGATAATAAATATAACACGATTGGTTATAATCATTATGTTCTTCAGCATAATTATTATTTGTACATCTTAATCAATGGCATGCACAACTGTTATCCTTTGACACATTCATTGCATGATATGATGAATAACATTTTTTAACAACTCAGCATTCTAAGTATTACGTTTAATTAATTGTATTTTAGAAATATCTACGTCATTTATTAATATCACGATCATTTATCATATGCGTAACGATTTAGTTAAAATAAAGATTAAATTGTTTGATAACTTAGTTACCTACTGATAAAACATAACGCATCTCACTAGGTATTTTTAATCAAACAATAATGATTATGTTTCTACATATATATTTCCCTTATAATAGGCCGACCGTTTCGGCTGACTAGGCCCTAATCAACTGGTAAACATATTGCGGGTTTTTTGAAAATCTCCCCATAGATACAATATCATCCCTTCCTCATCCCTTCTGTACCAATATTTATTACGTAACAGTCAGTTTATACCTTAAGATCCTATATCTCTTAAAAATATCTGCATACAAGTAAATTCCCAACATTACCTTCACACAACTGTTTAAAGTAATTTTGTATAGTTGTAAAATAAACCGATGTCTATGTCTAGTATATAAGAAAGACACTACTCTATGTTTACAAGTTGATAAGGGCCTAGTCAGCCGAAACGGTCGTCCTATTATAAGGAAAATATATATGTAGAAATATAATCATTCCTGTTTGATTAAAATACCTAGTGTAATGGAGTTCTACACATTAAACACAGTCAGTATTGACAAATTAAAAAATATTACGCAACTCATTATTAGGTATCTCTTTGATAAATAAAGTCTTAAATATTTTTGATTTTTTTTATATTAATATAAATAACAATCTAAACTTGTACCTATTTTTGTCGTCAAATGATGGATGCAGTCATTCGCGTTGTAAATATTAAAATGTTCTTTTATTGAATGGAATGGAACGATATTCTGAAAGACAGAAATATAAGAAGCTTGAACATCAGACGAACATGTATGAGACGGTGCATGGATGTTGATGACGCGATGGTTGCGTGCCAGGATAAGAGTATTTCGCAGTCTCCTACATTTTCATCCCCGGAGCGGCTACTCATCGGACAAAACAAGGAACTACCATCAAGCATATTTCATACCACTACTGAGTCCAACCACAAACGTAGAGGCCCGTCAATCATGGCGAGGGTCTCCCACTCAACAGTGCCACGGTCTCAGAGTCGAGTTACGTGTTACCGTAAGACAGGTGTAGCCGACAGTGTCTACACCTGTCTCATCATCATGGCGGACTACCGCCGAGCGGAACATTGCCCACCAGCCATGCCGGGGGGCTCCTCCACCCCTTCGTACTCGTGTCGGCGATTTACAGGTACCACACCACGTGGACAGTACTCTTACTTTTTCGATTTCTACGCTCAGTGAATGATGCAGGCTGGATCCTCACCGCGTGTGACGAGACATTAAGGCGTCTGCCCTTCTCTTCCATTGGTAAGAATTGAAGGGGGCACCGACCTGTTGCCCAGAATCCCAGAAAGGGGCTGCGGCCACCCCAACGTAAAATAGCGTACCAGGATATTAAAGTGTGGCGTTCAATTCTCTCTGCCTACTCCGTTAGGAACATGGCGTGATGTATTATATTATTATAATGAAATTAGGCTAAGCTGTTGTATCCAATGAATTTAAATAAAAAAATAGATGGTATGGCCATGTGATGAGGCATGAGGATCATGCAGTGTATACGGTAATAGGGATACAGGAAGGCAGGAGAGGTAGAGGTCGACCCAGACTCACATGGTGGAGCGGTATGGAGAAGGAGTTGAGTAGGGCACAATTGGATGAAACGATGGCGTAAGATAGAGAGACATGAAGGGTAACAATAAGGAGAGCCGACCCCAAAACAAATATGGAAGAAGGATGAGGAAAAGATAGAAAATGAAATTAAGGACCAAGACTTTTGCTTTTTTTCTATGAGGAAAAACTATTTCTATTAGGAAGCACCCTTTGTTTCTTTTCTATGAGGAAAAACTATGAAATACAACGATGCATTGTCGAAACGGTCAACGTTAACAATTGTTTGTCGAGAAGAATATAAAAAAAACTGGTTTTTAATCGACTTTGATTTGCGAATTTGTGTAAATATTATTGCAAGTAAACAATACAGTGATTACCAAAACACAAATGTGGCAGAATCACTGCAGTCCTACATAGTTAGGGAACAGAAAATCCAATCCCGCAAATGCGGGATTCCGCGTGAATTTTACGGGACTATTTATTTATATAATTTATGTACATGTGTACAAAAGCAGGTTTATTGCCATAAGGATGCGAATCCCAAACTATTGATGCGAATCCCAAAATGCGGGACTTGCACAAATGACTTGCGGGATCCGCATGACTTATTTTATTTTATTTAGCATAGATACATGCAGAAATGCCCAAATATTTCTATGCATAATAGTTATAGGAAGATAAACTAGTTGCATGTAACACATGAGATTCAACTGTATAATTGAAGAATACGTACCAAACTATAAACACAAACTAATAAAAATTTTATGATATTTTGTTTTCTATACAAAACAAAATATCATAAAGGAGGACAACGTCTGTCGGGTCCGCTAGTTAATTCTATATATTATGTTATGTTGCGGATGGAAATTACACAGTGAGTTTATAGAACCATAGATTAAGCATTAATCGATCACTAAATTTTAACACGAATTAAACACGAGCATTATTAGGTTAGAAATTATTGGGGTTTAAGAAGATATCGATATTATACATTAGATGAAGATACTTGTAAGATTATAATTCTCATTAATATGTGCTTAATTTCTTAATTTATTTTCATTTGTTTTTATTATAATAATAATGAACACTTCCTTGCACCCTGTGCAAGTGGAGAGTTTATTGCCGTATGGCAATTTCTTCCAACTAACCAGTGTTTCCAGCCCAGAGAAGCAATATTTGCGTGAGAAATGAATTTTAATAAATTTCTCCTCTGCTGGGAATCGAACCCAGGACGCACGCACAGAAACTGTGCCAAGGCCGTCTGTTTTATTGCATTCTATTTGATTTTATAAGCAACTAAAACGAGTGGGTTGTGTCCAACGCTAAACTCCTCACTAACAAGTCATCCTATAAAGAATTCAAATTTTGTATGGAAAATATTCATCATTTTCATGAAATGACTTTGTGAAATTATTTTTTATTTAAATATTATTATGAAAACTTGATAACTCTTCAATGCCATTTTATGAAAGTGGTGTGCCTTTTTACCAAAATGAAAATAAAAAATTGAAATTTTAAGTTTCGTGAGTTTGGGGTCACTTTGAAATTAATATTTGACAGTTAAAAAAATTGAGAAGCACTATTCATATATTGTTCAAAATCTAATGGGGTCTAAGTGAGTATTAGATATACATATTTGCAAAATTTGAAAAGAATTGAATGATTACTTTAGCCTATAATCGATAAAGTAAAATAAACACGCCGTACATAGCACACACACACACACAGATACATTGTGATGAAACTTTCAGAATACAATCTCAGCATGATACTAGTTGATAATCTGCAATAAAAAAATAGCCTTAAAAATTGCGAAATCATAACTCCCCACTATATTCCCTTGGGTTAGTAAGGAGTAAAAAAGCATTTTGATTTGTGATACATGACAATGAATGAGGAACGCCTGACGAAGAAAATATACATTGCGGACAGGAATGGAATGAGAGGTCGGGGCCGCCCAAGGAAGGGATGTCAAGTCCATGTGAACGGTATTTTGAAAGACGGATATGTCAAAAGCATGAACAACAGACGAACATATATAAGACGATGTATGAATGTCGACGAGGCGATGAATGTGTGTCAAGATAGAAATAATTGGCGTTCGGTTCTCTCTGCCTACCCCGCGAGGGACATGACGTGATGGTATGTATGCATGATTTGTGATACATAGTCTGTAATCCTGCGGAATCGCGGGATTCACGACCTCGATCTCGAATTTTTGGTGCGGGATTGGATTCCCTAACCATCAATATGAAATGTAATAGGAAAACTATTTCAAAAATATTTTTATATCTGTATATATTTATATATTTTTCTTTAAAAAGTGTCTGCATATAAATAAAGTAGACCTCGTTAATAATAAAGCCGTAGGTATGCACCTATATATTTACACTTATGTATCTGACTGAATAATAGGAATAATAAATAATAAGGCTACATATGAATCGAATATTTTTATTATTGCATATGCGCAAACATTGGATTTTTTTCCCTGTCGAGAGTCAAAGATATTATTTAACAGATTTTTAATTATCTCAATAGAGACGAAGTTGGAATATTTACTGTAGGAGAACCGGGAAATCAAGGCACCTACAGGGCTTACGACCTGTCATCGGATGGTTTACGTGATCACTTTATGCGCTTGCGCAACGTTCACCAATTATGCCTTTTTAATGAGATCCCTATCAATTGAATTTTGAAAGTTCTTTATATTGTAATACTGAAATTCTTTTCGATTGAAAATAAGGAATTTTTACTACAGCCATCTATGTGTGAAATTATGAACAACATTCTTATTATTTTTTATTTATTTTTGTTGTAACGCCATCTATTGAGAGAATTGGTTTTTTTGTAAATAATGAGAGCAACAATTCTTATACCTGAGGTGACAAATGCATTTTTCGCATAGAAGTCACCCCTGAATTGCACCAGACTTAGAAAATAAGACAAAAATGACCTTATAACGGGGTAAGTAGAGATAACAGAGCGCCACACACCTCTATTTTTGCACTCATTCATGGCTTCCTTTACATCTATGCATCGTCTTATATAAGTATGGTTTTGAAACTGTTATTTTTAAAAAACCTACATACAGTACAGATTTAATGATTGATGAGGGTAACTGTAGAGATCGCCCCAGAAACAATTAGGTATATAGACCAGATAATCGGTGACGTGCGCTGTAGCAGTTACACAGAGATGAAGAGACTGGCGGACGATAGAGTTAAGTGGAAAGATCGAGTGTTTGGTGCAGACCAATCCTAGTATTGTGACCCAGAAGAAGAAGACAGTACAGAAACTCCGAGTAACGCAACGAGCAATGGAGAGGAGGATGCTAAACATTAGTCTTCGAGATCGAACAACGCAACGAATGGATCAGAGAAAGGACAAAAGTTACCGATGTTGCATACAAGGTAGCTTCCTTAAAATGGAATTGGGCTGGCCATGTAGTAAGGACAGCAGATGATCGATGGATCAAACGCACCCTGAGGCGCGATTCTCGTTTAAATCCTTAACTGTTGTTATGGATAGGAAATTATGGCTACTAGCGCTTGCGAGACAATGCTATGTCAATAAATACGATTCTTGTTCTCGCGTGAGTGATAGGTGTCCATACACAATGATGTAAAGATTCTATGGATAGTATCTATATTTTTACCAGTAAATGCATGTGATAAAGGATATATTTCAAATAAATAATATAATAGGTATTTGAAGACATTGAAAGTATTCTAATTAGTTTTACATTCTTTCTATTCATCTTAATTCGGTACTTGGCCTTTAAACAAATGTTTTTGCATTTTTATTATAATTTTTTATTTGTACAGTGATTTTTTCCTGTTATTTTTATCACGTTAGTTACAATTCCCTTCAAAATACGAGTTTACTCTAGGATGTTATTGAATATTATAGTGTATGAATTATTTTTATATTTGAAATTATGAACGTGTGTAAATGATTGAAATAATACCTATTGAAATGTCAGTGAAGTGACAGATCGATGTTATGGATAGCGCTAAGCGTTAGTGACACCTCTAATGCCAGCGCTACGGTATGGATACCAGCGAGGGATATTATCCCTTTTACTATCACTACAAATTGAAATGAGAATCGCGTTTTCTATAATTTTAAGGATTATAAGGATCTTATGGATTTTAAGGAGTTATGGATAGCTAAAAAGAACGAGAATCCCGCCTCTGGAGTGGCGAACGAGAAGTTTCTGCGTCCAGCAGGCTAAGTCTGTAAGTAGATCTCGACCGATAAATGTCGAGATTAACTGTCAAAATATCGACTAATCGATATTTTGACAGTTTTGGTAGTCACTAAGCAGATAATGCGTGGAATCGTTCTCGCCCACTTATTTGACGGCGAGATTGGGTCGACATCGAGTCGAGAGACAAGATCTAACGCCGCCATGTTGAATTAAATGTCATTTTTACGCGAACAATGCCGAATTTCATATTTATTTTGAGAATAATAATAAACGGGTTAAACGACGCCGTTTAAGAGATTCTTCAAACCCTTTAAATATTCCGCGTAATTCATTTATTGCTAATTACCGCATAACAAAAGTTTTATATGGTTATATATTTAATGGAAATATGCGTCCGTACTTAGATTATAACATTATAATTCTATGATGATTCTATGCGTCCGTAAATGTTTTCCGTAGGTATAGATTTGAAATAATTTTTGATTTTGAGAAAGTATTCTTGTAAGCTATTTTATCACATATGTATTTTAACACTTAACAAAAGAAAATTCGGCGTAGTTTTTAGTAAAAAAATAACACGCTGCTGTCATCGACTTGATAAATTGATCGAAATATAATTAAAAATAATTTTTAAAATTACACTCAAAACATTCAATAAACACAAAAGAAGTTAATTTAATCGTATTATAACTTGCTTTCGTGCTTAAAAATATGACCATATTATATTTATTTAACAAATTTATGTAAACAAATTTGACATTTATTCAAATCATGGGGAAAATATTGTGTATTGCCATTAATGATAATTCAAAAATGTACCGCAAGCCAGCCTAACGGCTACAAATACTCATACATAAGTGCATTTACGAACTCGACAGCGCTTAGTGACTACGAATTGTCGTTACGGGCGTAAACATGACGAGAAGAGCGGCGATACGTTGTCGGATCTCGACTTTTTTACTGACTTAGCCTGCAGTTTTCTCAAAATTACCAATAATGGACTAACAATATCATATGTTAGGTTAGCCATCGATATATTACATTATATTAATTATTGTCCTAATACAATAGATTACATCGGGAGCCCACTTAAACACCATTTCAAGGTTGATACGAGATTCTCATAGTAAAATACCGATTACTATGAATAGGTGGGCGTCTGCGAAAATACATACCATCGTAAGTCGCTTTGTTTACATTGTCAAACGAAATGAATCAAAAAACATGTGTTATTAAAACAACAATATTTAAAATAAACACAGCTTACCTCACTTTTAAGTTGACAGCACGATAACAACACTGTAATAACGACACTTCTCGATAAAACCCTCAGATTAAAAAGTGCGTAATATTAATTTAATTTTAAAGAATGTCTTTGTTATTGTCGTGTCGTTTTACGCAGCGACTGAGCGACAACTAATAAAATATCGTTATGTCAACCCGTAAAGGACGAAAGCAGAATGCTTACTGAATAACTGAATTAACTGTACGTAGTGTGGAGTGTGTAGTGTGCACTCTGCGGAGTATAATTGAGATTGTGATAGGACTAAACAGTAGAAAATTTTGTACGACAAACTGTGTGTAAAAGGGGCCATGCGGAGAGATTTGGCGCCAAAGTGTTTGTGTTTGTATCGTATTATACCTGATGTTTTTTGTTGATGTTCGAACATCTGGTCTATTGTAAGGATATTCCTACATCATTTTTACAGCGTGTCGCAAAGTTAACTAGAGCTTGAAAAACGTTACAGGTAATTTTAAAAATGTCGGATGAACTGTCAAAGTTAAACGCGAAAATAATCAACACAAATAATAATGAGTATTATAAAAAATAGTAGGTATCATACATAACTATGCCGTATTGTGTTTGCGATGCTCTTTGAGTAAAACATAAAAATATTTGATTTGATTTGGGAACCATATGTGATTCATATTAATTACACCAACATAGTTAACTAGTTTCTTTCTATGGCTCTGAAATAAAAATCGCGTCAGAGATTGGATTTATGACAGGTATTATGGCGGACATTGGGACCTGGTTGATCTGTTTTGTGTGAGCCCATATGTTTGTTGAAGTAATGATTGTGAGTACAGAAAATTGAGATTGTGTACATATATAGTGTGGAACGGGAACAAAAAATTGTAAACTGCTAGCCCTAGAACAGGATTTCCTAGTTGGGCAGCAGTAATCTACTTATTGTTGTCATTATAAATATGGTGTGATAAAAGGCAAATAAATAAATAAATACAATTACGCAAATAATTTGTCGAAAAATATAGTTTATTTAAAAATTGTGAACAAATGCGAATACATTAATAAACTTATTCCTAACCTCAAATGGCAAAGATGTTGATAAATTTTTTCCTGCAACCAAATTCCATTAAATTTTTAAAGCAACTCACTCATGCGAGTCGCTGTTATCATTGGACTAACTAAACATAAACAAAAAATTAACGGGAATGGAGATTTACGTACGCATAATTTATTATTTCGTTGTCGTATTTTATTAAGTACGTCCCGTATAATTTTCGGTTCATCCGACTTTGACAGTTCATCCGACATCTTGAAAATGACCTGTAGCGTTTTTCAAGCTCTAGTGTAAAGTTATCATACCATGCCATACCAACACGCCATTTCCCTAGTAGGAGGTAGGCAAAGACAACTGAACACCAGACTCCTCTGTCTTGACATACATTTCTCGCTTCATTTGCGTCCATGTATCATCCCATGCACGATGCACGCTCTTCTGTTTTTCTTATTTGTAACGTCTCCATCTTATAAAATACCATTTATGTGATCATGCCAACATATCCTTGACCGAACTCTACTTTTAGTTCCTCTTTTATAAGCTTTATATACTTTTTTGTCAGACGGTCATCACTATGAAAAGAATTGCCCAACAGAGAACAACTTGGATAGGCCACAACATCCGGCACCCTTGCCTGCTTTTTACCATCGTCGAAGGAATGATTGATGGAGGAAACTGTAGAGATCGCCCCAGAAACAATTAGGTATATAGACCAGATAATCGGTGACGTGCGCTGTAGCAGTTACACAGAGATGAAGAGACTGGCGGACGATAGAGTTAAGTGGAAAGATCGAGTGTTTGGTGCAGACCAATCCTAGGATTGTGACCCAGAAGAAGAAATATACTTTTTTTGTCAGACGGTCATAACTTATTCTTTCTATGTGTCCAAAGCACCTTAGGGGATTTATTTTCATCTTACTGATGATATTATCTCTTTCAATCATACATTTTCGTCTAGTATTTTCATTTCTTATTCTATCATAAATCGTTTTACCACTCATAAAGTTGTATATTCTTTTATCGTTTATACCTACAGCGTGTCGCAAAGTTGGCTCAATCAATTCATACGTATATTAAATAGGTTTTTTTTAATGAATCAATTGTTAATATTTGGCCTTTTATTACACTCTTTTAATTTTTAACTTCATATGTACGTCCGTACTGGAATTTTCAAATCGATTTTTAAATATCTTTCCGACCAGTTAGAGCTCTGGAATTTGTGTATTCCCAATGACAACGCATTTTAAAACTGTTTATAGCTTGATTCATATGACAAAATTGAACAATTATGTATTTCATACAAAGTTCACAATACTTGTATAAAACCAAGAGTAGTTGCTGTTTATTTTACATTTCATCGCGAATAAAACTTTGAATAAGGGTGTACTCGTGTTTATTTTTCTTATTTACTTGTCCTGTTAGATTATAAGAGTTTTGAGGCCTTCAGCAGAAGACTTCTTTGTAACAAATAAGCAAAAGCGCCCTTGGAATGGTCTTTTACCATAAAACGGCGCCATAAAAATCTGATTATGATAATATTATTCTTGGACAGGGATCCCAGGAACCATCCCTTTCTTAGTGGAGTGACCTGATTAAAAATACCGGCTTTTTACGAGAACAAAAGAGGCCTAGTGTTTTAATTTTAAACTAAATTAATTTGATTCATATTGTGTATAATGTGTATTCTTGTGCTGAATTATTTTGAAAAAATAAGCCCATGTCTATAGCGTACTTTACAACAATAAACATCGCGGCCCTGTCTTGCTGAAAATGTAACTCTTTATTTGATATACACTTATGTAACATTCGTTATCTTGATGTATGTATGTATGTCTGTCTGAATGTACAACATTTGATGTAAGTATATTCACAGAGTTACTTTCAATGATGTTATTTGTAATATTTGTATCACATCCTTTTGTACTGCACACATAAAGTTATTCAGTACTAAAGGATCTTAGTGTAGATATGACACTCACCCACACTGTTTATGTAGTATTGAATTACATAATATGAACATTGTTATTCCAATTGTTTACTAAAGAAATAAACACGTTGTTAATAGTATTTACAAAGCATAACTAATCTTCAAAAAACACCCTTTTTTACACATGTAGGTTCAAGAGACGATTTTATTGCTAAAATAAACAAGCAATAAAATCGTCTCGACAATTCTCGACAGAACTCCTTTGTGTGTAGATATATTACAAATATAAAAAAATACTTGGTATTAGTTCTATTGAAATTTATTTGATTATCGACGCGTTTCGTGCAAGGAACATCGTCAGAATAATACTCTACAAGACTGAGACTAGTGGTTATGTACAAAATTTACATGACAGGTGTATTAAATGTTTTCATATAACTTATTTTTCAACCTTTCAGTTCAGGCTCAGTTGGTTAGATATCTGACTGCTGATCCAAGGGTTCCGGGTTCGATTCCCGGTGGAGGCACAGTTTTTAATTGTCATTTTGATTTTAATTGATAAATATCGTAAGAGTCCAGAATGTGGCGACTTATTGGGTGCGTTTTAAATAATTATTTGACATAGCACCTTTTAGTTGCACGAGAAGCTACATAAAATAAATAAGATTTTTTTTTTTTTTTATTATAACCCATCTAGAGACCCTCTCACCTCGACTCAATAGTAGTCCATTGTGATACTTTGCCTGCTAGATGTCATTCCATAGTCCTATCTCCTGGAAGAACTGTAAAATCCTTTGTGGATCGGTGTCTCTGATTTGCTTTTGATCAGCAATATGCAAACCTATTTTCTTTACTCTTGTTTGCATTAGTGGGCCACATTCTGTAAGTAGATGCATCGGTGTTTCATGTTCATCCATGCAGAACCTGCATAGGTACATTTCCGATAGATTCATCGTGCATAGATGTTTATTGAGTCTACAGTGACCAGTTAAGATTCTAGTAAGAATCCTAAGGTTATTCCTGCTCATTGTTAGGATCCGCTTAGAGTGTGTTGAAGAGAATCCTGAAATGAGTGCTTTTGAATGTCTTTGTCCTGGGGTAGATAACCAGAGTTCAGTGGCATTGTTAAGCATTCTTTGGTAAAGTGTTGATTTGACAATACTATTAGCTAGGAGACAGTGAGGCTCCGGCCCATAGGTAGCTATGTCCGCTCCCCTATTTGCCAGAGCATCAGCCTCCTCGTTACCTTTATAATTGGAGTGTCCAGGTACCCATCTTAATGTGATTTTGTTACCATAGTTTACTGATAGAGTCTTCAGCGCTTCAATGCAGTCTAGTACTGTTGATGAAGTTACTGTGTAGGAATCAAGAGCTTTAAGAGCAGCTTGACTATCAGAGTAAATGTATATTCTGTGGTTCTTATAATTCCTTCTTAGGATTTCATAGGCACAGAGTGTTATGGCACATATTTCTGCCTGGAAGATCGTTGCATACTGTCCCAAGTGCTTGTGGATCTTCACCCTAGGCACTTGCCCATATATGCCCGATCCTATACCATTCTTTTTCTTGGATCCGTCAGTGTACCATATAAGTGCACCATTGGATTCCTGATACCAAACATCTGCTATTGTAGTTTTAGTTTGTATTTCTACTTTGTATGGTTTTTCGAAGTTGTAAACAGTTAATATTTTATCTGTTGGGAATGCAGGTAATTTGTCTTGAGATTCTATTTTGTTTAGATTTGCTTGGATTTCTAAATTTGTGTTTAGTTTATTTCCACTTGTTAGTCTTAAAATACCTTCCTTTGCCATTTTTTCAAGGTATAAATGGAGAGGTGGTAGACTAATAATGGCCTCTAGAGAAGCGGTGGGAGTTGTGTGTAAGGCTCCCGTAATGAGCAAGCAGGCTTATCTTTGTAAACGTTTAAGTTTATCTACACAGCCTCTTTGTTGTAGTTTGTCATTCCAAACTGTTACAGCATAAGATACTATGGGTCTTATTATTGTAGTGTATGACCACAGAGCTTGTTGGGGTTTTAGTCCCCAATTATTACCTATGAGTCTATGGCATGTCCATAATGCTTTGATTGCTTTTTGAGCAACTTTTTCTACATGTTGTGTCCATGTTAATTTACTATCCAATGTTATGCCTAGATATTTTACTTCATTGGAAAAGTCCAGTTTTTTTTCAAAGAATATTGGAGGTGAGAGTTTATCCAACTTTCTTTTCCTAGTGAAAGGTACAACAGTTGTTTTATTTGCATTAACTGTTAGTCCATTATCTTTGCACGATTTTTCAACTATTTTTAGTGCATTTTGTAGCAGATCAGAGATTGTTTCACATTCTTTCCCTCTGATTGTAATGACTATATCATCCGCATAGCTTTGTGTATTATATCCACATTCGTTCAGTGTGCATACTAGGCCATCCACAGCCAGCGTCCACAGGAGTGGTGATAAGACTCCACCCTGCGGACACCCCCTGTTTGTTTTAGCCTTAGTAGTCTCATCCACCAGATTAGTTATGATGTATCTATTGGATAACATGTTGTCAATCCATTTTATTATAGTGTTGTCTACATGTTTCTGTCTTAGTCCACTAATTAGTACGCTTATTGGTACTGCATCAAATGCTCCTTCTATGTCAAGGAACGCACACAGAGTAATTTCTCCGCTATCTAGGGATTTTCTTATATTTCCTACGATTTCAATGAGAGCTGTTTCAGTAGATTTGCCCTCTTGGTAAGCTTCATGTTGCTTCGGATGAATAGGATGCAATGTTATTATATTGCTCACTATGTATCTTTATTTTAGCATGAATGAAGATAGACTAATTGGTCTATCAGCTTTTGGAGTCTTATAACTTTCTTTACCTGGTTTTGGTATATAGGTTACTTTGACTGTTCTCCAGCTTTGTGGAACATAGCCCCATGCAAGACTGGATCTGAATATTTTCAGCAGTGTCGGCATGATTTTTTCTATACCGTTCTGTAGAAGAGCAGGGAATATGTTATCATTTCCACTGCTTTTATAAGGCTCAAAAGAGTTGATAGCCCATTTGATTTGATTAGGCCTGAAGATTTTTGATGCTAATCTCCAGTCATTTAAACTTGGTTTATCGCATCCTGGAGGCTTAGTGATGGTTTCCTTCACCGTTTCGCATCCAGGAAAATGTGTTTTAGCTAATAGCTCAAGTGTTTCCTTGCATGTTGCAGTATAATAACCATCTTCTTTTGTTAGGAGACCTATATCAGGTTCCTTCCTCCTGGCAAGGATTTTATTAATCCTTGCTGTTTCTTTAGTACCATTTATGGTACTGCAGAACTTTTTCCAAGATTCCGTTTTGGCTTTCCTTATAGCCTTATGATATTCTGTTAGAGATTTTCTGTACTCTTCCCACAGGCTATAGTGTTTAGCCCTATTGAACAGTTTCCTAGTTTTTGCCCTAAGGGTGGATAGGTTTGAGTTCCACCAGGAACTTCCCTTTTTTCAGTTTTTGTTTTAATAGGGCAGTTCTGTTCATAGGCCAAAATTAGGTTTTCCGTAAGTTCATCCGTAATTAAATCTATTCTTCTTAGATTTCTTGTCGACTCTATTGGGCTAGTACCACCCTTAAGGTCGTCTTTGAACCCAATCCAATCAGTAGATTTTTTATTTCTATATTGAATTGTTGTTTTTGTCAGGCTTTTAATGTGGAACATTAAATGTCTATGGTCAGAAGCTGATTCTTCTGACGATACGTGCCAGTCCATAACTTCATTACTGATATTTTGTGAGCAGAGGGTGAGATCTAAAACCTCAGACCTTGCTTTAGTAGTGAATGTAGGTTCATTACCTTTGTTCACAATGTTTAGATTATGTGTGATGATGAAATCTAAAAGATTTTCCCCTCTTTGATTACAGTCTGTGCTGCCCCATATTGTATGATGAGCGTTTGCATCACACCCAACAATGAGTCTCGCATCATTCTGCTTTGAGAAGTTTATTACTTCTTCAAGGATTGTAAGCGGTAATGCTTCATCACCTGCAAAGTATGCTGAACAGAGTATTAGTTTTCTGTTGTCTGCTTTTTGTGGGATCATTATAGCCACGAGATCCCTTTTGCAAAATTCTGGAATGCCAATATATTTGGTATTATTGTTTATCACTATACATGCTCTGGGTCTAGATTCATGGTCACAGGATATAACTGTTCCCATGGAGCTCAGGCCACATACTCTGTTAATAATGGTCCATGGTTCCTGTACCAGTAGTGCTGTTAGGTTTTCTTTCTGCAACCTTCTATTGGCAATAGCCGAAGCAGCTCGAGCCTGGTGAAGGTTTATTTGAAGTATACCTATCTTATCATTGATATTTTTTCCAGTGTTAGGGTTTATGTATCCTTCACCACTGTTGTAGTTCCGTTTTTTGGTATTGTCAGTAACTATATTTGCCTTTATTATATTTATTGGGTATTGAGTGTCCATCAACATGGTCCTCAATGCCTTCTAGGCCCTTTCCATTGGGAGCCCCTGCTCTTCAATGGATATTTATTCACCGCTTTTGGGTTACCGTTTTCGTCATAGGTATACCCTCCGGCGGGATATGAGGTTTTTCTAGGTAGCTTTTTGCCACTTCTAGCACCTCTTATTCCTTGAGCCGAGTGTGCCGGCCCCAAAATCCCTCCAGCGGTCGTCCCCGGTGCCTCCCCTGCCGGGCCAGATGTTGTCCCAGCATTGGCGCCACCGAAGGCAGAAACCGTCCCCGATGCCGTCCCTACCGGGCCAGACGATGTCCCAGCATTGACGCCATCAATGGACACTGCCCTCGGTGCCACCTTTGATGGGCCAGTTGATGTCCCAGCATTGGAAGCACCGGCAGACACAGTCCTCGGCATCACCTCTGTCGGGCCAGATGTTGTCCCAGCATTGGTGACACCGATGGACTTTCCACTGGCAGGATTCACTCCAACTGACGCCCCGGCGACAGGCACGAAACCCCCAGAGCCACCCAGAGCAGGTCGGGCCAGGCCTGGTGTTGACTCAGCCTCAACCACGATCTCAGAGGCTGCCACATGAGGATTCCGTGACCCCTCGCCAGGGCCTACGTCTCCAGCATTCAGCCCAATTTCCTTAATGACGGCATTAGTTGAGCTAGGTCCAGCCCCAGCTAATCCATCATTTGTCGCAAGGCCCTTTTCCTTGTTTGATCCCCCTGGTCATGCCCATATAAGGCCTGTATCCAGCCCTCTCAATTGCTTTGGCTGATGCCTCGTCAATTGAGAATGCCATTTTGTAACACCAGTCAAGTTTATTGATGTTTAACACCTTCCAGTGTCTGGTGTTGATTCCCTCATTGCTCTCTAGCAATCTTAATACCATATGAGGTTTTAGGTAGGCTTTACCTGGGATGGTTGCCACAGCTATGTGATTCCTAGGCAGTTCATGCCCTTGGATCACCTTTAGTTCCGCCCCCTTCCAGGGTAAGATAGGAACTAATTTCTCGATCCATTCCTTGGATCTTTGGTCTTTGCATGTAATGGCTAGTATGCCCATCTTGGGAACACAAGATTCGAATCTTGGAATATACTGCCTTGCATCCATTGCCTGAAACACGGCCTCGTTTAGCCTTACCTCAAGGGTGGTCAATTCCTTGTCGGTAAGTTTTGAGTCGGTCTTAGAGCAGATTCCGACTTTGTGGCTGATGGCTTTTCGGTAGGACATTGCTTCAGCTTTGTCCTTCTTACTGGGATGCTCAATAGAGTCATCCTGCCTTGGCCTTTTAACAGCTGAAGGATGAATGTCGGTGGCGGGCTTGTCAGCAGGGTCTGTAGACATCCCACCCCTAATCAGAGCCTTCTTAAGCCTTCTTCTGGATGCTCCACAGCGTTTTACACTGTGTTGTCCAATATTGGATTCCTCACAGTCCTTTGTCAGGGTTTGAGACGTACTCGCCACTGATGGGATCTGTGGGATATCCACATACTCCATTATATCAGATAATGGAGAATTATTCCTAGTGGATTGGGCCAATTCAGTCCCTGTTTCCACATCGGAGTTTACAGTCATTGGGGAGTCACACCCCTCCGACTGATCTATCACTGTTTTGCTGAGGGCCTCTGAACAACCCTGCAGCAAGACAGTGATACTGTCTTCTTCGCTCTCTCCTTCACTATCATAAGATTTTTTTTTTAAATTATCCATGTAGTTCCCACGAGTATTGAGGAAATATACGTCACTGCGCCCAGAGCCTCTTAGACGCAGAAGGCTGCATTACAAGGGGATTTCGCCCGGTTTCCCCAGGAGTCGCTTCTGACACTATGTAACCCAAGTGCCATTCAGCTCTCGGCACGACAGACCTTAGCTTGGGTTTTTCATCCGTCCTCGTTAGCTTTAACGGCCCATGGGCCGCCCCAAGCGTCCACACGCATAGGCATGAGGATACACGTGACGTCCCATATGACCGTCAAATTACCAGGGGGCACCGCGAGGAGGTGAGGATCGGATAAGGATGCACGATCAACGACCACCATTCCCCGCCCCGTTTTGTGAGCAGACAACAGACCCGCCGACCGTGCACCCCCTTTGCCCCCCAAATAAATAAGATTAAATTTAAAAAAAAAATTTTTTATCTTAAATAAATAAAATAAAATAAAATAAAATAAAATAAAATAAAATAAAATAAAATAAAATAAAATAAAATAAAATAAAATAAAATGAAATAAAATGAAATAAAATGAAATAAAATGAAATAAAATGAAATAAAATAAAATAAAATAAAATAAAATAAAATAAAATAAAATAAAATAAAATAAAATAAAATAAAATAAAATTAAATTAAATTAAATTAAATTAAATTAAATTAAATTAAATAAAATTAAATAAAATTAAATAAAATTAAATAAAATTAAATAAAATTAAATAAAATAAAATAAAATATAATAAAATAAAATAAAATAAAATAAAATAAAATAAAATAAAATAAAATAAAATAAAATAAAATAAAATAAAATAAAATAAAATAAAATAAAATAAAATAAAATAAAATAAAATAAAATAAAATAAAATAAAATAAAATAAAATAAAATAAAATAAAATAAAATAAAATAAAATAAAATTAAATTAAATTAAATTAAATTAAATTAAATTAAATTTAATTAAATTAAATTAAATTAAATTAAATTAAATTAAATTAAATTAAATTAAATTAAATTAAATTAAATTAAATTAAATTAAATTAAATTAAATTAAATTAAATTAAATTAAATTAAATTAAATTAAATAAAATAAAATAAAATTAAATTAAATTAAATTAAATTAAATTAAATTAAATTAAATTAAATTAAATTAAATTAAATTAAATTAAATTAAATTAAATTAAATTAAATTAAATTAAATTAAATTAAATTAAATTAAATTAAATTAAATTAAATTAAATTAAATTAAATTAAATTAAATTAAATTAAATTAAATTAAATTAAATTAAATTAAATTAAATTAAATTAAATTAAATTAAATTAAATTAAATTAAATTAAATTAAATTAAATTAAATTAAATTAAATTAAATTAAATTAAATTAAATTAAATTAAATTAAATTAAATTAAATTAAATTAAATTAAATTAAATTAAATTAAATTAAATTAAATTAAATTAAATTAAATTAAATTAAATTAAATTAAATTAAATTAAATTAAATTAAATTAAATTAAATTAAATTAAATTAAATTAAATTAAATTAAATTAAATTAAATTAAATTAAATTAAATTAAATTAAATTAAATTAAATTAAATTAAATTAAATTAAATTAAATTAAATTAAATTAAATTAAATTAAATTAAATTAAATTAAATTAAATTAAATTAAATTAAATTAAATTAAATTAAATTAAATTAAATTAAATTAAATTAAATTAAATTAAATTAAATTAAATTAAACGAAACGAAACGAAACGAAACGAAACGAAACGAAACGAAACGAAACGAAACGAAACGAAACGAAACGAAACGAAACGAAACGAAACGAAACGAAACGAAACGAAACGAAACGAAACGAAACGAAACGAAACGAAACGAAACGAAACGAAACGAAACGAAACGAAACGAAACGAAACGAAACGAAACGAAACGAAACGAAACGAAACGAAACGAAACGAAACGAAACGAAACGAAACGAAACGAAACGAAACGAAACGAAACGAAACGAAACGAAACGAAACGAAACGAAACGAAACGAAACGAAACGAAACGAAACGAAACGAAACGAAACGAAACGAAACGAAACGAAACGAAACGAAACGAAACAAATCAAATAAAATAATTAAAAAAATAAAGGTGGTTTTAATATATCATGTTTCCAGTCACTAGATTTAGCGTTATACCTATGTCCTTTTAAATTGAGGAGCGTTTTGTGCAAAAAGATTTATTGATGCAAATTTTCTCTTCACCTTTAGATACGATATTCTGTAAAAAAAATCTACCAAAACTCGATGAATTCAATCTTAAAATTATGTCCCGATATAAACGTTTTATCAAAATTCGATATTTGTCGCAGATGTAGTTTTATCAAAACTCGATATTTGCTACCATTAAATTAGCTCTATTGTGTGAGGACCAGAATTAAGCATTTTTATAGATTAGAAAGATATGAAATTTCGATTTATTTTTGTCTTTAGGTACATGCATTCGGAATAATAGAAAACGTTTACAGAAAAACCGAAGAAACTCTGTCCCCAAAATCATATCATATAAATTTGGGAATGTATATATAAACAATGAGAGTTGGCACATTCTTGACTATAAGACACCTACCCAAAATGCTATTAAAAAAAACTTCCCTTTAAAATAAGCGAGACGGTTATTAGTTTAAAAAAAAACAAAGATAGATGAACTGATAGATGAACTGCTAAGGCGACCGACGTGAAAAAGCAAAAAGTATTTTATTATTCCGCAGATGCTAATGAGTTTTATGAGGATATTGAGAGGTCACCAAAAGATTCGAACGACAACGATACTACACGACGTACCTACATATTATCCAGATGAGATATCATAAATAATCATATTAGGTACCTATGTACCTACATACATATATTCATCTTCCCTCCACTGCTATCCTCCTTCAGAAGCTTTTATTAATCTTTGTCCTAACTTTCGTCATCCAGGATCTCACAATAACCAAAATCAAGTCATCCACCTATATTTTTTGTGTCCTTACACATGTTAGATTTAGCAAGTGTTAGATTTAAGGTCTAATAATACATTATTTTTTTGGTGTTCCACCCGATATATTTAAGAACTTATAAATAATTATGGGCCTTACTTACTATTTATAATACAAGTTTAATCCGATGCTAAGTCAGTTTCGGCCATGCAAAAAACTGAGTAAGTATCAGCTTAAACACAAATTGCAAATAGTAAGTAAGGCCCCAAATATATAAAAAGTACGAAGGTACCTTTTATTGGTTATATTACATATATAATATAGGTACATTATACATGTTTCATAATACATTATAAGTAATAATAATACCATTACCAAATTATTTTTTTTTAGCCTTCCAATGTGTTTTTCATGTTATTATGTTTTTACCAAAGACCTTATATACTTTAGTATATAAGGTCTTTGGTTTTTACAGAGTGGTTGGAAGAGATTTAATCTTGAAGAAAATTGTCTCTGCAACTATACAGTAATATTCTGTATTAACAATTTAATATTTATAGATCAGGTTACGGATGGATACAGATAGCAAAAAAATATTTTTCCTTAAACACCTTATAATTTATTGAGTTTTGAAAACCCGGTTGAAGAGCATATTATATCGAGTTTTAAAAAAATGATGACATTTCTGTATATTTATTTTTATTGTAGAATATAATTTTTATTTTTTATTTACACTATTGGTTATGTCTATTTTATATGTCGTAAAATCATGTTTATTAAAACATCTACCTATGCATAATTCATTGTACCTACATTAAAAATTATCTTTCCTGTAAAATTACAATTTGACATAATATCAAGTTTTGAAAAAACGCTCCTCAATTAATCTCTTCTCGACCGGGACGCCGACACGTATCTGAAAATATTTAATATAATGTTTAAAAAAATCTTCTTTTCGTTCTTTTTTGATGTAGAACTTTTGGTCACCAGTAAGTTGCAACTCGCCAAATGAAACATTACAGTTGACTTTGTCACCAGTAAGTTACAATTCGCCAAATGAAACATCACAGTTGACTTTGTCACCAGTAAGTTACAACTCGCCAAATGAAACAGTACAGTTGACTTTGTCACCAGTAAGTTACAACTGGCCAAATAAAACATCACAGTTGACTTTGTCACCAGTAAGTTACAACTCGCCAAATGAAACATTACAGTTGACTTTGTTACCAGTTAGTTGCAACTCGCCAACTGATACATCACGGTTGACTTTGACATTGTTCTAGGAACTGAATATCACTTTTGTTATTGATTACATCACTTTCTTTGGCTTTAATCAAATCGACCCTGAAGCAACAATTAATAATTCAAAGGGGCCAACTGACATAATACGTCAACTTTTCATTGCATGATACTTCTCGGGCCTTTTTATTCGATGACTTGAATCAGAGCTCTAGTGCAAATGGTCATTAATTTAAAATAAAAGGTGTGTCTTGCAATCATGATAATATGTGGTAAAGCATGTCTCTTTATTTAGAGATATGTAGGGATGAATCGATACTACTGAGTACTCATATGGTACTTATCGATACTTCTTATTCGATACTACTACTAGTAGGTATTAGATAACCTCAACATTCGATACTGAGTATTGGTATCGAATGAAAGTATCGTATCGAATTGTACCAATATATTCTGTTGTATGAGTGAGTGTACCGATATTCTTTGGCCGTGGAACATTAAATGAATTTTTAGGTTCTAATGTCGTAAAAAGTCGTTAAAGTTCACTAGATATTTGGGAATTAAGTTACACAATAGGGTATTGTCTTAGTTACTCATGGAACAATATACCTATGTATATTCAATTTTGTTTCCGTTTGGCGTCTCGTGTCATTTTTAGTCTCATCTCGTCTCTGCAGTACATTTTTTGAGTCCTCAAGTTACAGGTTACGTCGTTTGTGAAAAAGAAAAAATACCGTCAGCACTGTCTAAGGTTTTCCCTGTTTTATTATTTCTGAACAACACATCCTACAAGTAATTGTTTATTTTCCTTTTTATAATATTGAAAAAAAAAATGTTACTAGTCTGCTTTACGGGGAAAAAAACATAGCGCGACGATGCAGGGTTAATATTTGTGTTAGTTCAGTTCCTACGTATTTTATTACGTAAAGCATTAATTTATTTAACTACTTTTTTCATTTTGTTCTCCAGCTCTATTATGCATAATATCTAGCAAAAATATATTGTATCCGTATCAAGTACCATTTTATATTCAAATAAAACAAGGCAAGGGTAGGCAAGCACAAGACTTGTTTATGAATTTAATAATGTTATTTAAAATTGATTAAGTACCTACTCACAAATATCGATACTTCAATATACTTTCGTTATACTATTGAGTAGGGGAGATTGGTATCAGTTGTAACAAAATTCATATTTTTAGTCATATCAGAGCTGTTTACTGATCAAA
The DNA here is from genome assembly GCA_963576475.1 of Molanna angustata. Taxonomy (NCBI): domain Eukaryota; kingdom Metazoa; phylum Arthropoda; class Insecta; order Trichoptera; family Molannidae; genus Molanna; species Molanna angustata. The sequence continues at coordinate 31,094,890 of OY754979.1, forward strand.
TCACATGATTTTTTTTTATGTTAATATCTTCCATGTTTTAAGAATATATGGGCATCGTCAAAAAACAAAACGAGTTAAGGCTTTTGTATTTATTAAAGAAATATCATCGACAGAAAATTGTTACTTTTGACACCCAGATGGTGTCAAAAGTAACACTCGTGGTGTTGAATGTAACAATATAACTCTTAAAATATAAGAACATAAAATCAATTTAAACGCAGGAATCGGCATATTATTCATATTAGGTATGATAACAATAAAATAAACGTATTTTTAAAAATTTGTAAAAACAACTTAATTTTTTAAATATATGAACATGTAATTAGTTAACAAACAGAAAAATTGGCATATTTTCTTTGAAAATAATAAAATTAGCATATTTTCTTTAAAAATAATAAAATAAAATAAATATTTAAAACTTAATCACTATCGGATTGACAATTGACACATATATAATTTAGTTGTTTCTTTTTGGCGCAGTTTTCATGATCCCATAATTTACAGTAACATACTATTGACACCTTCTGAAGTGTTACAACTGCAACTTTTCGACACATTGGTGTGCTTATTATGCTTTATTTTAAGCGTTTGATAATAACTTTAAAATATGTACGTACATTGAAAATAAGCAATATTTATAATACATACGCACACTAAAACACTTAATAACTTATAAGATATGGTAGATACGAATGGATGACCTTTCAATAATATATTTACTTCGCAAGCGTAAAATTAACAACACCAGGTTTTATCGGTATTGTCAAACTGACCATAGATTAAAATTATGTCCAACGTTAGATTTCGGTTTAGTTTAATAGATGGTGGTGGTTGTACCTATACAAAATAAATATTTTGGAATTTAGAGCGTTTGTTACAATTGACACCTGTTACTTTCGAGGCAGATCTCCCCTACTAGTATCGAAAGAATACTGGTATCGTTTCATCCCTAGAGATATGCAATGTTGTGTCTTTCACGAAACACTTTTTTTTAGAGAATTCTACGTTTTTAGAGCTGTTCACAGACTTATACACTACATATTTGTAAAGAATAAGCATATTATAGCGTAAGTTGCAAATAAAATTCCATAATCAAGCTTCAATGAAAAATAACAGATGTAGGTATTGGTAGCAGAGCGGATAGCGATCTGAGTTTGTAATCCAGTATTCGCGAGTTCAAATCATACCATTCACGTACAACAGGCGTTTATGCTTAGAAGGGGGCGACTGCTGCTAACGTACCTATTTTTTCAATTACTACAAAACGAATCATTTTGAAAAAAAAATATCCTAGTTAGTTTGGATATTAATAAAGAAAAATATACCTTAAATTTTTAATTATGTTATGTGTATATTCTAGTAGTGTATATTCTAGTAGGAAAATAATAAGCATACCCCAATTTTTGACATTTATCTTAAATTTCTAAAAAAATATAAGGTATAGAGCAATGTATTTTTTTATAAATTGAAGAAGAACAAAATATCTGGAAAAATATGATGTGACGTTGCATTTACGCCAAAAGTAAATAAACCAAAAAAACTTTTATTTCTCAATGGCGCTGAATAAAAAATAAATGATTTTTTAGGTTTATTGACTAAACCTGCAGCATTAATGCAACGTCACATCAAATTTTTCGAGATATTTTTGTCTTCTTTAATTTAAAAAATACATAATTGAACTACGCCTTATAGTTTATTAAAAATATAAGATAAACGTTGAAAATCGGGGTATGCCATTATTTTTCTATAAGAATTTATATAAAACATTATCAAAAAATTAAGACATATTTTTCTTTATTAATACCCAAACTATCTAAATTATTTTTTTCAAAACGATTTGATTAGAAAAATATGATGGTATATCAAATTGAAATATAGGTAGGTTGGCAGCAGTCCCCCCCTTAAGTTAGGGAGAGTAAGAAGATTATATATTATGTACTTGTTCAACAAGGACATATTCCAACTGTAGATTTGTTCAGGAGAACTTTGTTCTCTTAACATATCGACAATGTATCAAGCCAGAATACGCGAGAATTGTATGGAGAGGTCTACTTTTTTCACGGCATTTCCAACTTTGAAGTCAAAAAACACCAACTTAGAGGCTTCGCAGCATATATGTTCCATACACGGATTTACTCAGAATTCGGAGTAGAACATTTCGTGTGTCTGTGTGTGTGTGTGTCTGTGTGTCTGTGTGTCTGTGTGTGTGTGTGTCCCCCCCCCCCTTATAACTTTTGATCCGCTCAATTTACAGAGCCTAAAATTTCAGAATATATAAAAAGTTACAGGCCTACAAAACTTTTATACTCGGAATTTTGAATTTTTGTTTCAGTCAGGGGTTATCAACTTTTGAATTTTTATTTTATTTTTCCATATATCTCAGAAACCATAAACGCTAGAACGCTGAAAATTGGTACAAACATAGACAAATACAAAATCTCAAATAAGTTTTTTCAAAAAAATTCCAGAGTTTCTGAAACATTTTTTATTAAGAAAAGTATTTTTTTTTTGATAAATTTATGAGTTTAACTGCCTATATTTCCAAAACTTTTACAATTATCGAAAAAAGCCGAAAAACCCCAACTAGATAATTTAATTTTCTATAAAAAATATTAACATTGTAGTAGAAGATCTCAATTTTTTTTTAACAATTTTTTTAAAAATTGAATTTAGTGACGACATCGCTTCATACATTTTGTATGGCAGTCGCCTAGACACAATATGTAAGAAGACTTAATAGTTTGATACTTCATCTCCAAACATACATACATACCATCATGCTATTTGCATATTCTGGGTAGGAAAAAGGATCTTCCTCCATACTATCCTATCTTGACATACATACCTACATATGTTGTATAGAAAACAAAATATCTGAAAATATTCAATAATTTGTATCTATGGGTTTATAGTTTGGTACATATTCTTCAACTATACATACTATCGCTATCGACAGTTGGATCTCATGTGTTACATGCAATTAGTCATTAAAAAAAATCATCTATCCAGATGATTAAAATATCAAAGGATTTATTAGGCTCTGAAGGGGTTCCTTTACAATGGGGTTGCCATTCGTCCCGATGCGTTGGGACAACCCTATTCCAACTGTCGATTTGTTCAGGAGAACTTTGTTCTCTTAACATATCGACAATGTATCAAGCCAGAATACGCGAGAATTGTATGGAGAGGTCTACTTTTTTCACGGCTTTTCCAACTTTGAAGTCAAAAAACACCAACTTAGAGGCTTCGCAGCATATATGTTCGATACACGGATTTACTCAGAATTCGGAGTAGAACATTTCGTGTGTCTGTGTGTGTGTGTGTGTGTCTGTGTGTCTGTGTGTGTGTATGTTTGTGTGTGTGTGTGTCCGTCCCCCCTTATAACTTTTGATCCGCTCAATTTACAGAGCCTAAAATTTCAGAATATATAAAAAGTTACAGGCCTACAAAACTTTTATACTCGGAATTTTGAATTTTTGTTTCAGTCAGGGGTTAACAACTTTTGAATTTTTATTTTATTTTTCCCTATATCTCAGAAACCATAAAAGCTAGAACGCTGAAAATTGGTATAAACATAGACAAATACAAAATCTCAAATTAAGTTTTTCAAAAAAATTCCAGGGTTTCTCAAACATTTTTTATTAAGAAAAGTATTTTTTTTATGATAAATTTATGAGTTTAACTGCCT
>OY754979.1:31103577-31196577 GCA_963576475.1 Molanna angustata
GTATTATCGGAGAGATATCCCTGCTTTAGTCTTCTCTTGAAAATGGAAAGCGAGTTTGACGAAGTTATATCAGGACCTCAAATTATTATAGAGTCTTGCTGAACGCACTTCAAAGGATTTCATTTGGATCGTTGTTGTCTCGTTGCTCCGACTCTTCTCTATACCACCTCGTTTGGAATGTGGTGTGACCAATGGATCCTAGCTATGCGCCTGTAGCACCACATTTCGAAGGCAGTCAGACGTCCAGAAACTCTTCGGTTGATAGTCCACATTTCGCTGTCATCCAGCAGCACACTCCACACAAGAATTTACATCTATATTTTATTCTTATTTTTAGATACTTTATATTTTAATACCATTAAAATAATTCAACCTACATTTTAATAATTGATTTTTCTATTTCTTACACTCTGTAAGTTGTTTATTGCAAATCTTCATTCAATATTTCAATATTTTATACATACATACATACATACCATCACGCCATATCCCTTACGTGGTAACCAGACAGAACCGAGCGCCATACTCCTCTATTTTTGTACACATTCGTAGCTTCCTTTACATCCATGCATTTTCTCATACATGCTCGTCGATTTTTCAAGCTTCTGATTTTATTTTATTTTATGTAGCTTCTCGGGCAACTAACTGTTGTTATGTAAAATAATTATTTAACACGCACCCAATAACAAGTTGCAACATTCTGGTGACGTACGATGTTAATCGTCTCACAGATCCAGACTGAAAATACAATTAAAAACTGTGTCTCCATCGGGAATCGAACCCGGGACCCTTGGATCAGCAGTCAGATACCTAACCAACTGAGCCACGAAGGCCGACAATTTTCCTTCTATATTTCCTTCTTTCAAAATATCATTCACATATTTTATTTTTTGAGAATTAAAATTACTTGAGAAATTGAGAATAATTTGAGATTTAATTAGGAATTATTTGAGAAATTTATATAAAAATTATTTACATTTATTTTTCTTCTTCGTCTACGTGGCAGTGATTCTTACCACAAATCCACATGGTGGTGGAGTCTGCGTTCTTTTTGAGTGTGTGTTCTGGAGATATATTACAGTCTCTAGGGATCAATGTTGCGCTTGGGTCTGCCTCTGGATCTCCTGTTGGGGATTTCAAACATGGGCCCTGTTGCCTACATATTTTGAAGGTACCCTGTTTATATGCCTGAAACCAGCTGTGTTAGGTTCATCACTCATTCTGAATATTGACTTTTAAGGTGTGTCGAGGGCTGGCGTGTGGGGGGTGCCACGCGCATCCTTTCATAAGGTAAATGCACTCCCGCACATCTTTGTAAGTGTTTTGTATCAAATATTATGAAAAGATAAATGATTCATCCATTATGCATGAATCAAAAAATTAAATATCGCAATCATTAAAAAAATAATCGTATTGATATACACTGGTAGATATATTATTATATGTACTTAGATAAATCGCGTGATAATAGATCATGGATCATTGATCAAACAATAAGACATTTTAATAAATCTCCCATTGCGTATATGATAAATATTATAAGCATGTATTTAAATGCATACAAATTGTATATTTTTTATTTTATTTGTATCATTACATAATAATTATGAACAGTAGGTATTGTATTATTAATTCTGTTTGTTATTTTCATCACATCATTTATTTATTCAAATAATTCAAAATCTTTTTGAAAATATATTTTTAGAGAATAGATACTATCACGGCATATCCCATAATGTGGGGCAACCAGCGACAGGTGTGCGGGTATGCAATACCTTGTAAAAAGTAGTACGACACATGCGTGTATGCACTCTCTTTCTCAGCACAATCATTTTATGCTTATATTGAGAATGAAAAAAAAACTGTGTATTGTCGTTTAAAATATTTTTATATCAAAAAACATATATATCTCATGTCCATGTCTCACTAGCATAAAACATAGAGGGCATATAAAATTATACATCCTATTTTTAAATCAAATTAATATGTTATACAGTCTGTTTCTAAAATGTTGAAAGTACATATGGTATTAACTATTAATTAAATAAAATTACACAGAACACAACTTTGTGTAGGTACACCACTAAAATTATAACTTTTATTGATTTACTAAAATATACTAAATAAACTAAATGTATACTTTAGTAGTTTACTATACTTTGTATCCTCCTGAGAAAGGAACTTTGATCTCTTAACACGTAGAGGAATCTTTATTTAATTGAATTGAATAAAAGTTATATAATTATAGTGGTGTACACAAAGAAGTGTTTTATTAAATTTTATTAAAATAACACCATAAGTATTTTCAACATTTTTATAGTAAATGTTTCACACAATTATAATTTTTAGCATGAATTCCCCTAAAAAAAATATTAAAAAATCCCTTGCTATAGTATTTTTTTTTTCGTTTTAACTCATCCGATTCGTCCTCATGTCAGCTTTGTGACAACCCTACAACCCTGAACAGATTTCTGAGCATATCCTATGGGAATGCACTAACTTCTCCGTGTCAATTTTCCGACGAGGACTCGTTTTAAGTTTACGCATGGAAAGGTATGGAGCACAAACATCAATCCCATAATATTATTTTTACTGAAAAACTTTTTAACATCTCAGTAGAGACGAAGTTGGGCTATTATAGAAGAAGCAGAAACTCAAAGCACCTACAGGGCTTACGACCTGTCATCGGCTGGTCACTTTATGTGCTTGCGCAACATTCATTTTATTTTTTATTTTATTTTCATTTTATTTTCATTTGGAAAACATACAGCAGTTAACATGAAATTATACTAATAATAAAACTCAATCAATAAAAATACTGCCAAGACAGTTTCCACAATTATTTATATAAATCAAATAGCACTGACCCGTACATAGGTACCCGTACTTATTAAAAAAGAAAATAATATTAAATCACATACAAAGCAAAACCTATTTGATTATCAAAAGTGGGAATAGGAAATAGCGAAAGGGAGAGGACGGACAGGGAGAGCAAATCTCATATACCTACATATGCAGGTATAAAACATCAATTATGCCTCCCAATTCATCTCACTTATACCTAATTGTTATTCATTTACCTACTGCTCAGCATACTAGTTATTTGTAATTCATTAATTTAAATAGAAGAAAACAATATTGGCTTGTAATAATTTTAAAAGCACCTAATGTAACGAAACAATTAACAAAGCTGTAGTTTTCTGAAATAAAATAAATAAATAAATAAATAAATTCACCAATTTTGCCTCCTTATTGAGTTCCCTTATCAATGTAATTTTTGAAAGTTCTATGTATTTGAATAATATGTAACAATTCACCTGAAAATACGACATTATTTCTATTGCCATCTATGAAGTAACGAAGAAAGCTTTTTGTAACGCCATCTATTGAAAAATTGGTTTATTTGTAAACAATATTATGTTATATTTCGACGATCTTCAAATGTTCACATTATGGTACAAGTTAGATAAGGTAGGTGGTGTACAATTACCTGCATTATAATATATTATTGTGACAAATTGAATGTACGGTATATTATCTACTTACACAGGTATGCATCATTCTCGTTAATTCATACACATGACGTTGACCGCACTGCACATTTTATGAATGTAAACAAATCTATTCGTTGGTAAAGATAAAAGTGCATTGACTGTAATGTCAGGGTTGAATTTTTTATATACTTTTTCTTTTTTAAAAAATAATGTATTTGTTCTTGAAACAAGCACATATAGGTACATTCTCATATATTCCATAAATTAAGCATAAATTAGAATTTAAGTTACTTAACAGATTTTATTTAAAGCGTACTTTTATTCTGTGATAGTAAAATTAGCCATAACGTGCTTTTAAAATAAAACTTAAATAAATACGTAAAGCGAAAAAACCGGACTCCTTTCAGAGCAAACTGCGGGCACGGAGGAGTGTGAGATTTGACATAGTCAAATTTTATAATGGAGGAGTGAAAACAGCTAAAATTTATACACAATTTGCAATGAAAATACATTTATTTATTTAACATATAATTTTATAATACAAATTAAGATATAATTCACTAGTATAGTATTTTTTACAATTTTTTCTTTGCGGTGCCTCATCAAAAAGATTGCAATCTTGTGCTTGATGAGGGAATCACTTATTGTAACAATGAAGAATACACTATACATAGAGGTCGCCCTAGAAACAGTTATATGGACCAGGTGATCAGTGATGTGCGCTGTAGCAGCTACCAAGAGATGAAGAGGCAGGCGGACAACAGAGATATGTGGAGAGATGGAGTGTGCGGTGCAAACCAATCCTAGGATTGTAACCATGAAGAATACACTATATATAGAGGTCGCCCTAGAGACAGTTATATGGACCAGGTGATCAGTGATGTGCGCTGTAGCAGCTACCAAGAGATGAAGAGGCTGGCGGACAACAGAGATATGTGGAGAGATGGAGTGTGCGGTGCAAACCAATCCTAGGATTGTAACCATGAAGAATACACTATATATAGAGGTCGCCCTAGAGACAGTTATATGGACCAGGTGATCAGTGATGTGCGCTGTAGCAGCTACCAAGAGATGAAGAGGCTGGCGGACAACAGAGATATGTGGAGAGATGGAGTGTGCGGTGCAAACCAATCCTAGGATTGTAACCATGAAGAATACACTATATATAGAGGTCGCCCTAGAGACAGTTATATGGACCAGGTGATCAGTGATGTGCGCTGTAGCAGCTACCAAGAGATGAAGAGGCTGGCGGACAACAGAGATATGTGGAGAGATGGAGTGTGCGGTGCAAACCAATCCTAGGATTGTAACCATGAAGAATACACTATATATAGAGGTCGCCCTAGAGACAGTTATATGGACCAGGTGATCAGTGATGTGCGCTGTAGCAGCTACCAAGAGATGAAGAGGCTGGCGGACAACAGAGATATGTGGAGATATGGAGTGTGTGGTGCAAACCAATCCTAGGATTGTAACCATGAAGAATACACTATATATAGAGGTCGCCCTAGAGACAGTTATATGGACCAGGTGATCAGTGATGTGCGCTGTAGCAGCTACCAAGAGATGAAGAGGCTGGCGGACAACAGAGATATGTGGAGAGATGGAGTGTGCGGTGCAAACCAATCCTAGGATTGTAACCATGAAGAATACACTATATATAGAGGTCGCCCTAGAGACAGTTATATGGACCAGGTGATCAGTGATGTGCGCTGTAGCAGCTACCAAGAGATGAAGAGGCTGGCGGACAACAGAGATATGTGGAGAGATGGAGTGTGCGGTGCAAACCAATCCTAGGATTGTAACCATGAAGAATACACTATATATAGAGGTCGCCCTAGAGACAGTTATATGGACCAGGTGATCAGTGATGTGCGCTGTAGCAGCTACCAAGAGATGAAGAGGCTGGCGGACAACAGAGATATGTGGAGAGATGGAGTGTGCGGTGCAAACCAATCCTAGGATTGTAACCATGAAGAATACACTATATATAGAGGTCGCCCTAGAGACAGTTATATGGACCAGGTGATCAGTGATGTGCGCTGTAGCAGCTACCAAGAGATGAAGAGGCTGGCGGACAACAGAGATATGTGGAGAGATGGAGTGTGCGGTGCAAACCAATCCTAGGATTGTAACCATGAAGAATACACTATATATAGAGGTCGCCCTAGAGACAGTTATATGGACCAGGTGATCAGTGATGTGCGCTGTAGCAGCTACCAAGAGATGAAGAGGCTGGCGGACAACAGACATATGTGGAGAGATGGAGTGTGCGGTGCAAACCAATCCTAGGATTGTAACCATGAAGAATACACTATATATAGAGGTCGCCCTAGAGACAGTTATATGGACCAGGTGATCAGTGATGTGCGCTGTAGCAGCTACCAAGAGATGAAGAGGCTGGCGGACAACAGAGATATGTGGAGATATGGAGTGTGTGGTGCAAACCAATCCTAGGATTGTGAACATGAAAAAAAAAAACAAATTAGAAGCCAACTCGGTCGACAAATTGAAAACTGCTTTGAAATGAAATTATTTATTTCCATTATTTACACATATATTATGTACCTATAACAATAACAAAAAAATATATATTTTAATGAGAGATAAACATACTATGTACAATTGTACCTATTTGGAAATTTACTGCCTCACTAGACAAGTCTGTTCTGAGGCAGTACTTTTTCAATTTGGCAGAACTTTGGTTGGTATATTTATCTACAAACTGCTCCCCTCCTATCCACGATGGAAATAATCAAGTTATTACTAGGATCATGCTGAATAGGATCATGCTGCAAATCAGCTGCTGGGGATCTTGTCTTCCTGCAACATAGCTGAGCATGGTACTTTTGTGTCAGAAAGGTTGTTTTTTCTGTATATTTCTTTTTATGTGTCTGTTTTTTTTGTATGCAAACTCCTTTTTTGTCTCAATAAATGTTTATTTATTTATTTATTTACTAGCCAGAAACTATAGGTACTTGCCAAATGTATATGTTTGCCAATTCGATCCTTGAAAATCTAAAGTAATCTAAACGTAACAGATCAATATACGATAAAAAAATGCAGTGATCTTTTACATAGGAGGAGATATGGGGCAATAAACTGGGTGTATATATATATATATCGCACAACACACACAAGGCATTATCAGACAATGATCGGTGTTCATGCATAACATCGCAAACACATCGTGGGTGATTTGTAATGCAACAAGATATCAAACCCAGGTTTATCAAAAATAATATGCAACATGTCATCAAGTGTCATCATAATATATGAGTTATAATTATTTTGTTTTCGAAATTTTATTTCCTCATCTTGTGCCGCTCCTAACGGAGGTTGGCGACGATCCCGATCTTGCGTCAACCTAATTGGTGACCCCGCATGAATCCCGGACCACTGCCTAAAATTTTTAAGCCACGATATTCTTTTACGCCCCATACTTCGTCTTTCCTCTATCTTTCTTTATTTTTAAGAAGAGTGCTACGTAGGATCCAGGGCCCCATGAATGATGGCGAAGTCTGGAGAATACGATACAACAACGAGCTATACATATAATATCCACAAAGCTCCCGAGCTATCTGTTCTTTTTTAGACTGAGCAGACTCATTATCGTTCCTGATATAAAGTGTCTGATAGTAGTTCTTTGTGTCGTTCGACGAGCCGCCGCTCCGGGGATGGACAGATCTTAAAGCTCTAAAACTTTCCCAATCAAATAGAATGCAATAAAACAGACCGCCTTGGCACAGTTGGTAAGCCGTTCGGTTTCTGTGCGGGCGTCCTGGGTTCGATTCCCAGCAGAGGAGAAATTTATTTAAATTAATTTCTCACGCAAATATTGCTTCTCTGGGCTGGAAACACTGGTTAGTTGGAAAAAATTGCCATACGGCAATAAACTCGCCACTTGCGCAGGGTGCAAGGAAGTGTTGATTATTTATTTATTTATTTGATGGTGGTTGCAAATGCTTCCTCTCAATAAGGTGGGCTGGACATGCCCAGAGAATGCCGTCATCACGGATTCCCAAAAGGATTCTGAAAGGACATTCGGGAGGAAGAAGGAAGGTAGGCAGGTCAAGGCTATGATGGCAGGTTGAAGTTGGGAAGGGCGCAACCCAGCTGCTACGAACACAGAATTGGACGACCGCAGTGGAAGACTGGAGGACTTGGAGGCAATAGTTATGTATGCTCGATAGGGTCTTCCAAGAAGAAGTAAACAAAGATTTATCCCAATTATCGAAATAGATTACCCCACGATTATTTACTGTTATTCATTAAATCAATCGATCATCGGCTCTACATTCAAAAAGGGACCTGGCCTCCAAAAGAATTATTCGCCATTCCTATACGTCAGCGGCTCCATGCCTCCAATTGACCACGCCCAGGTAGTCGAGAACCCTCTGCATGCAGTCCATCCATCACAGCCTGGGTCTCCCTCAACGCCTCACACCCTCTTGTCTATGGTGAAGTACTCATCTGGCGGGCTGTTGCTCATTCATTCTCTCCAAGTGTCCATTCCATCTGAGTGTCCAAATCCTGATAAATCTCCTGTCATTTACATAATTATAAAGCTGGTACAGATCGTGATTGTCCACACACCACCCTCACAAACAGCTCCATAGATTAATTTAGTAAATAAAAAAAATGTTTAGGTAAATATAGCATCAATTACTGGAACAACTTTCCGTATAACACTTTAAAATGAATCTGTGAAATAGGGGACATCGTCAGGTGGAGTAGATCCAGATGAAGATGTTGGAGAACCCATTTATCCCGAGTGAATAGTGAAAGGTTCGCTTATTCAGCAGCCAATGAGGTCCTCATTGGACGTCGTCGTCTACCTGGAAGATCACCTAAGAGCTGAAAGCATACATAGTCTCTGTTTGACATATCAACAGGTCTATCAAAAGATTAAAGGAAGATCAATAACAATGAAGTTTGATGACATTAAATGTATGTCTTTATTTAACTTTTTAACAGACAATAATTATTGGTGGAACTCCATAGAAAATTGGTAAAAAAATATTTTCGCTTCTTCTTCTGGTGCCCCGTCAGGAACTCCCGACGTTGGCAATATATATATTTTTAAATTAAAGAAGAACAAAATATCTGGAATAATATGTTGCATTAATGCATCAGGTTAAGTTAATAAACCAAAAAACTTTTATTTCGCAATGGCGCTGAATGGAAAATAAATGTTTTTAGGTTTCTTTACAAAACCTGAAGCATTAATGCAACGTCACGACATATTCCTTCAGATATTTTTGTCTTCTTTAATTAAAACAAATATATTGCTCTATGAAAAAAATACATGCCTTATAGATTATTAAAAATATAAGATAAACGTTGAAAATCGGGGTATGCCATTATTGTCCTACAAGAATTTTATACAGAACATTATCAAGAAGTAAAGGTATATTTATCTTTATTAATACCCAAACTATCTAAATTATTTTTTCAAAACGTTATGATTAGAAATAATGATGGTATATCAAATTGAAAAATAGGTACGTTGGCAGCAGTCCCCCTTAAATAAATCAATTGGTTTTAGAAATATTGGATGAAAGGAATTGGTTTAAAATTTGATTGAACAAATGTAATAAAAAAGAGTAGCTTTGGTCGTCTGTCTGCGTTTGAAATGTGGTGCTACAGACGCATGGCTAAAGTTCACTGGTCAGAAAACATCAGCAACGACGAGGTACTAAGTAGGGTTGGAGAGACAAGGCAACTTATGAAAAGAATTGCCCAACAGAGAACAACTTGGATAGGCCACAACATCCGACACCCATCAGGCCTTATTTTTACCGTCGTCGAAAGAATGATTGATGGGAGCAACTGTAGAGGCCGCCCCAGAAACAACTATATAGACCAGATAATCGGTGACGTGTGCTGTAGCATTTACAAAGAGATGAAGAGACTGGTGGACGATAGAGATAAGTGGAAAGATCAAGTGTTTGGCGCAGATCAATCCTAGGATTGTGACCCAGAAAAAGAAGAAGAAGAAGCTTTGGCCACAACCCATTCTTTTTTATATTTTTTCATCAAGTCTGCATATAATATGTAATGTTTATTCAATATTGGACTATGGGAAATGCTTTATGATTCGATTGAACGAAAGCATTGAAGGAGTTATTGGGAATAACCTGTTTGATTTTATATTAGGTATATTGTCACCAGAAGAATGTGTTTAAATTTAAGCAATATTAGATTATGGGAAATGGTTTATAATTCTATTGAACAAAAGCGTTATAAGAGTTAATCAAAAAGATAATGTTGATAATTAAACGGAATATTATGTATAGTATAAACAGTATAGACATTATACCTTGATATAGGTACATATGTATATGGGACAGTGTCACGGGCAACGATTTGTTTTGCTTATATCTTAAGTTTAATAAACTTTCAATGATATCTCGCAGATAGTAGTAAGGTACTTTGTATAAAGGAACTGTAGATACATATACCAACTACATATACCTAGTATTTAATATACGTAGGAAATATATTATGTATACCTACATATTATGATACAATGTTGACTCTAGACAGCTACCAGACATAAGCAACGATAATATCAATGAAAAATTCACTGCCTAACTGTATTTTAGCAAATTTAAACTTAGGGTCGTATTACAAGAGTTATTTGAGAAAAATGTAAGAAATTTCTTATATTATTCTTAAAAAAACTCTCGTAATACGACACTTTGTATGATATTATTTGAAATTTATCACAGAAAACGTTGAGTTATCCTGTTTCTTTCAATATACTTACGGTATGGAATATGATTTACGAATCTATGTTAACATTTATTAAAATATATAATTTTAATTACATTTTTTTTGATAACCTTTTTAACATCTCAATAGAGATGAAGTTAGAATATATTAATAAAAAATTTTAATAAATAAAAATAAAAAACTTGTTTAAAATCAATCCCACTATTTATTATGACTACAACCTAAAACCAGTTTCGTGCTAAGCAAATTTTCAAGTAGTTAGAATATTATATAAGAACCAGGAAATCAAGGCACTTACAGGGCTTACTTCCTGTCATCGGCTGGTTTGCGTGATCACTTTATGCGCTTGCGTATCGTTCACCAATTATGCCGTCTTATTGAGTTCCCTTATCAATGCAAATTTTGAAAGTTCTATATATTTGAAAAATGAGTTACCAATCACCTGAAAATAAGACATTTTATCTATTGCCATCTATGAAGTAACAAAGAAACCTTTTTATATATAAGGACTGTTGCATATTACTTACTTTACTTATTGTATGGCTACGGCTTTTCCTGGCTGCATCGTCGAGTATTTTCGTTCTACACTCTTGGCTCCCATTCGGCCAACCACTTCACAGCCTCTGGAGTCACCTTATGGATGTCCACCCAATCTCCTTCATATCTCCATATCGGGCACTCTTCTACTAGATGCTGGATAGTTTGGCTTCTTGCTCCACAGTCACATTCCGGCGAATCCCTTTTTCCCCATTTCCACATTTGGTAGTTACATCGTCCTGTACGAATTCTGTTTTGCTGAATCCAAACTTTTCGGGGAAGGCTATATCCTGGGACCCTTTCGTTAGGGTCTTGGATAATGTGTTTGTTTATTACCAGGTCTGCGTCATTCCACCACTCTTTCCATGCTCTAGGCAAGTTGAATTCGCCGAGTTGCATATTTAACTTACTTAACAGATGAACATGTATGGATGTCGACGAGGCGATGCATGTGTTTCAAGATAGAAATAAGTGGTGTTTGGTTATCTCTGCCTACCCCGTAAGGGATTTGGCGTGATGGTATGTATGTATTAATTAACATAAACGACAGTTCGGCGACAATTATTTTCGTTCTTCATCATTGGAGACACTGCGTGATGGTATGCAACGAATGAATGTGTTGAATTAAAAGATAAAAAAAAAACAATTCGCACGAGAGTGATGTAACGAAAACCCGGTCGTCAGAGTTTATAATTACCTATTATGTGTGTTATCGGGCGTAATAGAGTCGGAGTTGAGACGAATCATTACATTATGGTCTCACAGTCGTCCGGTGTCTATGGGAAGTTCACACAGACCATCGTGGTATCCGCGGTCTTACTCAACAACCGCTGCTATCTTGGCCAGTCCAAGAGTAGGCAGCGAGCTCACTGGGCCTGCCCGGGCCATCAGGTGTCGTGGGACGGAGAAGGTATCCGAGTCACACTAACCGAAATGCTATCGCTATCTTTGTGCCATTGTTTGGATTCAGTTTTCCCAGTGGCTTAGACACTGGCTTAACAAACCCAATTGTGATCTAATGAAATATATCTGCTACTTCTCTTTAGCTTACACGGCATTCCACCCAATCAATAGGATGACTTCTGCCAGTATAAAAATATTATAAAATTATTTTGAGTTTAGGTTTTAGGATATTGCATTATAGATGGAAATTTTGCTATGTGCAGGGAATTTAATGTCAGAAGATGTGACATATTGATTGGTAGTGCAGTATTAAGTGTATAACAGAGTTTCGCAGTCTTCTACCCAACTCCATAGGGAACGTTTCAGAGCTTGTAGCTCTATTCATCGCCGGAGCGGCTGCTTATCAGACAAAAGAAGGAATTACTATCCTTGAGTTTCCGAGTGTTGTGAACAAAATAATTCTGTGCAATGCCAAAAAATACCAATGTCGCGTGAACGGCATTTTTTTTTCAAAATATGAGTTTGTTGATAATTAAATATAGAAAAATATAAATATGACATTTCTTACTACCGTAATCTTCTTCATTGGCCCAAGATACGTCAAGACTTAATTTACACATCCTGCCATTGTCATACAATGTCCTTTCTAATTAAAACTTACATCAGTATTTTAAAGATGAATTCACTTATCTTTCTAGCCACAACACATCCACTCCGATCTGCTGAATGTTTGTTATTCCTATTCATGGTACTGATTTTTCAAGCTCTTCATTTGAAGTACAATCAGCAAGGCTATGGAATTGTCTAAGTCCTGATATTACGACGGATATCTCATTAAACATATTCAAAAAAATTCTAAGCAAAAATATTTATCTGTTAATACTTGATTTCTTCTTCCTCTCCTTATCCTTTTGTTTTCCTACCGTTGCTTTGAACTGTTATTATATTCAATCTTTTTTGTGTATTTTTCTTTTTTTAATTTTTATTCTATTACCTTTATTTTATTTTTGTCATGTCATAACCATGTTGCCATAGTATACATTGTATTGTATATTAACATTTACTCCGGTTGGTTGCAAGAAATTGCGTTTGGCAATAAACTCCTTGTTCTTACATAAAAAGTTTGTAATTATATTTACAAGGAGTTACAAATAAATAAAGAAATAAAAAAAAGAAAACCGTTCAGAGTTTCACGTGGGGACGTGGGCCTTCCAGTAGCGTCTGCGTCACCTATATTGCAAGTTCTGGATATATCCTTATTGGGAAATATATCTTTGATCGTTCTGCCCGAGATAGGTTTCAATGTTTCCATTTATGTTGTCCGCTCTTCCTATTGAATACTTAAATAAAAAAATGAATACTTAAATAAAATGAAAAAGATGTAACGTCACTGTCGTGTATTGCAACTAAAGCTCGGTTTCATAAACTAATTTAAGTTGTTTTGACAATCCCACGAACAAAACAAAATCATCAACATCATAATTGAGGTAGGTAATTTATTATATTCAAAATCTAAACAAATCTGAGGCAACAATTTATTGTTCAATATTTTCCTATTTTCTTTACGTAATTGATGTAGGTATCTGATACCAATACGATTTTTGATCCACATTTTTGTGTGTGATGCTTATCTGTATAGCGTGAAAACCGTTGCGTCATGTGGTGTAATGCAGGGAAGTAAAACATTTTTCGATATGCGGGGCACAGAAATTATCTTGAAAATTATTGGCATGAATTATAATGGAGATATATTTTTTAATTTATTTCATATTACTTCTCGGGCAACTAACAGGTACCTACTATGTCAAATTTAATATTAATTCAACACGCACCCAATGCAAAGTTGCCACATTCTGGAGACTTACGATATTAATCGTCTTACAGATCCATACTGAAAACACAATTAAAAACTGTGTATCCACCGGGAATCGAACCCGGGACCTTTGGATCAGCAGCCAGATACCCAACCCACTGAGCCTCTAAGGCCGACATTTAATATTTTTTTTTTCGGGAAATTATTACCAACCAACTGTGCCAACCGCCGTGGCATAGTTGGTAAGCCGTTCGTTTTCTGTGTGGGCGTCCTGGGTTCGATTCCCAGCAGAGGAGAAATTTATTTAAATTCATTTCTCACGCAAACATTGCTTACCTGCGCTGGAGACACTGGTTAGTTGGAAGAAAATGCCATACGGCAATAAACTCGCCACTTGCGCAGGGTGCAAGGAAGTGTTGATTATTTTATTTTATTATAATTACATTTCTTATACAGATATATTATACAAAAAAAAACTAAAACTAATTAAAAATTACCACAGTATTTACAATTCATTTTAACTGGTGTGCTTTACATACATACTTGAAACTATGAGAAAAAAAATATATTTATAAGAACTGTGTATGAGTGTATGCATGTGTTTATGAGTTTGGAGTATATGTGTGTGAGTGTATCTGAAGCTCGCATAAGTTATTCCAATCAATCTCAGTACCTACTTCAATCGTCTGGTCAAATTTAATATTGCAGGATTTTTTTTTACTATAAACACCATACTAACACGTATACGTCGAATTTAATAAATCGAATATTATAAAACAACTAACATCAAATAAAATAAAAATGAAAGAATATAAAAAAAATTAAATGTAATTCTGATTTTAAAAACTATATTTTACTGGAATTCATCGTAGTTAGACTGTACAAATTTAATAAAGATTTCTTTATTAAATTTGTTGATTGTCAGTGTACAAAATACATACATTTGATTTATATTCTTGACTTCCTTGACGCGGGTCGCGAGTTTTTAATCACTGTTGTAATAAATTTATATGAATAAGTATTAATTTTTGGATTTTCGTATGTAATTGAGATAACTGACGCAATATATATGTACTAGGTATATGCTGTGAAATGTTACACCTATGAATAAACATAATTATACGCGTTATAGCAATTAATTTGTCAGATTATATGTAAATTTAAATATTATTATGTAACGTATAAAAATCCGAAACTACATATATTGCAGTGTATTGAAATGATTTAAAATATTTTCGGGTAAATACTAAGCAATAGGTTTCAAAAGACAAATCCTTAATCCTATCCGATCCTAGAAGTAAGATAAACACTGAGTATCAACGAAATAAGACTTTTTAATAAATACCTAAGGCGAAGTTCTACAAAATTAATAATCAAAATTGTTTATTTTTATTGTATGTGACTTTTTTACTCTTTACTAAGGGTGTAGTAATAATAATAATAATATTAACTAGTATCATTTTGAATCTTTAAACTATATTCCAAATGTCGAAATTTCAGCGTTCGGGCTAGATAAAAATATAATAGTTCAAATACACTTAATATAAACACAAAATTTACACAAATTGCTAATTCCAAATTCCCGGAATATACCCTCATATATACAGATGGATCCAAATCTGAAAATCAGAATTGTGGTGCTTCGGTTCACATTCCTGATTTCGGCATTAATGTTTCTTACAAATTGCCAAATGAAGTGTCCATTTTCACAGCCGAAAGCTTTGCGATAAACCAAGCTTTGGCTCTTACTCGATCGCAAAATATCAACCGCGCCCTAATATGTACAGATTCCCGTAGTGCTCTTCAAAAAATTTCATCCAATCCTCTAAGTTATCCAGAGGACAGAATCACATGTTCCATTAAAAGTTTTCTATATTATCTCAAAAACGACGAATTTGACATAGTTCTATCATGGGTCCCTGGACATCTTGGGATTGAGGGCAATGAAAAGGCTGATGAACTTGCGAAATTGGGAACTACTTCGGGCACAATTCCAGATAACTTTATTATCCCAATCTCAGATCTTTTACCCCGCCTTAAATCAAATATGCTTTTCAAATGGGATGAAAATTGGTACAAAACAAAAAAATATAAGGGTGCTTATCATGCAGGTATCCAACAAAAAATTTCCTCTAAACCATGGTTTTATAATAGAAACATATCTAAACGATTAATATCATGTATTTCTAGAATGAGAATTGGCCATTGTTCAATTGCCTCCCATCTGTATAGAATTAGAGTTCTAAATAGCCCACTTTGCCAGTGTGGTGATGAGGATGAGACAATTGATCATGTATTTTTTAACTGTAAAAATAATTCCGCCTTCAAAAATATATACAAACAATTAATTAAAATCACTCACCAATCTCCACTTAATATCCAACATCTTTTGTCTCTTAATAATTCACGTGTACTGTCCGTTATTTCAAAATTCCTTTCATTGAATGACATAAATTTATAAAAAAATTAACTTCTCTCCTCTGACATGAAATAATTGGCACATAGCACTCTTTACAGGGTGAATTGCCTTAAACAAAAAAAAAAAAAACTAGTATCATGCTGAGATTATATTCTGAAAGATTCATCACAATGTATATGTGTGTGTGTGTGCTATGTACTATGTTCTATATACTGCGTGTTTATTTTACTTTATCGATTATTTCCAAAGTACCTACTTATTTAATTATTTTCAAATTTTGCAAATGTATGTGTCTTTTTTATTTTCAAATTGCTCAAATGATGTAAATGAACATTTTGCAACCTTTGTATTTTTCGGTCTTAATAAGTGTTGTATTAGTGTTGTTTTTATATTTTAAGGTCTTAATACGAGATATAAGGTGACAAAGTGGTGATTGCTGAATGTACTCAAAAAATGTAGTTGTTAAAAATGAATGATTTACTGCTATTAATAACCAAGCAACCTGTCAAAAAATAACCTACTAGCTTTGTAATATTAGCCAAGTAACTGTCAAATTCAACCAACTTAGTTGGCTGAATTTAATCAACTTACTCGGTAATCTGAACTAATTCATGTCGTATCTACAGCAAACAACTTGGTTAAATTTAATCAACTTACTCGGTAATCTGAACTAATTTATATCGTATCTACAGCAAACAACTTGGTTAAATTTAATCACCTTACTCGGTAATCTGAACTAATTTATATCGTATCTACAGCAAACAACTTGGCTGAATTTAATCTACTTACTCGGTAATCTGAACCAAATCATTTCGTATCTACAGCAAACAACTTGGCTGAATTTAATCTATTTACTCGGTAATCTGAACCAAATCATTTCGTATCTACAGCAAACAACTTGGCTGAATTTAATCTACTTACTCGGTAATCTGAACCAAATCATTTCGTATCTACAGCAAACAACTTGGCTGAATTTAATCTACTTACTCGGTAATCTGAACCAAATCATTTCGTATCTACAGCAAACAACTTGGCTGAATTTAATCTACTTACTCGGTAATCTGAACCAATTCATTTCGTATCTACAGCAAACAACTTGGCTGAATTTAATCTACTTACTCGGTAATCTGAACCAAATCATTTCGTATCTACAGCAAACAACTTGGCTGAATTTAATCTATTTACTCGGTAATCTGAACCAAATCATTTCGTATCTACAGCAAACAACTTGGCTGAATTTAATCTACTTACTCGGTAATCTGAACCAAATCATTTCGTATCTACAGCAAACAACTTGGCTGAATTTAATCTACTTACTCGGTAATCTGAACCAATTCATTTCGTATCTACAGCAAACAACTTGGCTGAATTTAATCTACTTACTCGGTAATCTGAACCAAATCATTTCGTATCTACAGCAAACAACTTGGCTGAATTTAATCTACTTACTCGGTAATCTGAACCAAATCATTTCGTATCTACAGCAAACAACTTGGCTGAATTTAATCTACTTACTCGGTAATCTGAACCAATTCATTTCGTATCTACAGCAAACAACTTGGCTGAATTTAATCTACTTACTCGGTAATCTGAACCAAATCATTTCGTATCTACAGCAAACAACTTGGCTGAATTTAATCTATTTACTCGGTAATCTGAACCAAATCATTTCGTATCTACAGCAAACAACTTGGCTGAATTTAATCTACTTACTCGGTAATCTGAACCAATTCATTTCGTATCTACAGCAAACAACTTGGCTGAATTTAATCTACTTACTCGGTAATCTGAACTAAATCATTTCGTATCTACAGCAAACAACTTGGCTGAATTTAATCTATTTACTCGGTAATCTGAACCAAATCATTTCGTATCTACAGCAAACAACTTGGCTGAATTTAATCTACTTACTCGGTAATCTGAACCAAATCATTTCGTATCTACAGCAAACAACTTGGCTGAATTTAATCTACTTACTCGGTAATCTGAATACTGTAACTCATCGCACATGTGCGGATGAGTTACAGTATTTAGTGAATAAAGTGTATGAACGGACTGAGAATGAATGTTTCTAAATCTAAGATATTGGTATTTGAAAAGACTGAAAGTATAACTGCATGTATGATAAAAGTAGAGAACGAATGGCTAGAACAAGTTGAGGAATCGAATATTTTTATTATTGCATATGCGCAAACATTGGATTTTTTCCCCTGTCGGGAGTCAAAGATATTTTTTTTTTGTAGCTTTCATTATTTACAAAAAACCAATTCTCTCAATAGATGGCGTTCCAACAAAAATAAATAAAAATAATAAGATTGTTGTTCATAATTTCACCCATAGATGGCTGTAGTAAAAATTCCTTATTTTCAAGCGAAAAGAATTTCAGTATTACAATATATAGAACTTTCAAAATTGAATTGATAGGGATCTCTTTAAAAAGGCATAATTGGTGAACGTTGCGCAAGCGCATAAAGTGATCACGTAAACCAGCCGATGACAGGTCGTAAGCCCTGTAGGTGCCTTGATTTCCCGGTTCCCCTACAGTAAATATTCCAACTTCGTCTCTATTGAGATAAGTAAAAATCTGTTAAAAAAAGTTGAGGAATATTTATATTTGGGGAGTATGTTTGAACGGGATGGAAGACCTGATAAAGATATTGAAAGAAGAGTTATGGCAGGTAATAGAATAAACGGAGCACTCAGAACAGTATTGTCCGATCCAAGCATCTCAAAGGAAGCCAAAATTGCCATACATAATGCAATCATAGTGCCTACTTTGACGTATGCTAGTGAAACATGGACCTGGCAAAAGACACATGAAAGTAGAATAAATGCTGTAGAAATGAGATCACTAAGAATAGTATGTAATAGAACGATATATGATAGAATAAAAAATGAGGACATAAGGAGAGAATGCAAGATAAAGAAGGATATTATATGTAAAATGAAAGTGAATGCCTTGAGGTGGTTTGGACATATTGAAAGAATGAACGATGAACGACTGACCAAAAAAATAAACATGGGTGCAAGAGATGGAGTGAATAGCAGAGGTCGCCCCAGAAAGGGATGGCATGACCATGTGAATGATATTTTGAAAGAAGGAAACATAAAAAGTTTGAAAAATCGACGAGCATGTATGAGACGATGCATGGATGTAAAGGAAGCCAGAAATGTGTGCAAAAATAGAGAAGTATGGCGCCCGGTTCTCTCTGCTTACCCCGTAAGGGACATAGCGTGATGGTATGTATGTAAGGTCTTAATAAGTGCTGTATTAGTGTTGTTTTTTATATTTTAAGGTCTTAAAATATAAAATCCCAACATGGGGTTACCAAACGGGGGAAACTATTGTATAATTAACTACGTAAATTTTATACTAGTTGCATGTAACACATGAGATCCAACTGTCGATGGCGATATATGCATAATCAAAGAATACATACCAAACTATAAAAAACACAAATTAATAAATATTTGAAGATATTTTATTTTCTATGTAAAACATGTAGGTATGTTTGTCAGGATAGGATAGTATGGAGGTCAGTCTGTTTTTCATACACAGAATATGAAAACAGCATGATGGTATGTACGTATGTATGTTTGGAGATTTAAGTATCAAACTATTAAGTCTTCTTACATAATATTGTGTATAGGCGACTACCCATACAAATTGTATGAAGTGATGTCGTCACTAAATTCAATTTTTATAAAAATTGTTAAAAAAAATTTGAGATGTGCTAATACAATGCTAATATTTTTTTTGAAAATTAAATTATCTAGTTGGGGTGTTTCGGCTTTTTTCGATATTTTTTTTAAAAAATGGAAATATACGCAGTTAAACTCAGAAATTTATCATAAAAAAAATATTTTTCTTAATAAAAAATGTTTGAGAAACCCTGGAATTTTTTCGAAAAAACCAATTTAAGATTTTGTATTTGTCTATGTTTATACCAATTTCCAGCGTTCTAGCTTTTTCGGTTTCTGAGATATATGGAAAAATAAACCAAAATTTCAAAAGTTGGTAACCCCTGTCTGAAACAAAAATTCACAATTCTGAGTATAAAAGTTTTGTAGGCCTATAACTGTTTATATATTCTGAAAATGTGGGCTCTGTAAATTGAGCGGATCAAAAGTTATAAGGCGGGGACGGACACACACACACCACACACACACACACAAAACTCACATAAAATGTTCTACTCCGAATTCTGAGTAAATCCATGTATGGGAACATATATGCTGCGAGGCCTCTAGTTGGTGTTATTAGCATGCAAAAAGTCCACTACACCATACAAAATTTTCCTTCGTACACGCATCTTGGCTTAATAATGTCGATTCATTAAGAGAATTGAATTCTCATGAACGAATCGACAGTTGGATAAAAAAAAACAAGATCATTATAATTTGATGTAACAAAACCTGAAGAAGATTTTGGAGGGACCACATAAAGAGGATGGATGAGCAGCAGATGGACCACAGCTTCCAAAGAGTAACTTTTTGAAGGAAAACTTGATCCACGATCTATATAGAGAGAAATCAAATAGGTTTTCTTTTGTGTTTATCTTAAAACCGCTTAAAATATTAGGTACTTTCGATTGCACAACAGTTAGGGTAGCTGTATTACGCAAGATGGCGCAACGCATTAAGTCAAGAGTTTATTAAAATAATAAAAAAAAACGTAATACCGAGTAACAATAATGATAATAAAAAATATATATTTAATAATAAATTACAATTGTGATAGTACTTACCTAGGCAAGTCTAAAGTTCTAGTCTGTTTATTGTCTCTGAGTTACGAAATATTATTGTAAATTGTAAAGCAATAGGTAATAGTTTGTTGTATTCCCCGCTAGGCGGTGCTTGGTGTAACACTTGTGTAGCCGAGCGTTACGCTGGCTGGACATTTTACTTTCATTTTGTTCATACAACTACCACGTGACGTCTCGATT
Source organism: Molanna angustata (assembly GCA_963576475.1). Taxonomy (NCBI): domain Eukaryota; kingdom Metazoa; phylum Arthropoda; class Insecta; order Trichoptera; family Molannidae; genus Molanna; species Molanna angustata. The sequence goes on from OY754979.1 coordinate 31,124,428, forward strand.
AACGCCTTTGGATAACTCAGGAAAATTAAAACAATCTGTTCAATACGCAACACCTAACCTATCGTAAATCGATAAGATCTATCTGAATTTATATTAGCTGTCTTGATTCAACTACGAGCAGCTGAACGTACTACACTGTCAGTGTTTTTTAATAAATTAAATTAATATTTTGAAGTGGAATTTCCGTGTAGAATATTTAGCAAGCAAGATTAGAAGTTCGATACATCTTACATAGAGCATAATATACTATATTATGCTCTATGTAATTCAGTTATAGGATATGGAATAATAGGATGGGGTGGAACATATAAATCAATTCTCGACCCACTGGAAAAAGGGCAAAACGCAGTTCTGAGAGCAATTTTGAAGAAGCCATTTAGATATCCGAGTGATTTGTTATTCAGGGAATTCGGTGTTTTGGATGTGCGACAACTCTTTGTGCAAAGGTTAATTATTTATGTGCACAAGCGTTTAAATTCAGAATTTACAGTGAGAAACAGTATACATGGAACAAGATGTGGAAGCAGGGGATTGTTAAATATAGGGAAAGTCCGTAAGACGTACGCCCAAAAACACTAGGTACTCCTTTCTTGGTCCGAAAATTTACAATACCTTACCTAGCGTTTGCCACACAAAGAGTGTGAATGTTCTGAAAAAGTATGTAAATAGGTGGTTGCTGAGTATAGGTCGATCGCAATCAGAATATAAGTTAACAAACATACTTATTTAGGAAATGTTTTAGTTCTGCTGTCTTGCCTGCTGTCATTCTTTTCCATAATGCTTTATTTTATTTTATATTTTGTTAATGCTCTTGTATTTATATTTTGTCAAGGCTTTTATGCTTTATTTTACATTTTGTTAATGTAAAAATGTTTTTCTTCTTGTATCTTATATTGATGTTTATGTTCTTTTTTAATTCAATCGATTGAAATTTCTATCGCATGATGTAAAAGCGTAGTGAAAATACATTGATATTGTCCTTACTTAAAACAAGAATTATTCCTAGTTAGATAGACATAGGTAAAGTGATGTAATGATGGCAATCAGGGAGCACCCATGGTTTTTTTATTATTATTATTATTTTTGTTTATCATGTTTTTTGTTTTGTATATTTTTTTGTTTGTTTTTATATAAATACTGAGTGGTCTCTGTGATGTATTGTTTCTGTAAGTTTTCTTTTCTTGTGTTAAATAAATATATTATTATTATTATTAATATGAAAGTCGGTGTCGACAGGTATTTCGACCTACGAGGGAATTATCGAAACTATCGCCAATGTAAAATAAATACAAAATATACAATATATGTTTTCTTTTCAATATATTGTGCCACAAAGGAATAACTGTCAAGTATGAAGATATTTACTTTTAATTTATAACAGCATTTCAACTTTATAGAATTTCGCAATTTCCTATCCCCACTCCATAAGCAACGTTTCAGAGCTGGTAGCTCTATTAGTCCCCGGAGAAGCTGCTCATCAGACAAAACAAGGAACTATTATCAAGCATATTATCAAATAAATAACACTATAAACAGATTAAGAAAGCTTATTTACATATTTATTAACCTTAGAAACATTCTCAATTTCAAATTACTTAAAAATGTGTATTACGCTTTCGCCCATTCAATAATGCAATATGGCATTGTTGCATGGGGGGGGGGCGTATAAAACATCCATGTTGCCTCTAGAAATTACACAAAGGTTGATAATAAAAATTATAAATACCATCTGACTACCCAACTTTGCAACTATTTCATGATTTTCAAGTGCCATCTTTTAAAAATATTTATAAAAAAAATGTGCTATTTCAAATACATAAGGACATTGGAAGGTCGCACCATGCCTTTGTACGTGTGGCGAGTGATAGACATAATATAGTGGGTCAACTGTGTACCCCATTAACACATACATACACAACACACCACTACTACACGTACAATGGGGTGGTGTGGTTCAACCAACTTGAAACAGATTTGAGACTGGCAATTGAACATAATGATTTTAAAAGAAAAATAAAGAATAAATTAAACTTATTATTTGACTAATATGTAAATTATATTAACTTCTTTTTGTATAGATAATAATTATGTATGTATAATTTTTTGTGTATTCTGTATTAAATTGTCTCCTTTACACACGAGTGCTTGCACTCTAGTAAAGGGAAATATGTTTTGTCTTACTGTGCATATTTTCTATATAGTTTGTTTGTTTTATATTTTGTATATGTTATTGTGAACTTAATAAAAAAAAATATTTCATGACACTACCACTAAGAGTCCAACAATAAACGTGGAGGCCCGCAAGTCATGGCGAGGTTCTCCTGTCCCATCAGCGTTCGGTAACAGGCGACTCGACAGCGAGTCTTCACCACCCATTGACAGTACTTTCAGTTCTTCGATTTCCACGCCGAACGGGACATGGCGGGGGGCTCCTCCACCCCTTAATACTCGTGTATGCGATTTACAGGTACCTCACCACATTTACATTACTTCAGTTCTTCGATTTCCACACCACGTGAATGATGTGGGCTAAATCCTCGCCGCGTGTGACGAGTCACCATCGGGCGAGACATTAAGGCGTCTGCCCTGATCTTCCATAGGTAAGAATTGAAGGGGGCACCGACCTTTTGCCCAGAATCCTAGGATGGGGCTGCGGCCACCCCCAAATTTACTGGTTAGGCTCCAATGGCCACAACCTAGCCCCAACTCCTAGATCAGTGTTTTTGTTGCATTTAATTTTGATGTTTTAAATAATTTAAAATTTACGTCGATTCTTCTGAGGATGTGCGTAAATCAGCGAACACCGTAAAAGAAAGAAAAACAGAATTATAACACAATATACAATGTTACTCGCTCACGCGATTCGCAATAATGACTACATACAAACCGTACCAATATATTCTTCCAAAAAGTTTGGATAAAACAGGTTGGTAGGTTAGCATGTAGTTATTATTGTGAGCGAGTTGCATTATTTATTTATTTATTTATTTATATATTATTTTTCGGGCAACTAACAGGTACTATGTCAAATATTAATTTAACACGCACCCAATAACAAGTTGCCACATTCTGGAGACTTACGATATTAATCGTCTCACAGATCCAGACTGAAAACACAATTAAAAACTGTGTCTCCACCGGGAATCGAACCCGGGACCTTTGGATCAGTAGTCAGATACCCAACCAACTGAGCCACGAAGGCCGACAAATATTATATTGTATATAAATAAATATTATATGTATTGTGATAGAATTTAACAAGCATATCAATATAACTTGACTTAACCCAAAGTGAGAGGAGATACTTTGAGTTTTAAGTTAAAAGTTTTGACAGATTTGACCAAAGAAATTCTTAAGTTAGTATTTAGCCTTATTACTTAGAAAAGTTTTCGTACATCCTACATTGCAAAAAATGTATTAAAATATTATTAATACTTGTTACGAAACAAATATCTGCAGAATCATTGATCCATTTAAAGAAAATATTTCTTTAAATGAAGTAAAAACGATATCGTTCACTGCACAGTATATACACAATCTTAGTATTGACAATCAACTCTTGGTGTACCTAATATAAAAAACGTCACGTTTTGAATAAAGTATGAGGTTCAAATTAACCTTCCAGTGACTGCGAATAAAGTAATATCTTACTGTATCACGGCGGTTATAATCACCCCCAAGAGATGTTACATATGTTACAGGCCCTGAGATGTTTAATATAAAACTAAAGCTTCTTCTTCATGGTCAATACTAGGATTGGTTTTTACCATAGCATCAAGCTCTCCATCTTTCGACATATATCCGTTGTCTACCAGCCACTTCATCTCTTGGTAGCTGCCACAGCGCACATCACTGATCGTCTATTTAACCGTCTCTAGGGCGACCTCTATAGTTTCTGCCCTCCGAAATTCCTACGGCGATAGAAACCATTTGGATCATTGTTGCGTAACCCTCTTTAGGAGTTGTCTCGTTTCTCTTTGTTGACTCTTCTCAGTACCACGTCGTTTGGAATGTGGTCTGACCAATGGATATAAGCCATGCGCCTGTAGCACCACATTTCGAATGCAGCCAGACGTATTTCACGTATCGCTGCCATACAACAGCACACTTCATACAAGAGTTTTTAAAGCTCTTTCTAGCTTTAATAAAGATGATAGGAGATTCAAATATCATGATTTTTTTGTTGAAGGCAACTATGCCTGTTGAATTTTACTTATTATTTCTGCCTTAAAGAGGCCATCTTGATTTATTTTGCAGCCCAGGTATACATATTCTACTAAATGCTAACTAAATTCTACTGATTAGTAACAACAATAATTCTATCGATAACACAACTTCCTTACATAGAATTAATAAGCTAGCCCAGTAAATGAATTTTTTTAGGGAAAAAACCCAATGTTTGCGTATATGCAATTAAAAAATATATTCGATTTTCATACACATTGGTACATGTAGGTAAACAAGCCAAAAATGAAATAATATTTCTGGCGCAGTTCAGGAATGACATCTGTGCGAGACACCGTCACATCATTTACAAGGACTGTTGCTTTCATTGTTTACAAATAAATCAACTTCTCAATAGATGGCGTTACAAAACGGTTTCTTCGTTACTTCATAGATGGCAATAGTATAATTCCTTATTTTCTATATATATTCAATAGAACTTTCAAAAATTACATTGATAAGGGAACTCAATAAGAAGGCATAATTGTTGTAGGTACGTTGCGCAAGCGCATAAAGTGATCACGTAAACCAGGCGATGACAAGTCGTAAGCCCTGTAGGTGCCTTGAGTTTCTGGTTCTTCTATAATATCCCAACATCGTCTCAATTGAGATGTTAAAAAGTTTGTCAATAAAAAAAATAGTTGGAAAATGATAATAAACAACCTTCAGTAAATTTAATTGACCCAGGTAGTGACTTGAGTGTTGCGTGTTTAGTTTAAACACAATAACGATTGTGTTCAGAAAAGTATTACGTAATATTGGCCCAGAATTTTTATCTTGGCATAGTGAATGTATGGGAAAATTAAGGAAACTATTATAGTGCAGGTAGAAGTAGGTCTACCTGTATATATGTATATACCGCCACCATCCGTTATGTTTATATATGGACTGAAAATGATCTCTTTATAACAGCTCTTTATATCTTTGTAATTTTTTTTTAATTATAAATCAATCAATACGCATGGTAAAGTTTATAATCATGTGTACGATTGAAAGACGCGTGCCCTGAATCGAACACGTATTTGGAAAAGTTTGCGTTGTTAAACCGTGTGCATTTGGAGGACACGTGCCTTGAATTCAACTCGAGTTTTTAAGTGCGTTAGCGCAACAAACTATTTATTTATTTATTTATTTAAACACTTTATTGTACATTACTTAATAGCTAGTACAAATGGCGGACTTATTGCCTAATGGCAATTTCTTCCAGACAACCATCTGTGACAGTTATGAGAAAAAATGGTACATGTACAAAAAAGAAAATATATATAAAACCATAAACATATTACATTTAAATACAAGAAAATCAAACAAATCATAGATAACAATTAAACAAACCTGTTACAACACTATGGGAGGGAAGGGGAAAAAAGGAGAGGAGATATGACTAACTACAAGAATAGGGAAATAAATGGGAAGTAAGAGCGCGCGTTTTAATCTAGTTTTGAAGGTTCCTAACGTTGGTGCAGTTCTAATGTCAAGGGCCAAGTTGTTCCATAACCGGGCAGCATGGACAGTAAAAGATGATGAATAGAAAGCCGTGGCATGTGATGGGATGGCGAGGGTTCTCTCTTCTCTAGATCGAAGCGGGAGTCCATGAAAGGCCAGAGGTTGAAATCTTTCGGTCAGATATGATGGAGCATTAGGGTTGTTCAAAATGTTAAACAGAAGACAAAGAGTGTGTTGATCACGGCACAGACGGATAGGAAGCCATTTGAGTTCCTTGCGAAAAAATGATATGTGATCGTATTTGCGAAGATTAAATATGAAACGTATGCAGACGTTTTGTAATCGATCTAATTTGTTAAGAAGTTCCTGAGTAAGATCCAAATAGCAAATATCAGCATAATCGAGAATGGGGAGAAGGAGAGTTTGTGCGAGTTTTATTTTGATGTTGTTTGGAAGAAATTTTTGAAGTTTTTTGACAGAATGAATACTATAGAAAAGTTTTCTGCTGACTTCATTGACTTGTTCAGTCCAGGAAAGATGTTGATTGAAGAGAATTCCTAGATTTTTCACTGTTTTAAACTAGTGCCTGATTCGAAGCAGTACTTGTTAAATACGCCATCGGGAACATGTTATTTCACAATTTCCAAAAAAAATACTCCAAATACTTAAAAGATCACTTTCCACACGAGTTGGAATTATCTTTGTGATAATTTTTAGTAAAACACAAATTATGATTTATATTCGATATAATAATATTAGATCAATTAAGTAGAAGATAATTTTCAAGGTTTATAGATGAAAACATGCCGTATAAAGTACATAAGGTCAAGGATTTAACAGAAAGAAATGCTCTAAACTTAAAATATAAATCAAAATTATTAATTTTATCTCAATAAATATAATATCAATTTAACAATCTACGTCGTGAAAATGTAGTCAACAGCAACAAACGTCAGTGATGTAATTATACAACAAAAATGAATGATCGATAAAATTAAATATAAATATTATAATTTTATACTTAAATGTTTTATTTATAATATATGTCACGCAATAAAACATCCGATTCCGTAAAATAAAATCATACCTATAAATTATCCATTCGAAGTTTGATTATGTCTATAATGTATTTATTATACATTTGTCGTAGAGTTATATAAGATATTATGAAAGTTTTTCAATGAACATAACACGATAGAGTAAACGAGTGGGTTGTGGCCAACGCGATACTCCTCACTTCCAAATACTCCACAAATTAATTCAAATTTTGTATGGAAAATTTTTAAGCAATTTCATGAAATGAGTTTGTTAAATTATTGCACTTGCTGATTATTCTTTTTGCACCATGGTGCCGAGATTGCTAATCTACAGGGCTCCATGAGCTACTCTTCATGCCATGCATTGTTTTTTTTTTGTTTTTGTTCATTCTAGCGTTCTGCGAATGGGCCGTTGACAGTTCCCATATGCGGAGCGGGTGGTTGTTAAATTATTTTTAATTTAAATATTTTATTATGAAAACTTAATAATACTTCCATGCTTTATTATCAAAGTGATGTGCTTTTTTAATCAACCAGTTGATTATGGCCTTGTAAGCCGAAATAGTCGTCGGAAGTCAAATAAATTCGTTGTGGAATATATATGTGTTCATACTTATCATAGTTATATACAAATTTGTAAAATTTTAAAAGAATCAAAATCGATAAAATAGAATAAACACACCGTATAAACACATCTCATCATGATACCTACTAGTTGATAATCTGCAATAATAAATAACCAAAATAATTGCGAATTCAAAACTCCCTATTATATCCCCTTGGAGTAGTGAGGATTAAAAACTAACATACATACAGGTGTAGTCACTCAAATATCCATTTTTTGTAAAAGCCCTTCAAATGGGCGTTGAAGGAATAAAATACATAAATAAATAAAAGAAATTCACTCCAAAGATAGTGAAAAAGGTCCTGGTTGAAATTATTTAAAACTAGTTGCATGTAACACATGAGATCCAACTGTCGATAGCGATAGTATGTATAGTTGAAGAATAAGTACCAAACTATAAACCCATAAATACAAATTATTTATTATTTTATGATATTTGGTTTTCTATACAACACATGTACCTAGGTAGTTAAGATAGGATAGTATGGAGGTCTGTCTTTTTTTCCTACCCGGAATATGAAAACAGCATGGTGGTATATATTGTATGTTTGGAGATGAAGTATCAAACTATTAAGTCTTCTTTGATATTGTGTATAGGTGACTGCCATACAAATTGTATGAAGCGATGTCGTCACTAAATTCAATTTTTATGAAAATTGTTAAAAAAAATTTGAGATGTACTACTACAATGTTAATATTTTTTATAGAAAATTAAATCTAGTTGTGGTGTTTCGGCTTTTTTCGATATTTAAAAAAAAAATTGAAATATAGGCAGTTACACTCACAAATTTATCATAAAAAAATATTTTTCTTAATAAAAAATGTTTGAGAAACCCTGAAATTTTTATGATAAAACTAATTTGAGATTTTTTATTTTTCTATGCTTTTACCAATTTTCAGCGTACTAGCTTTTATGGTTTCTGAGACACAAAATAAACCAAAATTTCAAAAGTTGATAACCCCTGTTTGAAACAAAAATTCACACTTCTGAGTATAAAAGTTTTGTAATCCTATAATTGTTTATATATTCTGAAAATTTGGGCTCTGTAAATTGAGCGGATCAAAAGTTATAAGGCGGGGACGGACACACAGACACACACACAAAACTCACATAAAATGTTCTACTCCGAATTCTGAGTAAATCCATGTACGGGAACATATATGCTGCGAGGCCTCTAGTTGGTGTTATTAGCATGCAAAAAGTCCACTACGCCATACAAAATGTTCCTTCGTACACGCATCTTGGCTTAATAATGTCGATTCATTAAGAGAATTGAATTCTCACGAATCGACAGTTGGATAATGTTATTTGACAGATGGATATTGAGGCATGGGTAACGTATTTTATTTTATTTTTATATTAGGTACTAATCGGACAACTAACATGTACTATGTCAAATTTTAATTTAAACCGCACCCTATTACAAGTTGCCATATTCTGGAAACTTACGATATTAATCGTCTCACAGATCCAGACCGATACCCGGTCTCCACCGGATACGAACCCGGGATATTTTAGATCAACAGCCAGATACCTAACCAACTGAGCCACGAAGGCCGACAAAGAGTATAGAGTAACACATGTTTTACAATTCTAAATATTATTTTGTAAAACGTCAAAAGTGTTAGGAAAGCAACAGGATTGCTTAAGGTATCCTAAAAAATCTTTAATAATATCAGCTGCATTGTCCATTTTGAATTTGTTGGTTGGAGTAGTAGTCGAATGTATTTAGTTAGTGAGTATATATCAGAAAGGCGAACGGTCAATTATTAGGTGGTGTCCCAGTTTATATTTTTAATCTGGCCTGACCCTTCCTCGGTAGTTCTGGCATCTACTCTTATAACCCAGATGAAGATGATGCGATCACAGCATCCAAAACAGTGATGCACACAATGTAGACAACTAATGCAGTCAATTGAATGTATATTTTCTGATTTTGAGAGAAATACATTACTTAACATATTACAGATTTAAAAGATTCTTCATCACATGAAGCAAATATCTAAGTGGAGAGATCGAGTGGTTGGTGCAGACCAATCTTCGGATTGTGATGCAGAAGAAGAATAAAGAAACTGTTACCAATTGTATCCTGTCTTTAATAGTTAAATGAAATTATCGGCTATTAATCGGCACAACAATTTGTGTTTTCAGTATGAATCTGTGAGACGATAAAAATATCACATGTGCGTGTTAAATTAATATTAATTTGACATGACAGTTACCCGAGAAACAATACAAAAAACCAGCTGATGACAGGTCGTGGGCCCTGTAGGTGCCTTGAGTTCCTGGTTCTTCTATAATATCCCAACTTCGTCTATATTGAAATGTTAAAAAGTTTTTATCAATTAAAATATCATTTGACTCCCGACAGGGAAAAAATCTAATGTTTGCGTATATGCAATTAAAAAATATTCGATTTACAATACAAAATATTGTCTGAAAAACCCTCTGTGGAAGAGGCGGTCGCTTTTGAACTGATCGTAGCAAACAACTCACTCGTGGTGATTTCCTTATATACGTTATTTACAAAGTGAAATGCTGTAAATAAAATCAATTTAATTTGTAAATCGAGGTATCAGGAGACAATGAGTGAAAAAAGGTTGAATACCTTTTGACCACCCAAACAGTCAACACAAACATACAATTTAGCCAACTGCATCTACACTGATATAATAATATTATTATTATAGTATTGTGAGCATACTATATACATAAACAATAACAGTTAAAAAGTAAAAAATACCTATTATAAAAAGGTTGGGGCCATCCTGAAATTCGTCACACAAACCGGCCATTTTTATAACAATACGAAAGAAATCAAAGTATCAGGATAACATAAAATTGCTTTGGTGTAAATATGTATGAATAGGTACATGTAATCATAATATTATTGATAGTAATCATGTATATAATATTATAATATGCGTTGATAACGACAAATTGATTGATATGAAAGTAATCAAAAGAGAACTTTGTACATGATTCAAATAAAATTACCAAGGCACCATGTCTAAAATTTTCAAATGATAATTTCGTCCAATCAAACAGTACCTTCAGCCCAAAGAAGCAAGATTCGTAGAGAAGCAAGGAATCGAACCCTGGAATTACTCGTATTCGTTGGTTATCCAGCTGTCGATTTGTTCAAGAGAATCTATGAATCGATAGTATTAACTTTAGTTGGTATGGAATAGTCGACTTTTGCATAGTTTTTCCAACTTTGAAGTCAAAAAGTACCAACTTATGTAGAGGCTCCGCAACATATTATGTTAAATATTAGTATGAACTCAGAATTAGGAGTAGAACATTATTTAGTGTGTGTGTGCCTTATCCGACTTTGATCCGCTTGATGCACAAAGCCCAAAATTGTTGGCCTACAAATTTGTATACTTTTCAATTTACATTTTTTTTCCAGTCACGGGAAATCAACTTTTTATTTTAAATTTCCTAATATTTAAAAAAAACAATATAATCTAGAACGCTGTAAATATGAAAAAATATGGAGAACTTCAACATTTCAAACCCTTTTTTTTCATTTCCAGGGTATTTCAAAATTTCTTAATGTATATTTCCATTTTTTGTAAAAATATCGAAATACGCCGAAACAACCCATCTAGATAATTTAAATTTCAAAAAGTGCCTTGCACAAAACGCGTCGATAGTCAAATAAATTTCAATATTTATTTATTTATTTATTAATAAAAATTAACAATATCATTTATTACATATCATTATTATTTGAAAGTTTTTTCAAAATTGAATTGATAGGGATCTCATTAAAAAGGCATAATTGGTGAACGTTGCGCAAGCGCATAAAGTGATCACGTAAACCAGCCGATGACAGGTCGTAAGCCCTGTAGGTGCCTTGATTTCCCGGTTCTCCTACAGTAAATATTCCAACTTCGTCTCTATTGAGATAATTAAAAATCTGTTAAAAAATGACATCGTTTCATATAAAATCATCGTATGTCAAAATACCTACATAATATCAACGAGAAATTTCTAGTTTGATACTTAATATTCATACAATCATACATACCATCAAGCTATTTATCTATTCAGGGTATGAAAAAATGATTGAACTCCACACTATCCTATCCTCACATAAATATGTTGTATAGTAAAACAAAACATCTTTATATATATTCAGTAATTTGGATAATATTATTTCTAATTCTTGATGGAATTCCTTTATCAATTATATTAAATTACTTTCAATAAGTAAATTAATCTCATTTTTTACTTTTTTCCACTTAAAAATATATATGACCGCTGACGCATTTCGCATAAATTGAATTTGGAAAGTTTGGTACGTATTCTTCAAATATTACATACTATCGCCATAGATAATTGGGTTTCATGTGTTACATGCAACTAGTACATAACTAAAAAGTAAAAATACTATAAAACATTTGTGTGATTTAAGAAAAAAAATAACAGGATAACATGTTTCATAAAGGATCAAATTAGTGGGTACTAAAATTCCACGATCACGATTTATCTCTTTTGAAAATAAGAGTGTATTTTGGCGCCAAATGCAACCAAGCTATGGGCGCATAATGAATGACAGTCGCTTGGCATTCAGAAGTGTTATGATCTGGATGTATCAGGAGAGTATGTTAACGATAAGATAAATGAATAAATATTATTATTAGGTAGGTATGTACCTAACTAAAAGAGATTCCGGTGTTGGAGTGAGACAGCTGACTATCAAGTCGGCATGTGCGACCTAGATACAGATACACTATACTGCACAAATAGATGCCCTATCTTGCTACCGTGCCCTTTAAACAGATCACCATCGTTTGAAGATGAAATGGGACAGAGATAAAAAAAATCGTGTAAGTATAATAAAATAAAAAAATACGCTAAGAAGGTTATATATTTGAAGCTTATCATTTTCAGCGTTGAAGTAAGACTTAAGTAGGAACATAGTGTTTTATGCCTAATTAATTTTTATTCGTAAACCGGATCATCCTCTGATGCCCTGTCAGGAACCCCTAATACTAATCCAACTGTCGATTTGTTCAAGAGAATTTTCTTCTCTTAACATACCGACAAAGTGTCAAGCCCAGATACTCGAGATTTGTATGCAGGGTCTATATTTGTCACGGTTTTTCCAACTTTGAAGTCAATAAACACCTACTTGAGGCTTTGCAGCATATATGTTCTACATATTATATGGATTTACTTAGAATTCGGAGTAGAACATTTAGTGTGTCTGTGTGTCTGTGTGTCTGTCCTTCCTTATAAATTTTGATCAGATCAATTTACAGAGCCCAAAAGTTCAGAATATATAGATAGTTATAGGCTTACAAAACTTTTATACTCAGAATTTTGAATTTTTGCTTCATTCAGGGGTTATCAACTTTAGAATTTTTGGTTTATTTTTCCATATATCTCAGATTGGTAAAAACATAGACAAATACAAAATCAGAGTTTCTCAAACATTTTTTATTAAGAAAAATATTTTTTTATGATAAATTTATGAGTTTAACTGCCTATATTTCCAATTTTTTAAAAAATATCAAAAAAAGCCGAAACACCCCAAATAGATAAGGCAGTATACGCTACACAATAACTACAATTTGATACTTAATCTCCAAACATACGTACATACCATCATGCTGTTTTCATATTCTGGGTAAGAAAAAAGGACTGACCTCCATACAATCCTATCTTGAATTACATATCTACAATGTTTTGTATAGAAAATAAAATTAAAATACTCAATTATACTATTATATAAGAAAAGCTATGTTTCCAAATTTCAACCTTAAAAACTGTTGATTAAAAATGTCTACTAAAAAGATGTATTATATTGTTCTAAACAAAATTTAATAATACTAATCTAAAGTAATAAAGCAATCAAAATGTTAGTGTCTGTGTGTGTGTGTGTGTGTGTGTGTGTGTGTGTGTGTGTGTGTGTGTGTGTGTATGTGTGTGTGTGTGTGTGTGTGTGTGTGTGTGTGTGTGTGTGTGTGTGTGTGTGTGTTTGTCTCACGCCTTCTGAAAAACCAAGAGCATCTAAAAATCTAATTTATGTGCGAACGTGTACTTGTATAACTGATGCAGTGTCACGCTAAAAATAATGCGATAAAAATGCTGAATATTAAAAATATTTCAATAATTATTTTTTTCATACAAAATTTTCCAAGTCGTATCTGTCAAAAAAGTGTACATTTTGCACGCAAATATCTGTTAGTTTAAAAGTTAGAAGTACGTATTTACACGAAAAAAATTTACTTTCAAGTATACCTTAGCGTTTAAGTGAAAACCATGGTGAATATTTTGTATAATTATAATGTTTAACTTATTTTTAAAGTAAGCGTTTTGTACATAAATGCCGCCATTTTAATATCTTTTCATACAATATTTCATTTTCCTACCGAATGAATATGTTCTTGAAAATAATAAACCTTTGAAATAAATATAATTATGAAATAATAAAATGAAACACAAGACATTACAGCAAGTTTTAAGACGTATATTGTAAAAGTCTGTTAATTATTAGTAAAGATATAGGCATAATAAAATTGCATAATTTGTATATAATATTTGATATTTCGGTCAATTTTCATTTTTATGGCATCGAAAAAACCAATGTAGGTACCTACATATTATTATTCAAAAAATGTCTACAAACCATTTGATATTTTTTACATGTTCTATGGTTACTATGGTAACGGACACATTCTGATATTCAAATAAAATTTGTTATAAATCGAATTCGAATTAATTTAGAACATCATTGTAGGTAGGTACCTACATACCTAATTCTACTTAAAAACCAACAATATACTAATTTCGTATAGGAAAATTATTAAACTATCTAAGGTTAACTACAATACACATGTCATTCAATCTACAAACTATTTCCTATAGTGAAATTCTTCTTTTATTTAAGTAGACCTTTGGGTGATTTTTTATACAAACTATTTATTGGAGTTTAATTCATCTTCCTCTTCTTTTGTGAAGTCATTTGGGACAGTTCATAAATAAACTATTTCCTATAGTCCATTTTTTCTTTTTCTTAATTTATGTAGACTTGGGTGAATTTTTATACAAACTATTTCCTAAAGTCTAATTCATCTTCTTCCTCTTCTTTTATGTAGCCCTTTGGGTGAGTTTTTATACAAACTTATTCCTATTATCTAATTCTTTTTCTTCTTATTTTATGTAGACCTCTGGGCCAGTTTTGATACCAACTATTTCTTTTAACGTATTTCTTCTTTTTCTAATTTTATGTAGACCTTTGTTGAATTTTGTATAAACTAACTTCCTATAGTCTAATTTTTCCTCTTTTATGTAGACCAAGGGAGAGTTTTCATGCAAACTTTTCCTTTAGTCTAATTCTTTTTCGTTTTCTTTTATGTTGACCTTTGCGTTAGTTTTTATACAATCTATTTCCTGGCGTATAATTATTCTTCTAATATGTAGACCTTTGGGTCAGTTTTTATATTAACTACTTTCTATAGTCTAATTCTTCTTTTTCTTATTTTTTGTAGATCTTTTGGTTAGTTTTTATACAAATTATTTTCTTTAGTCTAATTCTTCGTTTTCTTATTTAATGTAGACGTTGGGTGAATTTTATATAAAATATTTCCTATATTTCAATTCATCTTCTTCTTCTTTTATGAAGACCATTTGGTCAGTTTTTTATATAGTACATTTACTATTGTGTAATTCTTCTATTGCATCTTTTGTGTAGACCATTGGGTCAGTTTTTATTACAAACTATTTGTTATAGTCATACTTTTTTTTTTTTTCATTTAGTCTTTTGGGTTAGTTTTAAGTCTTATAGTCTATTGTATAGAAATATTATAAACAACATGCACACTTGACGAAAATACATAAAACGAATGGGATGTGACCATCACTAGAATCTTCTCAATACTTTTTTCAATCGAAATTTACACCATTTACAATATAAATTTACAATATATCATCATATATTGCTTAATTTTCAATAAATACATATTTGATTTTGATGACAATATAATAAAAAATCGGGGTTGTGGCCATTACTGGACTCTTCACAACGTTTATATTCAAATTAAAAACTATTTAAGTCTTCTTCTGTAATGTAGATCAGTTTTATTGTGCAAAAATATAATAATCTATAGGTATGCACACTTGACGAAAAATATAAAAACGAATGGGATGTGACCAACTAAATATTTAAAACACATTTGCGTTCGATGACAATATATAAAAATAGGGGTTGTGGCCAAATCCAAACTCTTTACAACGTTGTCCCTTTATAATCAGTCATATTTAAAACCATTAACCATAGTCCATGCGTGCAGAAATTGTATGTACCTACTTATATATAAAAACAAATGGGTTGTGGCCATCACTTGAACATTTTACATCGCTTAATTCAATTAAATTTCAAACTACTTTTCATACTACGAATTAGCAAATATTTTTTGTGACAATATTATATAAACGATTGCTTATTCCTTCACTAATTTACATTCTTGGCCAACGGCGGGACATAAAAGCTAGTAAATAATAATTCGATACATAAAAATTTGTCAATGACAAAATGATAATATATTTATTTATTCAATGATATCTAGTCACCCCAATAAGAATTGGTTGGTGAGATGTGATATGTAGTTAATGTCAATAATATATCTGTCTATTCAGAATGCCCTACTGACTCGTCACTATAACCTACAAACATCACATACATTCATACACACCTCCCTTCCTCCTTCCATTCCTTTACATTCCCTTTCCTATCCTTGGATGGGCCCATGACGTCAGATAAAATACACTCTCTGATTGTTAGTACTATTAACTATAGGAACAATCTTCACTGGGCAATAATGATCAAGAATGAGGACAACACTTCCTTGGAAATTATAGATCACTTCTCAATTTACAGAGAAAACATTATACTTATTTATTTGTTTAAACTTTATTACAATGTTATTAACAACGTACATAATTGTCGATGTAATTAACAGTCCAGTTTGTGAATGTGGTCAGGAGGAGGAGACTCTTGACCATTTATGTATTTTTCAATATCTTCAACCGTATATCTTCCAACAATTCATTTTATTTTAATCTTTTTAAAATAACTCGCATATCCCCAATCAATATGTATATTCAAATTTTAAATTAATAAACATATTACTTAATTTCATAAAGTCAAACAACATCCAACTTTAATTAATTTAATTTCAACAAATTTCACAAAATTATGATATTTTCAGCAAGGCATAAAGCACTCTCTCTAGGGTGAATTGCCAGTAAACAAAAAAAACTTTAGTACCTTATACATAAAAATGTTAGAGTATTTATACAGTATTTATTTATTTATTATAACAACGTGAAGTCTCTAAAGTTAATTTGGTGCAATAGTATTAAGCGACTCAAAAAACAAAAAAGAATATAATAATAATAATAACACTGATAAAAGCAATGAGGGAAGGAAGGAAGGGGAGGATATGAAGGAATATTCAGGAAATATTTAACAGTTTTTTTTTTGTTTTCTTTTAAATATTTGAACCTATGGTATTTTTGGTCAAATTTTTAACATCTCAATATAGAAGAAGTTGGAATATTATAGAAGAACCAGGAACCCAAGGCACCTACAGGGCTTACGACCTGTCATCGACTGGTTTACGTGATCACTTTATGCGCTTGCGCAACGTTCCACAATTATGCCTTCTTATTGAGTTCCCTTATCCATGCAATTTTGAAAGTTCTATATATTTTAATAATGAGATACCTACAGGTCGTTTGAAAATAAGACATATTTACCATTGGGTCATTCCATGGTGACGGGTGTGACATTTCAACTTTTTCTTTTAAGTATTTTTAATATAAATTGTGCAAATAATGATAATTTCTTTATGGTCACATTTGTAATACTATGGAAAAAATGTTATTTAAATATTGTTTCGTTCAAAATGTTTATAGTCTTTATGTTTGAAGCTATTGTATCGCTGTGACGGGTGTGACGAGCACGCAAACAAAACTTGTAGAGGGATGAATGTTTTGCCTTCGTTTAGCAAATTGAAACAGCTTGTAGAAGAAAAAACATACTGGTGCCTAAGAATACTAATTTCTTGACAATATCCAACTACAAATTTTGTGTAGATAATTTTTATTTACTAGTTATGATCAGGAATATGTTGTGACGGGTGTGACTACAGCACTACAGTTTGTGACGGGTGTGACAAGTTGAAAAATCGATGATACTCTGGTCAGTTTTATGCAACATACATCTTTTATTTATCAAAAATATTCAAAGGGGATGGAAATTTGTAAATAAAAATCATTATAAGGGAATTTTAAGCCATTATTTAGCTTCATCAGTATCAGAGCTATCATAGACATCTTCATATAAAAGTTTATCTTTAAAGAGTAGCGATTTCTCTTTTGGGATGGTGCCTGTCAATCCACTAGATATCCAATTTCCTCGAAAAAAGTGATTTTTCTGTACATTATGCAACATATTTAAGTTGTCCCACCGCACCATTAACCTATCTTTGCAATTTTCATCATGTCAATGCTGCTTGCAAACAAATAAATTACACCTTTTGGGTTTGAAGACAAGTAATTATAACAGTCCCATGCTGTGTTTATAAAGTCTGGCGAGATCTGATCGCATTCCACAATCGACGTTTAGCAGTGGCACCCAACCCATCAACAGCCCCTTTGGCATGGCTGGTAGCAAAAAGTGACCATTAGGAAAAGTCGCAGTCACCTACCCCACTCCATTGGGAACGTTATAGAAACATGCGTTCTGTTCATCCCCGGAGCGGCTGCTCTCCGGACGAAACAATAACTATTATCATGCATATTTCATACCACTACCACTAAGAGTCGTCCAACCACAATCGTGGAGGCCCGTCAATCTCGGCGAGGGTTACCCTCCCGACAACGCCACGGTACACTAGACTATCACAGGGAGTCTTCGCTACACCTGTAGTACGTTACAGTTCTTCGATTTCCACACCAGGCGCAGCGTCGGCTGCACCTGTCTCATCATGGCGGGCTACTGCCGAGTGGGTCGTGCCCACCAATCATCACGGGGGAGCCCCCCATGTTGCTCATGTTGGCGAATTTCAGGTACACCACCTAACAGTACTTTCAGTTCTTCGATTTCCATGGCTCAGTGATGCAGACTTAGTCATTGCCACCAACCTGTTGCCCATAATCCTAGCGTGGGGCCGAGGCCACCCCCAACTTTACTGGCTAGGCCCCCATGGCCACAACCTATTATAACGACCAGTCTATTTTTTCTTTTTCTAAGAACAAACGCCATTTTTCAGGGTTGCTTTTCAACTTTTCTCTGCTCTTTCTCGTCCTAGAAGCAGCCTCTATCCTGAATAAAAATAACCATGTAACCACCAGCATGCAAGTATAAAAGGCCTATAATAAATAACAACTTAATCCAGCACAGAAGAAACAAATATATTATTTCATTATTTTGGTCACACCCGTCACATGTCATATGTGACGGGTGTGACCAAAATAAGGAAGCCCATCTCAAGCAAGGAATGATTAAAAAACGCGTTGAAACAATTACAATGTATTCCCTTGTAACATATCCTCACTTTCGTAAGTTATTTTATTTGTTGCAAGCTGTATTGTCTTCACAACAAAACTTTTGTATTTATTTCGTGACGGGTGTGACACAAAAACACTAGGAACTTTGATTGACAATTAATCATTGATTACTTACCCAAAATTCTTAAATTTTACACATTACACAAACAAAATACCGGTAAATTTAACGACAGAGAAATAAAAACAAAGAGAACCATAGATTCAGTAAATCAGTGTTGTCAACATTCGCACGAAAAATCTTGTACAAAGCAATTCGTGGTAGAGTGAAACTACAAGCATAAAAAAGTCAATTTATTATTAAAATAATGAAATTTCAGCTTTTGTTCCTGAAAGTTGGACATATCTAATTCAGTATAAGATGCAACAGAGATCTTGATTATTTTATTTATTTTTATGTTATGTGGTATCGATTACCGTGGAATCGACCCATTGTCATCTATGAATAAATAATAATAATAATGAACACTTCCTTGCACATTGTGCAAGTGGCGAGTTTATTGCCGTATGGCAATTTCTTCCAACTAACCAGTGTTTCCAGCCCACAGAAACAATATTTGCGTGAGAAACAAATTTAAATAAATTTCTCCTTTGCTGGGACTCGAGCCCAGGACGCCCGCACAGAAACCAAACGGCTTACCAACTGTGCCACGGCGGTCGGCTAAGTAACGAAGAAACCTTTTTTGTAACGCCATCTATTGAGGAATTGTTTTTTTTTTGTAAACAATGAAAGTATCAATCCTTATATACGAGGTGACAGTGTTCTCGCACAGATGACACCCCTGAACTGCACCAGAAAAATTATTTCATTTTTGGGTTAATTTACCTACTAGTACCAATTTATTTATTTATTTATTTTATTTAATATTGCTTCTCGGGCAACTAACAGGTACTATGTCAAATATTAATTTAACCCGCACCCAATAACAAGTTGCCACATTCTGGAAACTTACGATATTAATCGTCTCACAGATCCAGACTGAAAACACAATTAAAACTATGTCTCCACCGGGAATCGAACCCGTAATGTGTATGTAAATATTTTATCCTTGGTTCCTACATAAAGTATTTACAAATAAAACAAAACAAAATAAAAATATAAATAATTTTTAAAAAATATATTTTTCAACTTTGCTCTTACATAAAAAAATATTGGATTAATATAAATTATATGAAAACAGAACAATTACATACGAAGATATTTCTTTGGAAAAGAATGATTTGCTCACAATTTACATAAAAAATTAAATTGTAGAATTGATAAAATGATTTGTTTGAGTCAATCACAAATATACAATATCCGATTATCATACATATCCAACACAAATCTTGTAAAACATAACAAATAGAAAAAGGTTTGCATTAATGAATGCAACTTTGAAAATACGTGTGAGTACCTAATACAATCCATTTTATTACCACTTTTGTATATTGATAAATGTTTGAGACTATTTATTGATGTAAACACTTAAATGACTTATTTAAGATGAAGTCTTTAGAAACTAGAATATGCTTAGACTGCATAAAATGCACTGCTTACAAAATATACACATTAATTTGCCATATTAAAGACAGACACGAGAGATTGGACGACGCAGCCTCTCTATAAACTATCAACATGTATAGATAATTGCAGATGATCTTTAGAGAAGAAAGGCGTGATGGTATTTCTCTCAGGTCGGGTAAAAATACAACATGGAAAGTGGACCACAGATTCTGTTATGCAATACCTTTTGGTTGCGCAATGCGGTCGGCAGATGGTGTCTTGTGCGCATGCGGAAATGCCAAAGAATATTTTCTTATAGTAGATATCATAACAGTAAGTATACATAAAAAAACACAATAGCATCTTTAACAACCTTTGTTTGATCTTCTGCATTTTTTTGTACGTGTATAAGACTTCATCTCAAGACTACTTCTTCTTCAAAATGAAATATTTGTACCTAATTTTTATTTGTGAATCACTATGAAACTGAAATTGATCCCAGCAAAACTATTGTAAGAAATATCTAAAATTTATCCCAGAAAAATGATTGTACGAGATATTTAAAAATAACCCAGCAAAAATGATTGTAAGAAATATCTAAAATTTATCCCAACAAAAATGATTGTAAGAGATATCTAAAATTTATCTCAACAAAAATGATTGTAAGAGATATCTTATTCATTAATTCATACCATCACGGCATATCCCACAATGTGGGGTAACCAGCGAAAGGTGTGCGGGTGTGCATTGCCTTATAAAAGGGAGCACAACATATCTGTTTATACCCACACATTCAGAATGGGTGGTGAACCTCATTGCTGAACTATGTGAGATGTTATTGTTGCCTGTTGTATTTTCGATTACCCGGCTCTTACGGGACACTCGAAAACAATAATAGAAAAGAGTGGAAGCACTATTCTAAGCCGGTGCCTCACAGCTATATCTAAAATTTATCCCAGCAAATGTAATTGTAAGAGATATCTAAAATTTATCCCAGCAAATGTGATTGTAAGAGATATCTAAAATTTATCCCAGCAAATTTAATGTGATTGTAAGTATAATCTTCTTCTTCTCAGCTCATCTCGTCAACTCCTGGAATAAGGCCTCCTTCATCCCCTTCGAAGGCACTCCATCCTGTGCTTTCAGCATCCAGTTGACACCAGCATAACGGCTGATGTCATCCCTCCATCTCATTGGCGATCTATTGTATTCGTGTTATAAACTGTTTTATCCGTATTTGTATCTATTGTTTATTTTATTTTATTGGGGACACTTACAGACATTGATAATGGCATACAAGAAAGTATATCTAACAAATTTTAGGTATTGGCAAAGTTCATCAATATTTCACACAAACATATTAAAGCATCCGAGATAAAAATAGTAAAAAAAAACTTTAAAAAGAAGACATAATTATACAAAACCTATACAAAGTTAACATATAGATAGAAGCACATATATAACAATAAAAAGTAATGAAACTTGTGCTTTACATACATACATACATACATACCATCACGCCATGTCCCTTGCGGGGTAGGCAGAGAGAACCGAACGCCACATTTTTCTATCCTGGCACGCATCCCTCGCTTCGTCCACATTCATGCATCGTCTCATACATGCTCTTCTATTGCTCACGCTTCTAACATTTCCGTCTTTCAAAATTTCGTTCACATGGTCGTGCCATCCCTTTCTTGGGCGTCCCCGACCTCTCATTCCATTCCTTTCCGCTCTGTATATTTTCTTCGTCAGGCGCTCCTCATTCATTCTACCCATGTGACCAAACCATCTCAATGTGTTCACTTTCATTCTAGTAATGACATCTTTCTTCATCTTACATTCTTTCCTTATGTCCTCATTTCTTACCCGGTCATACATCGATCTCATTTCAACTGCATTTATTCTACTTTCATGCGTCTTCTGCCATGTCCAGGTTTCACTTGCATACGTCAAGGTTGGCACTACGACGGCGTTATGAATGGCAACTTTGGCATCCTTTGATATGTTGCGATCAATCATAATTGGTCTTAGTGCTCCATTCACTCTGTTTCCTGCCATAACTCTTCTTTCGATCTCTTTATCGAGTCGTCCATTCCGTTGAAATATGCTTCCCAAGAATACATATTCGTCGACTTGCTCGAGCCATTCGTTCTCTACTCTTATTTTACACGCTGTTCTGCTTTCACTCTTTTCAAAGACCATTGTCTTTGATTTGCTGGCATTCATCCTAAGTCCATTCTCTATACATCCTTCATATATCAGACTTACAAGATACTATAACTTTTCCATACTTTCTGCTAATAGAACTTGTGCATTATAAGAATAAAAAAAATGTATCTGTATTTTTGTTTATTGTATTCGTACTTAATTCATAAGACATGTATTAGACCAATCATGACATATACGGTGGAGACAAGAGCCGACACGACCAGAGCCAAAAACCTCCTACGAACATCGGAAATGAAGGTTTTAAGGGAAGACGCTTAGGTACAGAATTCGCAATGACGACATTAGGCGGACCTGTGAGACCGAGGACATCATACGATGGAGTAGAGCTAGGAGAAGATTCTGGACCATGGGACCATGTCAACAGGATGGATGCATCTCCAATCCCATCCATAGCCAGGGCATCGCCTCCCTGAAAGACCACCGAAGAGGTGGAGGGATAGCTGGACCTCAGCTTCACTGGAATAGCTTTCTCGAAAAACAGATCTACGATCTAATATAAGAAGAAGAAGAAGTATTCGTATTATAATCTATTGTATTCGTATAATCATCTAGTGTATTCGTATTACAAGAATTAATTTGACTTCCCCTTGCTTGAGTTGGTTGCACAAGATCGCCTAATGCAAATATTATATAGGAATCCGCATTTGTATACTTTTTTTGTATACAGATTTAAATATATATTTATATTTCTTTGTGTACATTTCCTTTTACCCTCTGCAAGTGGTGAGTTCTTTACCAAATGTCAATTTTACCAAACTAGTGATGATTCTTGAAATAATGCAGGATTCTTGCGGTCTCGCAAAATTTTATAAAATTATCTATTTTCAATTAAAAAAGGAGCAAATTAACTACATACGTAGGTACTATCGATATAAATTGGTGTTTTTTGTCATATTTATTTGTAATTATATACTAACTGAGATTTAAAAGAAAAAATATATTGCAAAAGTGCATGACCAAGACTGGATCGAATATGCAAGACCAAGAGATCAAGACCACATTTGCTTTGTTGCTCATTACTATCTCCATCTAACTAGTGTTACCAGATCAGAGAAACAATAATTCAATGAGATATGATTTTTTTAATAAATTTCTGGAAATCAAACCCGGTATTGCACCTTAGAAGTCAAACGAGTTATTAGGGGATAATAACAATCCTTTAATTATTCGATAGGTAGGTATACCCTTTATATGGATGTCAAGTATGTGTGTCAGTCACTAGGTCACTGGTTCATTACCTGGAGACACTATCAGATGGTCCATACTTACCTTCTTATATACCTACTGAACTCTGCATCGGTGTATTTTAGTATCGTATGTGTTGAGTATTTATAGATCAGCTCGTTAACAATCACACGTGGTCTCGATATGATGCATATAGCGACTCATTTTATAATAAATCGATTCATTACGCATTTATTCGTTAATATCTTAGATGAGAAAAAACACCCAACTAATTGGATTAAGTATATCAGTTCGTTATTTATTTAATTTAATTTAAAGAGGAAACATATAGAAATTTGCAAATTATAAAAAAACAAAATACTTAAACATTATTTAAACAGTAGAGTGAGTTTGATTTTAAAGGTATATGAAATTGAAATAAAAAATTATCAAATCGGAAAAAAATAAAGTAAAAAAAGATAAGTAGTTCAAAATTAAAACATGAAAATGATAATGGGACATGTAGGAATTGAGGGTAATGGGGAAGGATAAAGGAATTAGGAATTCCATGCCTCATTGCCACTGCGTCATTGCCGATATACTCCTGCGATATTGCGGATATGTGTTGATGAATACAAATGCGTGGAAAGCATGAATTAATTATGTGATCAATGCTAAAGTGTGGAATATGAAATGTTTTGGTATATGAAATAGTATGTAGCTTGTAATTTGGGGATCATCAAAACAGTTATTATGGCGATTAAGATTCATGGCGAATTTAAAAAAAATGCAAAATATCTTCATCATCGTCGATCATCTTCACAGGTGCTACATTCCGCTACGGAACCTGGCCTCCTCCAGAAATCGTCTCCATCCTTCCCTATCGACAGCCAGTCTTCTCCAATTTAATAGTTCCATGTATCGTTTGCTGGGTCGATTTTAGTAATCAAAATATTTATACTGTCGGCCTTCGTGGCTCTGTTGGTTTGATATCTGATTTCCAAAGGAAAGGTCACGGGTTCGATTCCTGGTGGAGACACACTTTTTAATTATATTTTCAGTATCTACGTACCTATTAATCCGTGAGACGATAATATTTCCTTTTTTCCGACTTATTTATGACAATTAAGTAGGTACCTCAAATAATAATACCTATTCAATTATTACTTTTACCATTATGTAATTCATCAAAATATTTAACAGATAAATGCAAAAAATTGAAAGTTATTTAATTCCTCATAATAAAATGCAGCAAACGTACAAATCAAGCATTCAATTAGGAATAATTCACCCATCCAGATACTTAACATATCCAACGATTAGGCTCTGAGAAGGTCCCTATACTATCTATCAACCCTATGAAATAAAACACAACTTTGTGTACACCACTACAATAGGCATGATGACTAATTTTGAGAAACTATCTCACGATGTTTTTACGCATCCACTGTTTTCAAATATATATACATTTCTACATAAAATTAAGGTTTAGTAGCAAAAATTGCCATTTCAAAATCCAATTTGACATTTACGTCAAAAAACGCTTGCAGTGTAATGGCGTCCGTCGGAGCTGACGGTGACGTCACGGTTTCGTAGACCGCATATCACTACTATATGTACTATATGTATTCTAAGATGATTTGTGTATTTATAATCAATTCAAAAGTGCATAAGTGTTGTGCGGTCCCTAAATGTACAAACACGACGAAAAAAACACCTACTGAGGTATTTGTTTTCGTCCCACGCGAAAAAAAAGAGAAATAAGTGATTAAATTTCGCACGGCGAGACACAAGTGAATTTTATTAAGTACGCGTTTACAATGAAGTACAGTATTTGTTCCCCCACTTTTAGCTCTCAATAATATAATATTTACCATTATTTAGGCAATAAGCATATAAAGAACTTCATTAATGTCCAAACGTCAAAATAGGCCATCATAAGTTTCCCGCGTATGTTTTTAGCTTATGAACACATAATGTAGAGAGAAGAAGGAGCATATTTTATCGATTTTCGAGATGTAAGTTGTATTTAAATTACAGATAAATAAAGTACTTATATGTACTTATTATTAAGTTTTTACGTTTCGAAATTCTGATGAACAAAAGTCTTTGTTCGACGCAAAGAAATATCCGACCATCAAAAGTTCCATTCTAGTTAAGAGTAGTTAAGACAGGCAGAAAAATAACTACTATGGCTGCTATTGCTAAAAATAACGATAGCAGATAAATATAGCTTGTTATGAACACAATACAAATAACGAGCGCTATGTAATAATTCGTATGCTGCTAAAATTGTAACGATGTTTTAAAACGCATGCTTCGCGTAATCGCCGTCGTTTCGCAAATCGCTTCATTGCATGAAAAAAATATAGCTTGCTAGTTTAGTTTGACAGTGACCAGCATCATAACATGTCGAACGTTCGTCAGCTCACCATCGCGTGACAAAATTGTAGAATACTAAAACTAAATTAGTTTACCATACGTTGCGAGCGTTCATTATTTATTTATTTATTCAATAAAAACTAAGTTACATACAAAATACAATTAACATAGGCCCGATATTACAGTCGGCCCTCAACTCATTGAGTTTGCCAAACTCAAGATTAATGTTAAGGGGAGATTGAATCCATTTCCGTATTACAGTGCAATATGACATGTCAGTTACTAAATCTTCAATTATAGACATATTTCACTTTTTCTGTGGTTATTATCTGTCAAATTTAAATAACCTCAAATAATACGAAATACAAAACGGGACGCTACGACTTTAAATACCATTGTTTTATTATCCAACATGGTAAATTAATTTTTTTCACCAAAATAATGCTTTTAAATGCCCGTGTTCGTTTCAATACGGCTGTCAGTTTGTTTTGTTGTGTGGCGCCACCTTCGATACAACACTGAAACTACACACGTTGCCTAACGCCTCTAGTGATAGAAACTGAAACTACACGAGTTGCCTAGCAAATGACAGTTGACTCACAGTTAAGTACTTAATCTGCCAGAAACGTTGAGTTAAATATTTGTCGTTTTAGTGACGTATTTGAGGGAAGATTAGGTCTAAACGGACACTGTAATACGCTATATTTTTGTAAAACTTGAGTTTAGCTCTTAAACTGACACTGTAATACCGGCCCATAGTGTCCCCCGATAGGTAGGCGAGTATCTAGGTAAATTGAAACTATTTGCTTTGATGAATACTTGTTCCATTTATATTTAATTTGTTTTAGTTTTAAGTATCTAATTAAAATATTAATATATCGATAACACCAAAATAAACATAGTCCAGACCGACAATTAATGCGTATATTGTATTGAAGACTATCAGAAGAATTGACGCGACCATACTATGACGTCGTGCGCTCTGATTGTTTTTTCTCATAAAATGGCGGACTAACACATTTTGTATTTTTATATTTATAATATTATTATTATTCACTCCTATAAATTAGAAAAAAAAACATTTTTTAAATCTTTATAACCTATTTTATTTTTTAAAATCATAATTTCAATGATTTTTTTCTTACAGTCATCACACCTATTACATATTTTAATATATTAATCATAATATGTATATGAATCATAACAGTTATCCCATATGTATATTAGATTCATCATAATACATTGTGTATTTCCATTTCAACCTCATGTAACACTGTACAACTCCCACAAACAATATAATTACATCATTTTATTTTATAATCAAGCAATGAAAGCCACCAAGTTATTTATTTCTGAAACGTTAAATATTCTCCACCACGTTACAATACTCGGTGCGTGTTATAACAGATGCGTCAACGATTCAATAGAGCGGATAGCGATATTATTTGGTTTATTGTCCCAAATAAACCAAATAAATCAATAAATAAAAATAGCATGTTAAAAATAAGCAGCATATTCCATATAGCTTGTTATGAAAAAAATAGCCATTTCGAACAACACAACAGTTGACAGTAACAAACACAATTGACAGTGACAATATGGTGACGTCATGCGCTCTGATTGGTGTTTCACATAAAATGGCGGACAAACATATTTTGTATTTTTATTTTAATAATATTAATATTATTCGCTCTTTTAAAATGAAAATAAATATATTTTTTCAAATCTTTATAACATATTTTATCTAATAAAATCATAATTTCAATGATTTTTTCTTACTGTCATCACGCCTATTATAATTTTTATTCAAATGAATAAAAATTCCTCTACATGTTACGAGAACAAAGTTCCCTTCCTCAGGAGGATACAAAATATACTAAAATAAAATACAATATATAGACTTAAGGTAAACATAATGGGTGGAGTGTGGGCTGGGTTAAACTATTTTTTAGGGTGGGGGGTGCAATGAAGTTATTGGTTAATTAAATTTTGTATTGGGAAAATATTTAATATAGGGTTATTAGGGAATTGTGTTTGATTATTAATTATATTATTTCTCATAAAAAAATAAAAAAAAAACAATCGTTTGTCGATGCTACTGATTCTTGATCATAAACGTTCAAAAATCTTTACTGATGCAATTCTTTACCACACTATCCGATTTTAATCATTGATTTTTTGATAGGGAGCACTTCAGGCATGATCTGATCGCACATATGAATTTCATCGACTTATGATAAAAAAATATCAAACTCTTCAATTAACAAAGTTCGTCTGCTATTAATAATAATTCTTTGCGATGTCGTCCGAATTCGATGATTACTTTTCCATTAAAAAGGGATTACTTCTGTAGAGGGTCCTTATGAACTAAGTCAAGAGATTTGATAATGGGAATTGCCTTTTTTGGTGAAACGAGACTGGTGTGTGGGTATACATAGATGTGTTGTTCTCCCTTTTATAAGGCAATGCACACACGCACACCTTTCGCTGGTTACCCCACATTGTGGGATATGCCGTGATGGTATGAATGAATGAGACTCATTAATTTGCAAATGATTTGCGTATTAATTTTAGACGAATTGTATTGTGGCGGAACATCCCTATGATGTCTGCACATCCCTAACTTCACATAATTGCTACCAACGCAAGCTGAAGTCATCAACAGTTATCCCCGCCTACGCCCACCATTAGGGATTATTTCCAGTGCCGTGGCTTGACGTATCGCGAATTCTCCTCGACATTCTTACTATGTATTAATTAAATATCCAAATTATCAAACAACTTAAATGTAAGATTAATTAAAATAAATACTTGTCAGAGTACCTACTGTCTTTCATTATATAAATTATCAGTTGCCCCAATATTTATTGTCTGTAGTACCTATATCTAATATAGAGAGATTAGTTTTGACAATACTTTTGAACACGCAAATAATTTATTTATTTATTTTTTATTTATTTATTATAATTAATCTTCTGATAAAAATTTCTTTCAATTATTAATCACAACAAGCTAATAATTAAAAACACATCTCCCTATAGTATTGTTTTATTATTTTTTTTTTAATTATTAATTAATTAATTTATTTATTTTTTTATTAATTTAATTATTTCATTATTTATTTATTTATTTATTTATTTACTTATTTATTTATTTATTTATTTATTTATAGTATGAAAGATAATATTTTTATGTCCCTCGTGGGGTAGGCAGAGAGAACCAAATGCTCCAATATTTCTATCTCGATACACATTCATTTTGAAGTCGGTTTTTTATTTAAAGTTGAATATTTTTTTCTCTACATGCCTACAAAAGATTTCAACGCACAAAGAAAATAAATAAAACCTTTTATACCCAAAATTCAGATACATGTCAAAGCACAAAAAAAGGTATTTCTCAATGAAAGTTGTCAACGCACTATGGGACAGAGTACCTGCCTATTAAAGTCGTGATGTACTGTAACAATTGTCAAAGCCATTGCGACACATCATGGTGATGGACTAGTTTTTATAATTATTTTCTAAGATGTCCCGCTACTGCTACCAATCCGTTCTGTTATGCAACTTAAATTATACTCTTAATATACATACTTGTTGGAATAATAATTTTAATTGTTATTTTCACACAATGGCAACATTAAATAAATTGATCTTCGTTACGTCATTTATTTTTATTATTCACATTTTTATTTTATTCTGATAATAATTTATTATATCAGCATTAGCAGACACTCGTTGAAGGGACGGAAAAATACACACAATAAAAAAATAAATGTAAAATAAATTTTAACCAGTGTAAAATCTTCTTTAGTTGATAATATTTATTTATTTGTAATAGAAAACAGTGACAACAAATCAAAACAATATGATCAACAAAAAAAAAACAGAAAAAAGAAACTTTAAAACATTAAAAAAAAAAATACAAATCGTATCAAAATAAAAATAAGAAATAAAACAATATAGTAGTGTGTAGAGGATTTTATAATAATAATAATAAAAATAAACACTTCCTTGCACCCTGCGCAAATGGCGAGTTTATTGCCATATGAAAATTTCTTCCAACTAACCAGTGTTTCCAGCCCAGAGAATTTATTTATTTTTTTATTTATTTATTTATTCATGTCTGACAAATATTGATACACTTATAATTCGTATTATTATTAACAAATACATATTATATTATACAGTGATGCAGAAAGCAGTGTCATTAAGGTGTTTTAATCACCATCAAACTAGGCAAAGCCTGTGTCTTGATGGCTATTTCTTTCGCATAAAATTATGAATACAGTATAAGCATACACATATTAACACAATACAATTGTATAAAAATATTTAAGAAAAAAATATACTAAAATACTATAAAATATAATGGCTTTTTTACAATTATATAAACATATTTAAAAAAAAAATTTAGATGATCTCCAACAAAAAAAAAAACATTGAAAAAATGATAAAAACATGATGGCTATTTCTTTCGTATAAAAATATGAATACAATACAAACATACACATATTAACACAATAAAATTATATAAAATATTAAAAAGATAACTAAAATGATTGTTAAAATAGTATAAAATATAATGGCTACAATAATATAAATTTATTAAAAATAAAAGATGATGGAAAGAATGATAAAAATATGATGGCCATTTCTAAATGAATACAATATAAATAGCCTTACAATATAAATTCCATCGCCTAAAAGAAGCGAGAATTTCGTGAGAAATGAATTTAAATACATTTCTCCTCTGCTGGGGAACGAACCCAGGACGCCCGCTCAGAAGCCAAACGGCTTTACAACTTGATTAGTGATGAAGGAGAAGGAAGGACAAAGAGAGAAATGAAGGTTATGTAGGTGTTTACCACATAAGGCTATTATTCAATCAACCGGTAGTATTTTATTTTGTATCATTATTCGATATTTGTTATAACGAAATTTGAAAATATCAACGACATTAAAATTTTCATCGCATTGACGGCAAATGCGCATATATCAATCTTCCTCTTTGGTTTTAATCTTGGGGGTTGGTTGGCAGCAAAGAGATGCATGTCTTCGTCAACTCTGCCCTACCTTCGGAGGCTCTCTTCAACTCTGTGTAGGAGGTACACTTCATGTCCTCGCATACCTGCTCTAGATACTCCCGGTGAGGACGCCTTCTGCCAATTGTTTCCTCAACCATTCCCTCCAAGATGATGTGTAAGAAATCCTCGTGCCGCAGCACATGGCCTATCCAATTTGCATGCCTTTTTGATATGGTGTTATAAGAGTCTATAGAAAGCTAAACAGTAAAAATTTTGAAAATCCTTTCCCCAGTACCCTCATAAGATAATATACTGGCTGAAAAGAAATGGTAGAATACAATCTGCTCATGTCCTGTTAAATATCCTTACATAATTCACTGCTCTGTGCCTTTATAACCTGAGAATCTGCACCATAGCTTGGTGCCATCCATCATTTCCACTAGAATTATATGGGCTACAATAAATGAGAAGTCACGGTTTGTTATCTGATTTTATTTCTTTTCTTTTCTGTTTGTGTTTAATTATCTCTGTTAATTATTTTGCATTCAAAAACATGTAACCACAGGGCAAATTGAAACAGTACTGCCTCAGAACAGACTTGTCTAGTTAGGCAGCAAATAGGAGCAATTGTACATACTATGTTTATGATAAATATTTTTAAAAT
Organism: Molanna angustata; assembly: GCA_963576475.1. Classification (NCBI taxonomy): domain Eukaryota; kingdom Metazoa; phylum Arthropoda; class Insecta; order Trichoptera; family Molannidae; genus Molanna; species Molanna angustata. The sequence continues at coordinate 31,156,295 of OY754979.1, forward strand.
GTTGTTATTTTTTGTTATTATTATTTTTTTGTTGTTATATATGTGTAAAAAATGGAAATAAATAATTTCATTTCATTTCATTTCAGATACTTCTATGAAACAAAGAAAAGTTTATTTATATATCTTTATTCTATTACACATACATTTTTTTGAATTTTATTTATTTATTTAAGATTTGGTATACGGTTAATATACAATACGCTTTTACATAATATCAAAAATCCCACAAGGCAAAGCCTGTCTGTGGGTATACCTATTAAAATATAGACAAAATTATTATGTTAATAACATCAGATAACGATATAAAATGAAAATATAGCAAAGTGGAAGACATATAAGAAAAAAATGTAAAGAAGATAAAGAAAATAGGTAACTTATAGATATAAAAACATTTAATTTGACAAATAATTTTCTTGTGAGTATGTATAATTAGTTTTATTTTTTTTTAAATGAGTATGTCCTTGTTAAACAAGTATCTTCCTACATTCCCTAAATTAAGCTTGTGTTATGGGTGAACGAAATCGGTCGTGGCAGGATTTGAAGTCGCGACCACTGGATTAGAAGCCCAGTGCTATAACCGCTCTGCCATCGGCCCATCTATAACCCTAATATAACCTCCTTTTTTATTTTTGATTGTACTAAAAAAACTACGAAACAACTACAATCGAAAGAAAATATGAAAATTTTTAATCCTAAGTATTTTTTTTTAAATCTTTAATTACTATTCTTGCTATAAAAAAAATATCTTCTTCTTCTTCCTAGTAGACCTAGTTGGTCTGTTCTTCAGAAACTATGCCTCCTGTGATGACGAAGTCCAACTATCCAGTCCAAAGTCCAACTAATAATGATCAGTCATATTATTTCGATTTAATTTTAGTTATATGCCATCTAATTTTAGAATTTTTAATTATTATTATAATTCCGTAAACAACTGTAATGATGCAAATAAATTTTGACCACCATAGCATCTTCTTCTTCGATGGCGCTACAGCCCAAATCGAGCCTTGGCCTCCGTTAACTTTCGCCTCCATCCAATCCTGTCCTCTGCTGCCACTTTCCAGCTCCTCTCTTGGAGAAGCTGAGCCGCATCCTTTTTGACCTCATCTTCCCACCGCAGCCTTGGTCTTCCTACCCTTCTTCTCCCACCTGGGTGTCCAGTCATGATTCGTTTCGGCACCCATGAGGTTGGCATTCGTTGTACATGTCCAGCCCATCTCAGCCTAAGTAATTTCATGTGCGTTGAGATACTTGGGGTCTGGTATATGTTGTACAACTCATCGTTGCGTCTAATGCGCCATTCATCGCCATCCTTCACGGGGCCGCATATTCTACGCAGTACCTTTCTTTCAAAGGTGTCCAGCGTTTCAGACATCTTCGCCGTTATGGTCAATGTCTCGCATCCATATGCCAACACTGTTCTGACTAGCATACCATAGCATAGTGGTACCTAAATAGTTTGGTTTCTGTGTTGATGTCCTGGGTTCGATTCCCATTATGGAAGAAATTTGACTAAATATCTTGCTTCTCTGTACCGGAGACGCTGTTTAAATGGAAGAAATTGCCATTTGGCAACAAACTCGCCAATTGCACGGAGTGTAGGGATAAATAAATAAATACATGGTACCTACCATGCATGCAAATCCTACAATGAGGGGTAACCTGCGACAGGTGTGTGGGTGTGCATTACCTTATAAATGGAAGCACGACACATGCGTGTATGCTCTCAGCCTAGTCTTGTCTCACCTAAAAGGGTGCTACATTCAGAATGGGTGGTGAATATTGTTGCTGAATTTTTAATCTCCCGGCTTTGTACGGGACACTCGAAAATGATGATGGTAGAAATGAATGGAAGCACTATTTCAAGGCGGTGCCTCTCAGTAAATATACATTTTTTACTCAATTTCTCATGATATTATAGTTTCTATGTTATATTATTCTTATTTCTCCAAGATTTAATTGTATTTTTTATTAAACACATCTTCTCTGCTAACAAAGCTTTAAACAAATCGTGATAAAATTAATAATTTTCAAATATGGTTATCTGTGTGTATACAAACATCGCTGCGTCTCTCTCGCACTCGCCTCCATCATGGAGTTTTCCGTGTTGCTGTCTCACTCACGAAATCAGTTTCGTTTTCATGCGCACGTGGTCGTTCGGCCGTCTCGCTCTGACGCGCTCCTCGCGTGTATGTCTGTCCCTCTCGCACATCGACCGACTCTCACTAGATTGACACACTTTCGAATCCCGATGGGCGCCGACGGACAATTCTGGAACGCTCGTTAAATTGTGGCTCAAAGTAAAAAGGAAACGTTGTAGTTATTAACGAATAAATTAAGATGGGTGATAGCAGAGCGGTTAGCGCGCTGGTTTAGTCATATAATACCTGTACTTCGTGATTATATCGCATCCTTCAAAGTCCATCATCATTTACTATTTATTTATTTAGCTTACAATGACTTAATTAATATTATGTAACTAGTCTACCACCTCGGAACAGGCCTGGCCTAGTGAGGTGGTCCAAACCAAACAAATTTATTTGTTATGTTACTTATATAAAATGTAAAAAAAAAATACTGGGCCAAAAAGCTTTCTCGGGATTTTCCTTTCAAATATCAAGAGGCTGTTTTCGTCTATTTTTGTTAAGACCCAGCATTCATCTCCATACACTACGACGGTGACAGAAAAATTATTCGAATGCTCAATTTTACGAAAATCAATTTTACGAATGGCAATTATTCGAATCACATTTTTTCGAAAAACAATTTTCCGAACACACAATTTATTATCAGAAATTACAATCATTCGAATTTTGATAAAGTCATGTTGGTTGTATTGTGAGAGGAATAAACCATCGATTTTTATTATAATATACTAGATGTCGTAGTTAGCAAATTTTGTATGAATCGAAGTGAGGCATTTTTCCGGGGGATTTTTGACGTTTTAGTACAACGTTTTTCTACAGAGAATAACGACTTATGTGAATTGTTTTCGGATTTATTTGTCGTAAAAAACAATTTGTTAATTTAGATTTAGAGAAAAGTTATTTAGGATGTGTTGTAATGTAAGGAAAACTGAAATATGTTGCCAACTAAAACGTCAAACGCGCGATATTCCATGACTCACTCTTTGCACAGAGTACTACATCTACATAGTATATTATGTACAATAAAAATCTATGGAATAAACAACATGGCGACGCACCGCGCTGTCAAACATCAGTTATTCAAAATGTGCAAACATACGTACCCAACAATAATACAACAAGTAATAATAGTCTTCATCGAATATATTTTACTGGCAACAAATATGTCAAAGGAGGCAACATAATGACACAAAAATATATTAAATTCGGTCAATTGGTCTTCCAACAAATGTTTGTTCGAATAATTTGCTTTCGGACAATTGTCATTCTGATAACTGATTTTCGAAAAATTGTTATTCGTACAATTGCGCATTCGAACAATTGTGTTTCGAAGAATTTTCACTACGACAGGTTTGAGAAGAGTTTTATAAATTAGGATTTTTGTTTTCCTTGTTAGTATTTTGGACCCGATGTCCTTGTTAGTATTTAGATCATAATAGCACCTATTGCCAGTAGCCAGTCTTGCCTTAATTTCGGTGCTGCAATTATTTTCGTGAGTTACGAAAGCGACTAGATACCAAATAAAAATGTAAATAATACACTAATTACATAATTTCTTAATTTTACGCTTCGTATAAGGTAGCATTTATGTTGCGAAGTGGAGTTTTTCATAGTAAAAATAAGTTAATAAAATAAGCATCAAAGTACCCTACAACTAGATATTTTCCATAACTCGCCTTACCAATATAAAAACTTAACCCTGTGGGCAAGAGACCCCTGGGAAGACCAAGGCAGCGATTGATGGACAATGTTACCCGAGATCTGAACGTGCTGAATACTTGTGATGACTGGGAGTCCACTGCAGCTGACAGGAAGGCTTGGAAAGCTATTGTCCAGAAGGCTAAAGCTCTACCGGAGTTGTATGGCCATCGGAAGTAAGTAGTAAGTAATTAATTAATATTAATACCCCTTTTGACTTGTAGCCTCTCTGATATTCCATCTTTGTCCGTCGCGGATCGCCAGTGTCGACTTTCTTGCTCCGCCGAATCCATTGTTATGAAATTTAACAACAAAATTTTATTTTTGTACCAAAATCTCGGTTTTGTAACCAAATTACGTCTTGTGTGTACTTTTTTTTTCGTGAACAAAAGTATAATATATAATGCCTACCTTAATTAAACGCATAATTGTCTTGACGCGATATCGCGTCGTGTGACGTAACCAACAATCGCCTATAGAAGAATGGGAAATAATTTTATTTGCTAAAATGTAACACTTCCTGGGTTGTAACAATAAAATTATAATAATCATTGTAACTATTTTGGATTTGTGACGAAATTCGGATCGCTTTCATCAAAGCTACACTTTGAAGCGATTTGAATTAATTAGTTGTTGGTTTTATAAGTTCAACAAAGATGGCTTATCAATTTTAAGTTTCGAAATTATTAGATGTGTTTTTTATATCAATTTTTCGACGGGTATTTTAACTCACAGTGCATAATATGAGTTTTTACTCTCCACACTATGGAATAGTGGAGAATCATGATTTCACAATTTTTAAGAGTATTTTTTTTTACATCAATTTCTCAACGAGTATCATATAGAGAGTGCACACTGTGAGTTTCGTCGTGATGTGTTTGTATGTATGGCGTACGCCCCGTACGGATTATCCTTTTTGTGTCCTCTCTACAGCCCAAACTATAAGTCCGATTGACTTCATATTAATATCATTAGATTAGTTTTCCAAAGATATCCCTTAATTTCTTCTCTATGATTTCATCTGTCCACATTTTCAAAATGCTCTCACGGTCTGGAAAATCGAGGTATTTTTATGCTGTTTGAAATTTTGATACAATCAAAATACACTCATAAAATATGCTTTCAAGTATTGTCAAAATTAAAAAAAAAAATCTATGGTCTGCCATGTCAATGTGAAATAAATTTCATATTTGTATGAAACATGTATGTATATAACAGAAGTAAAATAGCTTCTGTATGGGAAAATTGAGTGATCAACTTTATATTGATATTGCATGTGTCTCTATTTTTTTACTCTCCATTTCTATCTTCCTCAAGGGGTAGGCAGTGAGAAATGAACACCCCATTCTTCTATCTTGACACATACATCGCCTCATCAACATTGATACACTGTCTCATACGTGCTCATCTTGCTATTAATGCAATTTTACTTAAAATTTCTCAACAGGTATCATGTAGAAAGTGCATACTATATGTTTCGTGACAATTTTTGTGTGTATGGTGTTATGGCCCTACAGTGTATTGTGAAAATTTTGTCCTCTGGGAAACTTATATTTGTTCATAAATCTAATAGAAATGTACTTCATAAAAATGCATTTAGAGATTGTCAAACTTTCAAGAAGAAAAAACGGAACACTTACTATAGTGTAGAGAGTTTAGTGTTGGCTACAACCTACTCGTTTTGTGTTGTGTTTGTATGTATGGAGAAAAACGTATCGCATAGGTACTATAACGTAGGTATTCTATAATGTGATATCCTATAACGTATTCGATGATAAGTTATAGGATATCACATTTTTTTTGTGACAATTTAGAGAATATCACATTTTTTGTGACAATTTATAGAATATCACATTTTTTGTGACAATTTATAGAATATCACATTTTTTGTGACAATTTATAGAATATCACATTTATTGTGGCAAATTATTGGAAATCACATTTTTTTTTGATAAGTTATAGGAAACCACAATTTTTCGTGACAATTTATAGTACTTATATCACATTTTTTTGACAAGTTATAGGATGTAACATTTTTTGTGACAAGTTATTGGATATCACATTTCGTATGATGGGTTATAGGAAATCACAATTTTTTGTGACGATTTATAGTATTGATATATATTTTTTGTGACAAGTCATAATATCGCAATTCACTCATATTAGACCCCATAAAACTAAACCATAGTTATTCTCAATTTCACTAAAATGTCCTAAGCTTTTTTTTTTTTTTTTTAACATGTCTACGTAGGGGACGCCAGCTATTAGGATTTGGGTCCATTTTACTCTTCCGGAGAAGCGCACTACGTAGCGTTGGGAGGGTAACACAAAGTAAGCTGTCTTATACGTAGGAATTACTTAGGTTTAGTTTGTCCAAGCTTAATTTTGGTATGACTCGCCATAAAAAAAATTGTGACACATTTGACACCCGTCGATATTTTTCATATTTATTATTATTTTTATTTTATTTCATTGGTTTTCCAACAGTTTACAATATGAATTTACATAGGTATAATTATATTAACAGGTTACAAACCTTTTAAAGGTTCTTTTAAATAGTTTAAACTAAGTACGTAAATTATTTAACAATTGCAAAAATATTTTTTTTAACACAGTTATATTAATTTTAGGTATATTTATAATATTTTTAACACAGGTATTATTTTTGATAACATATTATTGAATTAAAGCATACCAAAGTCAAGCGTGGATAATATGTAGTATTTTCGATTGTATCTATTTGCTTTTTCTGTATATTCAAAATACATATTGATTTATCTATGGCTGACACATTTTACGTACAAAATCAGAAAAAAAACTTTCTGACGTTAAGCATGATATTATTATATCACTTTAAGAAAATCGAAACCTGCTGGTGCAATCATCTCGAGAGAGATATTTCGCGAACCACTCAGGCTAAATATAGTTAACCACTCAGGCTGGTTCAGGGTGGATAAGTAAGGGGGTAACACTGCTCATTTTGTGGTATCACAAAGGACCAATTGGCCTAAGTGTGTTCTGATTTAGAACTGCCACCCGCAAAAAAATATATACATAATTAAGTACGTATGTTTTTGTTTCCTAATTTAAATATTTTTCAGTTTTAACCGCAACAAATTTAAATATCAATCTTAGTTTCAAACGAAACCATTTTTTCCACAAAATGCTTTTAATTTTTTTCTTCTACACTCATTGAATATATTTTTGACTGTCTTTACTTTTTACTACAGACATTGTTTGACTTTTTATTAATAAATAAATATTCAAAATTTCTCCTTCATTTAAGGTTTGTGTTTTGAATCAAACCATTTATGAGAAAAATCGTACAAGAAAATTGAAGTAATTTTACTCAATTTCCCTCGGTACGTCTATCAGGAGTACATAAGAGCAAGGCGGTACTGCTCGGAACGGAAAATGGTTACGCAACTAACCACAATTCTATTGAGAGTAGGTACCGAGTACTGGCTAATGATCATATCGTGAAGTGGTGGTGTGGAAAGTGTGTTAGTGGCGGCCAGCCAGCGACGTTCTACTTCACTTCTTTATTACTATTTTGCAGCGGAGAGAAAAGCCAGTTTCCTGCGGTCCGTGTCGCCAATGCGAAGGTAGTAGCATTATTGCATACTCCGACATAACAAAGGTAGTAGCATTATTGCATACTCTGACATAATTATTATCATTATTCATATCTCGTTCGATGTTTGTTACCCAACGTAGGTCGCCTAAACTGAAATCCTTAATAACAACCCCATATCATATTACTTTCCTGGTAACACAGAACAACCATTCACAGAAGCAATAATATTTGATGTTAGTTACAAAACATAGGTTACAACTGGAATCCCTAATAACAACCCCATATCATGCTCTCCTGGTAATACAGAAGAACCATTCAAAGTAGCGAAAATATTCGATGTTAGTAAGTTACACAGCGTAGGTCATCTACAGCTGGAATCCCTAATTATATTCTCCTGGTAATACAGAACAACCATTCACAGAAGCAATAATATTCGATTTTAGTTTCACAACATCGCATCAAACTGGATACCTAATAACAACCACATGTCATACTCTCCTGGTAATACAGAACAACCATTCAAAGTAGCGATATTATTCGATGTTAGTAAGTTACACGACGTAGGATGTCTACAACTGGAATCCCTAATCATATTCTCCTGGTAATACAGAACAACCATTCACCGAAGCAATAATATTCGAAGTTAGTTTCACAACATCGCCTACAACTGGAATCCCTAATAACAACCCCATATATCATACTCTCCTGGTAATACAGAACAACCATTCAATGTAGCGATATTATTCGATGTTAGTAAATTACTCAACGTAGGTCGTCTACAACTGGAATCCCTAATCATATTCTCCTGGTAATACAAAACAATCATTCACAGAAGCAATAATATTCGATGTTAGTTTCACAACATCGTCTACAACTGGAATCCCTAATAACAACCCCATGTCATACTCTCCTGGTAATACAGAACAACCATTCAAAGTAGCAATAATATTCCACAACGTAGGTCGTCTACAACTAGAGTCCCTAATAAACAACTCTTTCTATTTCATTTTCCCCTGATAGCTCAGAACAACCTAACAATGTAACATAATATTCTTTGGATGGCCTACCATAACGTCTGTTCCCATCAGAGTGATATCGCAAAGAACTATTACCACTTTGGTGGTGGGCGTCTGATGTGTGCGTTCTCTTGAGTTCCTCGACATTTAGCTGTTGAACATTAAGCAGCATAAAAAGTCGCTTTCGCTTTTCCAATATCAATCTGGTATAATAAAAAAAATGTCAAATCATAAACATATTCTAAGTATTTATTGGTTGGTTTTCTAAATTTGAACGCTCTAAGTATATTTTCACTTTTCCGTTTCAAAGTTCAAAAATAAAAAAAAACTGTTTAATCATCGTGTCTGCCCACATGTGAATACTTTCAGACCGATAAAAAAACATAAGGTTTCACAAAAAAAACTTTTCTTTCCACAAAGAGAACTGAACGCCATAATATTCCATCTTAATACGCGTTCCTCGTCTCATCAACTTTCATGCATCGCCTCATGAATGTTCGTTTGCTGTTCAAAATTCTTAGATTTTCTTCGGGAATTCTTCATTTATTATTCCAAAACGGCCATATACCTACCTATAAGTCCAAACTATAGTTTATAAATTTAGTTATAGACCGTCATGGTACAGCTGGTAAGTCGTTTGACTTCTGGAAATTTATTTAAATTCATTTCTCATGCAAATATTGCTTCTCTGAGCTAGAAGAAATTGTCATTTGACAAAAAACTCGACACGTGCGCAGGGTGCAAGTGTGTATTATTATTATAAGTGCCTTTATAGGTATGTGTAAAAAACGAGAATGCATGAAAATTATGATATAATTCATTTTCTACAGACAATGCATCATTTCTTATTACATAATTATGATTTCATCTCTCAAAACGTTCAAAATGCTGTCTTGATTTAGACAATTGAGATATTTGTTCGTTTTTTAAGTAGACACATTTGAAATGAGATTTATCAAAATGTATCAATGGACTGTCAACATTTGAAGAAACGACTGGATTGTGGCCAGCACTAAACTCTCCACTACATAGTAAGTGTACATTTTTTTCATTTTGATTGGTTGACAATCCCTAAATGTATTTTTACGAAGTACATTTCTATTAGATTCATAATCAAACATAAAAAAGACAGAACGTGCGATTATTTCGAATGTTTTAACAGATGAAATCATAGAGAAGAAATAGACGTTTACATATCTATGGAAAATTAATCAACTCAAAGTTAATTCAATCTGTACGTATGGCTATTTGTTATTTGGCTGTGAGACTGGATGTTGTAGGTTAACACCATGAACAGGTTGGAAACTTTTGAACTTTTGAGATGCGGTTGTATCTCTGAATTCTCAAAATATCTTGGACAGATCTGGTTATAAACTCAGAAGTCTTAAGTCGAGCCAGGACAATCAGGCAACTCCTGTTTACAATAAAGGCCAGCAAGATCGTATATCCGGGTCACATAATAAGGGGAAAAAATACCACTTGCTTCAATCAATACTGGAGGGCAAGATCTGGAAGGAGACATATTATTATGTCTTGGCTGTGCAATATCAGGGAAGGGACGGGTTTCAGAACTGTGGAGCAAATATTCCGGACAGCACTGCAGGGCTACTCATGAAATTGATTACAGTAAAATTAAGATCAGCTTCAGACTTTAGCAATCTTTGGGGTTAAATTAATTGAATAATAGTATTGTTGTCGAGGCGATGAATGTATGTCAAGATAGAAGTAAGTGGCGTTCGGTTCTCTCTGCCTACCCCGTAAGGGACATGGCGTGATGGTATGTATGTACAATTAATGACCATTTCATACTAAACGTTGATTTTAGAACATTTTCATGATTAAATGTAGAGAAAGATTAAAATTGGATTATAATCGAGTACTGATTTATATATTTTTATGATTACCTAAGGCAAGCTAAGAACTTATTAAGAATGTGTCATGAGTAGCCCCCAGGACTCACCAGACTGATCACCAACGTCAGGGATCCAGACAGGGCACCATAAGAAGAAGATACGTATGAAGTCGATTGAATTAGTTTGAGTTTTACAGAGGACACATATTTTCAAAACACGCCATAAAAACAAAAATATCATCACAAAACTTAACATGATACCATTGATACCTATTGGAAAATTGAAGTAAAAAAATCCTTTAACAATATTAGTCGAGCATGTATGAGACAATACATGAATGTTGATGAGCTAGAGTATAAAATGGTTGCGCAGACCAATAATATGTCACGAACCACTTTTAACATAGTTAACAAAGTTTCTGGCAGGCACCGTCTTAGAATAGTGTTTCCACTAGCGTTTTCGGGTGTCCCGTAAGAGCCGGATTATCGAAAATACAACAGGCAACAATAACACCTCACTATCCAATCTGATTGTTGCCTTTTTAGGTGAGACGAGACTAGTGTGTGGGCATATACACATGTGCCGTGCTTCCATTTATAAGATAATGCACCATCGCACACCTGTCGCTGATTACCCCACATTGTAGGATATGTCGTGATATTGTAAACGAGTGGGTTGTGGCCAACGCTAAACTCCTCAATAATAAGTCATTCTATAAAGTATTCAAATTTTGCATAGAAAACATTCAGCATATTCATGAAATGAGTTTGTTAAATTATATTTTATTTAAATATTTTATTACGAAAACTTGATAACTCTTCAATGCCATTTTATGAAAGTGATGTGCCTTTTTACCAATTTGTAAATAAAAATTTCAAATTTGAAATTTCCTGAGCTTGGGGTCACTTTGAAATATTTGAGAGTTAAAAAAATTGAGAAGCACTATTCAGATATCCTTCAAAATCTAATGGGGTCTAAGCGATTATTAGATTTACATATTTGCAAAATTTGAAAAGAATCGAATGAGTACTTTAGTCTATAATCGATTAAGTGAAATAAACACGCCGTACATAGCACACAGCACGTATCACACAGCACATACCTACACACAGCACATACACACACACACATAGATACATTGTGCTGAAACTTTCTGAATACAATCTCAGCATGATACTAGTTGATAATTTGTAATAAAAAAATACCCTTAAAAATTGCGAAATCATAACTTCTTGGGTTACTGAGGAGTAAAAATAAATCATATATTATTTATACCAATGTTCACCTTTATAGAGACACGTCATGATTTTTTCAAATGTGGAACAGGAAATATACTTCCAAATATTACGTAACGTTTTCTACGTTAAACAGTGAGGCAGTGGATATTCAAAGTCTAATACCAGTATAGCAGAAAATATTTCAAATGTGACTGGTACAATACTCCACATACATAGGTATATCCGAAGCTATATGCAAAAACTTGCAGACATCGTACCAGAGAGAATGATGAGCATTCGAACCATGATACCAGAGAACCACCTCCTCAACTTCAATAGGGTGACCAGCTTTGAACATAAGACAATAGTTTGTTAACTATAGGTATGTTGTTTGATTATTTAACTAGTGGTCGCGCAGAAGTCAAAATTCAACCGTAAATTATTATTTTTTTAGGTTTGAAAAAACATTCGTCCTGATCTATGATATAACGAGTGGTCTGTGGCCAACGTTATACTCCTCACTACCAAGTCACTTCACAAAGTCTTTAAATTTTGTATGGAAAATTTTCAGCATTTCACGAAATGAGTTTGTTAAATTATTTTTTATTTAAATATTTCAATATGGAAATTTGATAAGTCTTCAATGCCATTTTATGAAAGTGATCTGCCTTTTTACCAATTTGAAAATAAGTATTGTTGATTTTTACCCTTTCTTAACCGAATTATGAAAGCATTATGAAAATAAATATGTTTCATAAAAAATGGGCAAAATATGTGATTATAAGGAGATTTTGATAATTTTTATATACATTTTTTTTCGTTTTTTTGGAAATTTTAACGATTCCAATTGTCATCATTCATAAATAAAACTATATACTTTTCATAAAATAAAAAATCTTTAAAATTTTTTTAATTATTATTAGAGATTGAAGGAAATATAATTACCTAATTAAAAAAATATAAAGCATGCTAAAAAAAACTCACATTTATTAAATTTTGAATAACCGTGTTTAGAAAGAAAAGCATATTTCGCAATAACCGAGTTTTCAACTGTACAATAACCGAGTCGCAATAACCGAGTACAGAAGTTTCCGCCATTCTCAGTATTGTAAACGATCAAAAATATTGTGATTAATAATTTAGTTTAATTCACAATTGTGAATATTTTTATATAGGTAAAACAGGTAGAAATTTTGATATTAGAATTAAGGAGCATTAAAGATGTTTAAAAAGTAAAAATTTCTCAGAGTTTGCCAATCATTTGATTGAAAATAATCATTCCTTCAATACTCAAACAGGCTATAAAATCTTGCACATAAATAAAGAGGGCTTAAGATTAGATAACTTAGAGGCATTAGAGATAAAAAAAGCCTTAAATACATAACAAAAAATAATTAATAATCAAGTACATTTAAACAATACTCCATTATTTAATATTTTTCCTTTGACAACCTCTGCTTTCAATATTGTAAGCTCCGCCCATCAACTTTCCGATACATAATTTAGGCACACGGGTCACATTATGTACATAGTATCTAAGTTTAGTATAAGTTTGTCCGGACGAAGGAGCGGTTACGTCTCCGAAACTAGTTGACATATAAATATACTCAACGTGGTTAAAAACTAAGAGATTTTATTTAATTATATTAATGATTCCAATTGGATTCATCGGTTAAGAAAAGGTTAATATTTTATTATGAAAACTTGATGATTCTTCGATGCCATTTTATGAAAGTGATGTGCCTTTGTAGCAATTTGAAAAGGAAAACATCAAATTTTAAGTTTCCTGAGCTTGGATTCATTTTGAAATATTTGGCAGTTAAAGACTAGTCGCTGCGGAGGTCGAATTGGGTGGAAGGAAGCACGGTATAGGGCTTGAACGTCGAAGAATCTCGCCTCACCTTCTGGTCACCCCAAAGAGCTGAAGTATAGGAGAAAATGGCGTGGTGGTATGACCCAAATGATGGAGTGATTGCGCAACAAGATGCAACACGGCGGCTCTGCTGTGTGGCTATGAAAGTGAGAGTGGCTAGGTTTATAGGAAAGTGTGTTAAGCGTGGCTCACTTACTTACTTTGCAGAAACCTGTTTCACTAATGACAGTAACACACATACACATACAATAAATATTCTCGTTGTTGTTGTATGTAGGTACACCATTCGCCATTCCTCACAATCATTATTATTAATATCGGACTGCTATTATTAATTCATGTCAATTCAGTTGATTCGTTATAACGGCCGCGATGAAATTCTCGGATATGACAATCTGGGTAAATTCAATGAGCTTTAACCAGCTATTGCATCATGTGAGGTGGGGTAGCAGCCGAACTATGGGACGCTCTCAGAAAACATGGACGGATGACCTTAACCCCATCGCAGGAAGAGGGTAGACGAAAAATGCTCGTAATAGAGAGAAAATGTTTTCATTGGCAGAAGCAGTGGAGGGAAGGTTAACAAAAAAAGAAGATTGCATCATTCTGTACATGAATCATTTTATATTTCGCATGAATAATGACCCTTTCTTCGTAAGGCAATTTTATATGGATGTGAAATAGAGGACATTGTCAGGTGGAGTAGAACCAGAGGAAGGTATTGGATAGATAATATATTCAGAATGAACAGTGACAGGTTTATTAATACAGCAATCAATGAAGTCCCAAGAATACCACCAAAGAGATAAAAGGTAACCTAAACCGCAGGAAGCAAAAGCATCTGTCTCATAGGTTTATCAAAAGAAAAAGAAGTAGGAATAGCAAGATTCCATCTGACAATTTTACCCAAATGTATCCAATCTACACTGTAATATGAAGTTACAAATACTATTACTGTTTAACGAAGTACCTATTTACAAAAAAATAATATGTATTTGAAAATAATTTTCTCGATACGTTCATATACATATTACCAATGTCACTATTTGATAGAACTTTGATTTTCAATGGATAAAGCAAAAGTATGAATTTCGCCTTTGCTACATAGTTGTGTCTTACGAAAGCGCTATAAGGCTTATTAAATTTCATACTTGCTGTTGATAGTAATGTATTTTTCTAAATATTTATTTGATATATTCAAAATACCCAAAGTAGAGGATATTTATTAAAAAGTGTCAAATTTACAAATTTTCGAAAATAATGTTTTGAAATTAACAAAAATTTGAAAAAATAAGACTCTACGATTTCAAAAAGATTTTAAAATACCCAAATGTAATACAAGACAAATACAAAACAACTACATTAATTTGGGAATAAAATGTTTCAATTGCCTCACAAATGAATTAAAGCAGATAAAGGAATATAAAAAGTTTAAACAAAAATTAAAATTGCATCTAACATTCTAAATTGATTGTTTTCTATTTGTTGTTGAAATGTTTCAATTGCCTGTATTTCCTTTTTTTATTTGAATATGTGTTTGATATGTTTCAATTGTCTGTATTCCTAATTTTTCTTTTTTTATGTTTGTTTGATTATTTGTTTATATATGACTTTGATTTAATTGCTTTATATTTGATATTTTGTATTTGTCAGTGTATGTGATTCCCTCATCAAGCACAAGATTGCAATCTTTTTGATGAGGCATTGCAATAAAAATATTGTAAAAATTACTATACTTGTGAATTATATTTTAATGTGTATTGGAAAATAATATGTTAAATAAATAAACAAAATAAACAAATAAATTCAGACTTCCACTGTGTTAACGACTAATCTTTGAAGTTTTCATCAAATAAAGATTGATTTTCTGGGTAAGTTGATACAGTATAATATTTGAGACAGCAGAAAGTTTTCCAAAAATGAGGTAGACATTGATAAATACATAATATGTTGTGTCTAAGCTGGATTTCTGTACTGCTATAATGTTGGTTTCCTCAAATATCAGCTCAATTTATTGTAACAAAACTGCAAATATAATCTATGGAACTGATGAAGATGTTGCTTGACACTTTTAAACAAACTGGATTGTTTGATGTGTCCAAAACGAGTCCATTATAAAGTGTGCTATGTATGTACATAATGATCTTCAAGGGAAGAAAATGATATTCAGTGTCTCTGATCACCCAAGATTTTGGCATATGCTGTGTTAGTATCAATGGTATAATGCACATATGTACATAAATGGTAAGTACATTTTTTGTCAAATCCAGACAAGTACTCAAAAATATTTTTTTTATTTTATACCCCTCAACCACTACCGCCGTCATGCATACATTACGTTTCGTTCCGTATTCATATTAATATTTTTTTTATAAAAATACATCATTTTATTTATATTTTAGTAAGGTATATATTATATATATTTTCGATGTTTTTCTCTTTGTTTATCGGCAGTATGTTGTCAACTCTTATTTTTTCAAATTTATATACAATTATTGTTTTTGTAATATCGTGTAACTACTTTATATTTTCTTAAAAATTTTAATAAACATTAAAAATAAAAAAACCTTTATAGCTTAATTCCACTGTTTATTTAGACTATATCCTACAACCGGTTTCGTGCTAAGCACATTTTCAAGCAGTCAAATGCTTAGCACGTGTGCTTGGAATTAAGTTATAAACGTTCTTTATTTTTAATGTTTATTATTCCATCAAGAACTCTCCATTAAAAAATATAACAGAACAATAAAATTCCATCAAGAACTCTCGATTAAAAAATAAATCTAATTACTTTATATTTATTTATGTATAATTAATGATACAAATTAATAAAGATATTACTAATTGACAATAATAAATATGCGGTAAATACAAAAAAGTAAAAAAAAAATATTATATTGTAAAAAATGTTCCCCTATTGTTGTTAATTCTTATTAATGTTTTATAAATTTTTAACTAATTTAAAACTGAATCACTGAACTAAATTAAAATTACAAGAGATCATTCAGAGGGCCATAATTCAACCATAATTCATTTAGTTTTTAAGTTTGAAAATTCATTTGACCTATGATATATAACGTCATGTATTCATCGAGGGGTATAAAGTTGTTTTTCACATATTCCTAAGTGTAATTGTGTTAAGTACCATTTATATTGTTTCACAATAAATTATATATTTTTTAACATGATCTGTATTAGAATTTCAAACAAATACATTTGACATTGGCTGTATGCGAGCATAGATTTTTATTATAATATACTAGATTTAGTACTCCGTGAAAAAGTATATTTCAGTTTTTCAGGAAACATATATCAGTTTTTCTTACATTTCAACACATCCAAGATAACTGTTCTCTAAATCTTTGTAAACAAAGTGGTTTTTTTTCAACAAATAAATCCGATAACAATTCACATTAGTCGTTATTCTCTATAGAAAAACGATGTGGAATGCCAATCAAAATGTCAAAAATCCCCCGGAAAAATGACTCACTTCGATTCACACAAAATTTGCTAACTATGACATCTATTTAAGCCGTGTGGCACCGGCTTAGAATAATGCTTCCATTCTTTTAAATCATTGTTTTCGAGTGTCCCGTAAGAGCCGGGTAATCGAAAATACAACAGGCAACAATAACATCTCACATAGTTCAGCAATAAGGTTCACCACCCATTCTGAATGTAGTGCCTTTTTTGGTGAAACGAGACTGGTGTGTGGGTATACATAAATGTGTTGTTCTCCCTTTTATAAGGCAATGCACACCCGCACACCTTTCGCTGGTTACCCCACATTGTGGGATATGCCGTGATGGTATGAATGAATGAATGAATGACATCTAGTATATTATAATAAAAATCTATGTATGTAAGTAAACAACCTAAGGTTTGACTTTATCTATGCCAAATCCTAAACTCCTTGCGCGCAGTTGGCTTAAAAAGTGGTTCGAAGTTTTCGCCTAACGGATTAATATAGAGATACTTCTATACACTTCGATGGATGCTGCTTATGAGGCTAAAGATTTTTGACTCCATAATAATGTTAATAGGGGTGCGAAAAATAGAGAAATTCTGCCCCAGAAACTGGCTCCATGCTACTCTCTCCATATTGCATGGTATTGCATCATGGCTGTCTTTAATTCTTGTCACGTTTTTTCAAAATGTCTAACCGGTAACATCACATGAGCAAAAACCTTGTGGCTGCCAGGCCATTACTGGGTTATTCGTGCAGAAAAACAGTTGTTGCAACTTTCCTGTTATTCACGATGCTCTCATTCTTACCACATGATACCTACTTTGTTTGTTTTCTTATTTTATTTCATTTCCTTCCTCAGTCTACTTATAATCATTGTGTCTGCCTTTTCGCAAATTCGATTCATGAAAATATTTTATATAAAACACCACTAGTAAAAATATGTAAGTACAACTGACCAGTAATCTATAGACAAAAAATACGCAAATTTTCTTGGTAGACAACGCGTGACTTTGCCACTAAAATCTGGTGGCAGTCAATATGACGTATTTGAAAATTTTCGAAGTGGTTCTAATCAAAATTGAAACATTACTTAAAACGAATATCAATATGTACACATCGTTAATAAGGGGATTTAAATTTTGAAAAGCGAATACTTTTGTGACAATTTTTTAACATTTCAATCAGGTGGGCAAGTCCGAATATATAAAACTAGTTGCATGTAACACATGAAATCCAACTGTCGATAGCGATAGTATGTATAGTTAAAGAATATGTACCAAACTATAAACCCATAAATACAATTTATTGAATTTTTCATTTTTTTTGTTTTCTATACAACACATGTACCTAGGTATGTATGTCAAGATAGGGTAGTATGGAGGTAGGTCCTTTTTTCCAACCCAGAATATGAAAATAGCATGATGGTATGTATGTATGTTTGGAGATGAAGTATCAAACTATTAAGTATTCTTAGATATTGTGCCATACAAATTGCATGAAGCAATGTCGTCACTAAATTCAATTTAAAAAAAAAATGTTAAAAAATTTTTGAGATGTACTACTACAATATTAATATTTTTATAGAAAATTAAATTATCTAGTAGGGGTGTTTCGGCTTTTTTCGATATTTTGAAAAACTTTGGAAATATAGGCAGTTAAACTCATAAATTTATCATAAATAAATATTTTTCTTAATAAAAAATGTTTGAGAAACCCTGGAATTTATTTATTATTGTTTGTATTGTTCGTACAAATTTTCAGCGTTCTAGCTTTTATGGTTTCTGAGATATATGGAAAAATAAACCAAAAATTCAAAAGTTGATAACCCCTGACTGAAAAAAAAATCACCATTCTGAGTACAAAAGTTTTGTAGGCTTAGGAGTGTTTATATATTTTGAAATTTTGGGCTCTGTAAATTGAGCGGATCAAAAGTTATAAGGGGGTACAGACAGACACACAGACACACAAAACTTACATAAAATATTCTACTCCGAATTCTGAGTAAATCCATGTATGGGAACATATATGCTGCGAGGCCTCTAGTTGGTGTTATTAGCATGCAAAAGGTCCACTACACCATACAAAATGTTCCTTCGTACACGCATCTTGGCTTAATAATGTCGATTCATTCAGAGAATAGAATTCTTATGAACGAATTGACAGTTGGATTATAATAAAAATAATAATAATAATAATAATAAACACTTCCTTGCACCCTGCGCAAGTGGCGAGCTTATTGCCGTTTGGAAATTTCTTCCAACTAACCAGTGTTTCCAGCCCAGAGAAGCAATATTTGCGTGAGAAATGAATTATAATTATAACTTAAGATATTAGAATTCCATAACATAATTATGTCCATGATATGGGTTATCATGACGATTTTGATTCCATCGCTTGACCGGACTTGCCCCCTTGACAGGGCTTACTTACGGATCATAAGCCTGGTTGTTCTATAATATTACAACTTCGTCTATATTGAGATGAATGTAGTTTGTATGTACAATTAAAAACATGATGTTTTTTTAATTGAATTTAAAAATGGAATTTAATCTAATAAATAATGTGCAGTTAAGGGGGCATATAAACCTAAACACCCCAATTTCAAATCAAAGTTCTCAAATATGGCAAACAGTGTTTTCAACATTACTCTAGTGAATGTTTGTCACACAATTTTAAAATTCAGCAATCCGATGTTTTCTTATGTAGATACATATTATATAGGATCAAAATATTGGTTTTAAATAATTAATTGTTTGATGCCACTGCACATCATTATCTAACGGGTTGATTAAATAATAATAAAAAGACATCTTTATTTGTATTACATAAGTGTAGAACTTCGCATTGAAAACAATATTACAGCACAACCGGGCGGCCATCTTTAAAATTCAAAACGTGCCCAGCCGCCAAAACGAGTTTCGCTTTCACCCAATGGTCAATATTTAAATATCTATGGTCAATATTTGAACGTGCGTTCTATTTTCGAAAAACGGAAATGGAAAGTTGTCGTTTTTTTTAATTATTTGTTCTGTGTGTTATGAATATTATGTTACCTACTTTTATATAATTTGACAGTTTATTGCATTTTGACAATGGCTATGCTCTCTATGGATCGCAATATAATGATTATATGAAGTGAATAAAACTATACAGTGGGTATCGAAATACTTTTAAATAAATAACTTTTATTACACTTTTTCTTTCTAATTTAATAATATACCTAACTCCAATTAAATTTAAAAGAATTAGCACTGAGATGGAGTAAAATAAAATTTATAATGTAGGTACCTACTTAATTTGTTTTACGGCGCTGGCCGATTTACTAATGATATTAATTACAACTAAGCACTAAAAATAATAACACTCAATTATTATTATTACCATTATACACTTCTTAAAAAGAATTAGCAGATTAATACGTGAATTGTAAATTATTTAATAGAACAAAATAAAATGCAACAAACGCATCGTCATAGCTTTCATTCACCCATCCAGATACTTAACATATAAAAGGATTAGGTTCTCAGGTCTCTATACTACCCATCAACCCTACTGATTCTCGAATATTAACATTTAAAAAATCTTTAACGATTCTACATGTATTCATTATTACCGTTTTTTGCATTTTTATTATTAAGTTTTTCAATAAATCTAAAATTTCTAAATTGCCAGTGTCTGAAATAATGAACGGTCATATTATTATTATTTTACTAGAATATATTTTTACTTTAATATTATTATTTTATTATAGTTTTTTATTTAATTTTTCTTTTATATTAGTGCATTTATTTATGTTATGATTTTAGTAAATGTTTTTTTTTATTTTCATTGTAATTTGTAAGATTAGGTATCACTTTTTATATACCTACTATTGATGTTGGCATCAACTAATACAATGTCACTGTCTCGAGATGTACATATTGCACCTGGCACAGGTTATTTGCCTAGTGGGACATTGTAGATACAATAATTATTGTAATGTCATCAGTGTATGTATAAATAAATAAATAAACTTTATGTACACACTGTTTTTTTGTTAATCGTAACAAAATTTCATGTTAAAATTAACCGAACTATAGTGACTACAAAACATTTGGTTTTGTGCAACGAAATGTTTTGTGCACACAGCCAAACGGTACAGTCATAAATAGATAAATCTTAATTACTGATAACAAAGGTTTGGCTAAAACGCAGGTAGCCAGTTCGGTTGTCATAATTTTCTTTTCAGTACAAGTGTACAAAGGTGGGTTTATTCTCGTAATTCAATTTCTTCCAACCGACAAAATTAGGTATTTAGTGAGAAATAAATAAAAAAATATAAAGAGAGAAATTTTTTATTTTTTATTTTATTTTATAGAATACAACAGCAATACAATAAAGATTTATACATATATACAAAGATAATTTTTATATAGCCAATTATAGTATTCTAAAAATATATTAAGTACCTACATATACATTTATTAACAATTATGAAAACAGGATGGGAAAGAAGAGAGGTAGGTAGGGGAGTGGGGGGAAGCATCGACCATTAGAAATTCATATTATGATTTACCTCACGTGTCTCAATGTATGAATAATGACAAATTAAAATTAAGTCAAAGGGGCACAATTATAAAGTTAAAGAGTTTAAGATGTGCACAACAAGACAGCACAGATCAAATAACCTACATATTCACAATTTTTTTTTTAATACACAAAAACTTGAAGCAAACATATAAGCAAACAGAAATAATATATAATAATAACACCTCACATAGCAATGAGGAAAAGTAGGAGGGTACGGAATGATATAGAAGTAATATTCAGGAACTATTTGACAGATAGTTTTTATTATTTCATCTTATATAGAAGGAATATTCAGGAACTATTTGTACAATAATAATAATTACACCTCACATAGCAATGAGGAAAAGAAGGAGGGTACGGAATGATATAGAAGTAATATTCAGGAACTATTTGACAGAAATTTTTTTATTATTTCATCTTTAAATATTTGTATGGATTGAGATGACGTCACTTAGGCCATTCCATAGTCTTGCTGATTGTACTTGAAAAGAAGAACTGAAAACTTCTGTATTGAAAAAAAATGTGTAACGCTTATTCAGTAAAATATCTTTAATAATAATTATTTATGCTATTTTTTTCGAACATACTGTTTTAAAATGTATTAATTTTGTTGTAGTTGCGATGTACTGAAATATGTATGAGGAAATATGATATCTCAAATGAAATGCACAGTTCTAATGTTGTAGGTAGGTATCCAAAGTGATTAGACTATTGGTTCAGTCAAAGTCTATGCGTATGAAGTCATGTAGGTATCTACTATATTGACTTAACCGAATCAGAAATGTGTGCATGCTTGAATTTGAAAGTTTGATGGTATTTAGATGCTATCATCAAACTGTAAAAACTTTCCAAATTCCTGGAATGTCTCTTTTAGAGGCAATTACTGTATCACTTATGTACATAAGTCCATTTTACTTTAATCTCTTGTGCATTTATAACGTATTAAATTGCAATTACAGATCTTGTTATCAAATATTATTAGGTGAGTATTGTTACTTTATAAACATACTATACACATTCCTTTATCAATCCGAAAATGTACCTATTATATTTTTATAAACAAATTAAACGGCACACAAATAGAAATATTAACAACAAATAGATATTTAATAATAATATGTGTCATGTTATTCATCCCTCAGTTTAGTTCAGATTTTAATACAAAAAAAATAATCACTTTTGGAGAAAACCCAATATGGAGTACCACAGGGATCACTTTTGGGACCCATTCTATTAATTTTGTACATATAATATATTAATTGTATTACAGAGAATATGGGTTGATTCAAATGCTTAAATTCTGAATTATGTCACCTTATTGTAAAATTCTGTATCAATCAACCTATCTGTAAATGAACTTTAAAAAGGAAGTAGGGTAGATAATTCGTAGATTGCACGTTTATTTAAAACAATAAGATGTTTGATTCATGAATGAAAAAAGTATTGACAAACACAAGTAATAGCCATTCAAAATATAATATTATGATAAGACAGAATCGCATCAAAGGTGTAACCATTGGTAATAATTAACGTTACATTTTATGTAGTATCATCATAATCTATGGAATACGCAATCATAGATGAATGTCTCATTGTTTATGATCACTAACGCACGTCCAGGCAGGTACCTAAATATTCATTATGCGTCGTGTACGTGAAGGTAAGAGTAGGTACCTACATAAAATACATAAAATAATATCATGTTTATGATTTAGATAAAAAAGTGTATATAAGCATTCAGTTTGTTGTTATATAATAATGTTTATTATTTAATTATCAAGTAAGAAACAGACTGTATAAATAATTTTGAATTTGATCGTCACTAGATGCTGGATTAGTACCTAGTCAAAAAAAAGTTTAAAAAAATATTTTTTCTTAACGATGATGAATAATTTACAAATGAATATTTTCTTCTACTTCTTCTTCATCGTGTATTAAGTCATTTGACCTGTTTGTGAGGACGGACTATCCTGGGATGAGGAGGTCCAACTGTCTTTCCAACTCGTCGCAGGTCCTCCGGGTAGTCTTCTGTTGTAGGGTATTTCTGCCTTAACAATTTTGAAAATTCTACTGTCATCAATGGCTTCGACGTTGTCTCTTCAGAAGCGTCATCTTCGACGTCCCCATTTTGTTGTGTCCTCGACACCGCATATAGACCTGGTTGTTTCATTTCTGGTGCGGTCCCTGAGGGTTCTTCCAACAATGGAGCGCAGGGTTTTCACTTCAGATACTCGAAGGCAGCTTTTGGTTCTGTTGGAATCAGCTTTTACTATGTCATAATATGGCGGACACACGCCTTGTATATTTTGACTTTGCTAGTTTGCTGGTGGTAAGCATGTGTTTATTTCTCCGTATAGTATTTCGTAAGCAAAAAGCTATGGCTATAGCTTCATTGGAAAAGAATGTTTCATTTCTTGTCTTTGTTTTCCCCTTTAATTTTAGAATTTCTGAACTTATTTTGAAATACGTCATCAATCTTTGATAATCTTTAACACCATGTAACTACTGATTACATGAAAATTCTTCGAAACACAATTGTTCGAATGCGCAATTGTACGAATAACAATTAATCGAAAATCAGTTATCAGAATGACAATTGTCCGAAAGCAAATTATTCGAACTAACATTTGTTGGAATACCAATTGACCGAATTTAATATATTTTTTTGTCATTATGTTGCCTTCTTTGACATATTTATTTTGTTGCCAGTAAAATATATTCGATGAAGACTATTATTACTTGTTGTATTATTGTTGGGTACGTATGTTTGCACATTTTAATAACTAATCTTTGACAGCACGGGATAGCCTAGTTTGTACACGAGTTTTTGATTTTGGCACATCATGTACAGACAGTTTATCTAGTATTCACACCAATTTAGTTATTTTATTTTAATATTATAGTTACTTTTTATAATATATAATGCAACTGGCTCACGCCAGTCGCAATTATAACTACAAGCAAACCTAACCAACCTATTTTTACAAAAGTTTTGTAGGTTAAGTTTAAAAAATCGGTGTACATCCTAGGATATCCGACAGCGCGGTGCGTCGCCATGTTGTTTATTCCATAGATTTTTATTATACATAATATACCTACTATGTAGATGTAGTAGGTTCTCCGTGCAAAAAGTCAGTCATGGACTAACGCGCGTACCTATCACGTTTTGGTTGGCAACATATTTTAGTTTTCCTTACATTTCAACAAATCCCAAATAACTTTTCTCTAAATGTTAATTAACAAAGTGTTTTTTACGACAAATAAATCCGAAAACAATTCACATTAGTCGTTATTCTCTATGGAAAAACGATATACGAAAACGTCAAAAATACCCCGGAAAAATGCCTCACTTCGATTCATACAAAATTTGCTAACTACGACATCTAGTATATTATAACAAAAATCTATGGTTTATTCCTCTCACAATACTACCAACATGACGTCATAAAAATTCGAACAATTGTAATTTCTGATAATTGTGTGTTCGAATTATCAGAAATTAGATTTGAGTTTCGGTTAACTTCGGAAAGCAATCGGGCGTCCCTGGAAACGGCAGAATGCCGGCCAATCCTTCCACCACCGGAGCACCAACCAATATGATGGTGTTCCGGACACGGAAAGTAAGTAAGTATTGTGTGTTCGGAAAATTGTTTTTCGAAAAATGTGATTCGAATAATTGCCATTCGTAAAATTGATTTTCGTATAATTGAGCATTCGAATAATTGTTTTTCGAATAATTTTCCTGTCACCGTAACTACTAGAGTCACCATGTAACTTGTTATGCCCGAAAAAAATAATGCCGAAAAACAATGATTTTTATTTTGTTCCACGGCAACATTTCGGAAAACAGCTAGCGCTCGTTGCGGGCGAAAAACGAAACTTGCAGCTAACAGCTAGCACGCGCTATGGCACGCGCTCTCTTGGCATTCGACGCTGGTGGAGGACGGACGGTTTGGTGTGACGCCGTCATCGGTCGACACGTACTCCCGATGGCGGCCATATTTTCGACGGCGAGAAAGTCTGTGTGACAGGACCCGTCACGCGCATGGACGCTGATGGTGCCCCAGAACCAAGATGAGGGCATCAACAGGACAGGAGGTTGGAGGCAGAGCGCAGTGTGGGGCCACCGCGTAGGGAACGCGGCGGCTCGCAGATTGGACCACGAAGGGCAATCCGTGTCGTCTGGGGCGTCGGTTCGCCTTCCGGCGAGGTCCCGACTGGCATGCCACCTCTGTCGAGATGCGCCGTCATAGCGTGTCGTGGGGCACAGAGCCAGCCATGGGTGACGGTCTGGAGGAGAAGAAGAAACCACGCCGGACACGAGGAAGACCTGCTAGCCTGACGCAGAGGCTGGGCCCCACCGATCTACCGTCACCACGTGGAAGACAGTGACATGCCTGGAGTAAGGATGTCGCTGTACCCTGGGGCGGTATATTCTGGTCGGCGTCTTTTCGTGTGTTTTCGTGTGTTTGACAGTTCGTTTCGGTAGATGCCACGTGTTTTTATTTGTTGTTGTATTTGTTTGTTTGTTTTTATTTCATTATTTTTATCGCCATGGACCATTTGTGAACATTTAAATAAAAAAAGCGCCGTACTAAAACAAATTTTAAGTGTCGTCCTCATTTCTCTCCTTTTCTTCCCCACACCTTGGCTTGATGTTTCCTCGTGGTAGACGAGGGGTCTCATCAAATGGCTTGCCAACGTGTGGCTTTTGCGAATAGGTATTTGCACGAATCAACACCCTGAGATCAGAAACGTGTGAGGAAGAAAAGTGATGTTTATTTGTTGTGTTTTGAACTGTAAATTTGTGCTGTGCTAAAATAACGAACCATGTGCATTAACCGTTTCCGAATTCGAGAAAAAATTCGGTGGCGCCTGTAAATTTCAGTGATATGAGACTGTAAAGTGACATTGTTTTTCGACAAAAAAGTGGGGTGGAATTGTTATGCCCGAAAAAAATAATGCCGAAAAACAATGATTTTTATTTTGTTCCACGGCAACATTTCGGAAAACAGCTAGCGCTCGTTGCGGGCGAAAAACGAAACTTGCAGCTAACAGCTAGCACGCGCTATGGCACGCGCTCTCTTGGCATTCGACGCTGGTGGAGGACGGACGGTTTGGTGTGACGCCGTCATCGGTCGACACGTACTCCCGATGGCGGCCATATTTTCGACGGCGAGAAAGTCTGTGTGACAGGACCCGTCACGCGCATGGACGCTGATGGTGCCCCAGAACCAAGATGAGGGCATCAACAGGACAGGAGGTTGGAGGCAGAGCGCAGTGTGGGGCCACCGCGTAGGGAACGCGGCGGCTCGCAGATTGGACCACGAAGGGCAATCCGTGTCGTCTGGGGCGTCGGTTCGCCTTCCGGCGAGGTCCCGACTGGCATGCCACCTCTGTCGAGATGCGCCGTCATAGCGTGTCGTGGGGCACAGAGCCAGCCATGGGTGACGGTCTGGAGGAGAAGAAGAAACCACGCCGGACACGAGGAAGACCTGCTAGCCTGACGCAGAGGCTGGGCCCCACCGATCTACCGTCACCACGTGGAAGACAGTGACATGCCTGGAGTAAGGATGTCGCTGTACCCTGGGGCGGTATATTCTGGTCGGCGTCTTTTCGTGTGTTTTCGTGTGTTTGACAGTTCGTTTCGGTAGATGCCACGTGTTTTTATTTGTTGTTGTATTTGTTTGTTTGTTTTTATTTCATTATTTTTATCGCCATGGACCATTTGTGAACATTTAAATAAAAAAAGCGCCGTACTAAAACAAATTTTAAGTGTCGTCCTCATTTCTCTCCTTTTCTTCCCCACACCTTGGCTTGATGTTTCCTCGTGGTAGACGAGGGGTCTCATCAAACTATTAACACCATGTAACTATTCTATTTTGACTGTCGAATTGAATAAATCGTTATTAAATAATGCTGTAATTAAGAAAAATTTAAAAGCCTTCAAGAAGTTCTGTCATAGTTATGGTGCCTTACTATAAGTTGATTCCCATTAAGAGATCTTAGTCACACCTCATTTGAAAAGATCGATGACAGTCCACGAGTGTGAATCTTTTATTCACATTCGTCGATTGTTCTTTTTGCACATATGGTGCCGAGATATTAATCTAGAGGATACTTTTCATGCTATGCATTTTTGTTTCTCGCTCATTTAGAGTTCTGTGAAGGGGCAGTTTACGATCTCCATATGCAGATCGGGTAGTGGTGGAAGTAGCGAAATAATGCTGTTATTTGAAACAAATACTTTATTGTGGTGTGTTTGTTTGTGGTAGAGGCACCGGTTAGAATAGTGTTTCCACTCTTTTATAACAACATCGTTTCCGGGTAATCGGGGAGCCAGGTAATCGAAAAAACAACAGGCAATAAAAAATCTCACATCGTTCAATGATGAGGTTCACCAGCCATTCTGAATGTAGTGCATTTTAAGGTGAGGCGTGATTAGTGTGTGAGGATGCACGCTTGTGCCGTGCTTCCTTTTAATGTAATGCACACAAGCAAACCTGTCGCTGTTTACCTCACATTGTGGAATATGCTGCGATGGTATGAGATGAAAAGTTTTAATTATGATTTACGTGTAGGTATTGACCGTAGTGGTCAATTGGGAAATCATATATCTCCTTCAAATGCTTTTTTGGTGTAGAACCATTGCTTAGTTGCATGAAATTGCCGTTTAACAATAATCTCGTCGTTTGAGTGAATTATTTTAAATATATTATAATATTTAAATATAAAATAAGCACCTAGCAGGTTTTGAATTTTGTTGGTAATCTGGAAACTCCCACCGCACGGCAACACCAAATTCGTAGCCGAAAATTTCACTTTCTATTTTACAGGCCCAGAGCAACGTCCGTTTCGTTCGCAGCGAATGTAGACATCGACCGTCCGTCTCGCTCGCTGTACCGAGAAAACCTAATGATATGAAAGAGACACAAAAACACGCCTGCCCCGTCTATCGGTGGCGGCACAAAGGAAATCACATTCCATATTTGAAAGAAGCGGGAAATTTTACGAGCCGCGGGTAAATATTGACAGATGTTCGAAATTCGATTTTGAATAAAGAGATGCATAGAGAATGAAGTTTAAGTTATTAAGAGTCTGTTTCAAATACGATCAATAATTTTCTTTTTTTTACGCGGCGATGGCCGATTTACTAATGATATTTATAACAATTAAGCACTACAAATAATAACAATCAATTATTATTATTACCATTATACACTTCCTCAAAAGAATTAGCAGATCAATGCGTAAATTGTAATTTATTTAAAAGAGCAAAATAAAATGCAACAAACGCATCATCAAGCTTTCAATTGGGAATAGTTCACCCATCCAGATACTTAACATATCAAAGGATTAGGCTCTGAGGAGGTCTCTATACTACCTAACAACCCTACTGATTCCCGAATATTAACGTTTAAAAAATCTTTAACGATTCTACATGTATTCATAATTACCGTTTTTTGCATTTTTATTATTAAATTTTTCGATAAATCTATAATTTCTAAATTACGGATTAACGATTTTGGAATAATGCCAGTGGCTGAAATAATGAACGGTAATATTATTATTTTACGAGAATGCCAAAGTCTTTTAATCTCATTGCCTAAAGCGGTGTATTTTCATATTTTTCATATTTCTGATTTCATATTTTATAAAAGTAGTTTTTCTATTGTTTCTTTGTTTTCTTTACAATGTTTAGATATTAAACACGCTGTCAACAATTTTTAAATGTATTTATGTTGTGTATCTTTTATCGTTAGTTGAAAATCAAAGGCTGTATATTTTGATATTTGAATGTCATAATATTTCGATTAAAAAATTAATTTAAAACGAATTGATACTGGTTAGAAGGAATTTCCTAATGGCAACAACGTTGTTCAAAAAGGTAAATAAATTGATAGATAATGGAGTGCCTCAGGGCAGCGCACTCGGACCGTTACTATTTATAGTGTACAATCTACAAATAAAAACTACAAATTATTTTTATATGTTTAAAATTTTCCTTACTTTATAATGTAAAATACAGGAAAGCTATATTTACGGCACGAACAATTTGATTTGATGTTTGTTAAGTTTACAGAAAAAACCATCAATGATACTTTTTTATCAATTTTTTATGCGTAGTAATAGGAACAGGAATCTACTTTCCAATGTATTAAAACCACAATCAATCCACAAGGGCTAAAATCTAAAAAAATAAAAGAAACTTAAATAAACAAAGTATAACATATAATTAATTTACACAGTCTGTGGTTTCAGACGGAGCCAGCTGGTCCTTAATAAATTATCTATTATATAACACACTATTAGTTACGAGAGAAGCATACAAGTTACCTATAACATTTATATGACTGACTGAAGAGGCCTCTCTATAGTCTGAAAGCAAAACATAGAATCACGAATTGGTTGCCGAGCAAATGTCAAAATCGTGATAAGGTACAGTGAAACCCGAACTAATTTTATTGTCTCTATTATATTGTAAATATTTAGATACAAAATTTTAATGACTCCTATTATGTGCATGTTATATTTAATAACTCTAAAACCAGTACTTGTATTAACTCGAGTCTCCTTCTCATTTAATTTTAACTCATTTAATTTTTTTTTTTATAAAGAATACATATAAATATCGTACATGTCACTGGTCACAAAATGTATAATAGTTTACCACCAAACAAAAGAAAGCAAAAATCTTGTCACCTTTCGTAGGCTAGGTGCTGAATACATAAATGAAAACTATTAATGTCCTCCATAGTTTTACATGTTATTTATAATTTTGTGGCAGTTTATGACAATAGTAAAATATCTGGTAACTATTATGTAACCTAATGTAAGTTAAATATATTATTATGCATTAAAAAAAATTTTGTTACTAGATTTAAGGAAAAATTGTATTTAATATAATAAATAAATAAATTAATTGTCATATTCTTACCATACTTATTTGTTCCAAAATATAATTATTTTTTTATACTTTTTTGTTTAAACTAGATGTATTATTTTTTATATATGTTTTTACGTCTAAATATTATCCGGTCAAACAATGGAATCAAAACCCTCATGATAACCCATAACACGTACCTATATTTATATATTTATTTATATATCGGCCTTCGTGGTTCAGTTTGTTAGGTATCTGACTGCTGATCCAAGGGTCCCGGGTTCGATTCCCGATGGAGGCACAGTTTTTAATTGTGTTTTCAGTCTGGATCTGTGAAACGGTTAATATCGTAAGTCTCCTGAATGTGGCAACTTGTTATTGGGTGCCTGCTAAATAATTATTTGACATAGTACCTGTTAGTTGCCCGAGAAGCTACATTAAATAAATAAATAAATAATTTATGTACATGTGTACAAAGGCGGTTTTACTGCCATAAGGAAATTTCTTCCAACCAACCCGAGGTCTCTGAAGTTAAATTGGTACAATACTAAGTATTTAATGAGAAATAAATTGATAAAATAATAAAATAGATAAGTAAGAAAAAAATGCAAAAAGAACAGAGAGTTCCTGGTTCCTGAAAAGGTTCCTGGACAAACAGAATATGTCCACGGACCTGATCCTTTCCAAATTATTATATATGGTAAGGCATCGGTACGATGGCGAATTCTGAGCGCGTAAGTGTTTTTTTTTTGTCTAAAATGAACTTTGAGGTGTGCCTTGTTGGTCTGTTTGGTATGTTGAAGTTAATAATTTTCATAAGGTCTGATGTCCTTCGATTTGTGTAGATCATGAAAATTAAAGCAATTACAAAAATTACGAAAGTAAAAAAAAATCCCTAATTGTAGGGAATATCCTGTTTTAACTCACGACAACACCAAATGCTATCGTACCAACATGACCACGACAATATAAATGAAACGCTCTCGAATATGTTAGATCGACTTTATATTGATATCGTACGTGCAAAATGCATTAATTGAGAGCGGGGGACAAGTTTGGTCAACCGGTGATATCAAAACCCTCATGATTACCCATATCACGAATATTAAGTATTATCATATGGAGTTCTATATATTCGGATATTATAGAACTCCATAGATAATTATATCCATGATATGGGTGATGATGAGGGTTTTGATTTCACCGTTTGACGGGACTTGCCTTGGATAATTTGGATTATCAATTTATATATCAAAAATACATAAATTATAGAAGTAGAATTCATAAAAATACATCCAACGACTGTCAACCATTCATGAAGAAAAAAGTGTACCTACGCTAAAAATGAAGTGTAGAATTTTGGGTTGCATGTTGTGGCCAACACATAAATTTACACATTTGATGATTTAAATAGCTCATTTATTTATTATTTATTTTATATTCATATGCAATAATTTTATATATTTTTTTGTTTACAAATAACTTGAAGTCACTGAATGATAAGTTAGGTTCAATCGATGATAAAAAAAATGTTACACATTATTATCGTTAAATAAATAAAAATAAACAGTTAATGATTCCTTAATAAGTACATACAATTTTTTATCATTTCATTTGAGTATATTGTCACTATTATTAAAACCCGATTTACATTTAATACAATACAACTTACATTGAATAGAAAATCCGATTACAGCAATTTACGTTGAACTATTCAACCATTGAGGTGTAATATGATTAAACATTTGAGATGCAATATACATTTATCAATGATGTGTAATATTGTTAAAATCTTAAGTTTTGATACGTGTAATTTAACCATTGGAACCCTGATTACAACGTACATTGAATTATAATTCAATCATTGAAATGCAATATATGTAAATTTACCACTGAGTTGTAATATAATTAAATTATTTAGGTGTAAAACATGTAATTTAACCATTGGAAACCTGATTACAATGTACACTGAATTATAATTCAATCATTGAAATGCAATATATGTAAATTTACCACTGAGTTGTAATATAATTAAATTATTTAGGTGTAAAACATGTAATTTATACATTGAAAACCCGATTACAACAGCGTATATTGAATAATAATTCAATCATTGAGGTGCAATATCAATTAACCATTGAAGTATAATATAATAAAATTCTTGGGGAGTAATACATAAATTTTAACCACTGAAACTCCGATTATAACAACGTACATTAAATTATAAATCAATCATTGAGGTGCAATATAAATTAGGCACTGAGGTGTAATATAATTAATGTGCGGATTTATATCACTAGCTATGTGTAGCCATAATCCAATTTGTCTGGTTCCCCTTTCGGGTTACGAAGGTCAGATGGCAGTCGCTTTAATGTAATAAACAGACTTGCCAATTCCAGGATCATGCTCAAAGCGTACCCCGATAGAAACGGGACAAAAAGCGCTAAAGAGAATAGAGAGAGAGGTGTAATATAATTAAATTATTGAGGTGTAATAAGGCCAAGTTATTTAACCATTGAAAACCCGATTTACAACAATATAGGTACTTACTTTCAATTAAAATTTAAATCATTGCTGTGCAATATAAATTAATCTTTGAGGTGGAATATAAATTAATCATTGAGGTGTAATATGATTAAATGTTTGAGGTGAAATATATATAGTTTAACCATTGTAAAACCGATTACAATAACTTATATACATACATACGTTGCAATATAAATTAACCATTGAGGTGTATATACCTTTGAAAAATAATGTTTCAAAGATAAAAATAAAATTTCAATCATTGAGAAATGTCGACCTCCATGGCACAGTTGGTAAGCCGTTTGGCTTCTGTGCGGATGTCCTGGGTTCGATGCCCAGCAGAAGAGAAATTTATTTAAATATATTTCTCACGCAAATTTTGCTTCTCTGGGCTGGAAACACTGGTTAGTTGAAATAAATTCCTATATGCTACAAATTCGCCACTTGAGCAGTGTGCAAGGAAGTATTTATTACTATTATTAGATTCAATACAACCATTGCGGTGTGACGTATTTTAATGATTAATGTATTGAAACATTGAAGTTTAATAGTGACTATCCCGGGAGATATGAGAGATCGGCTCTAGGATTTCTTTGCCTACATAAATAAGTAGGTAAAATATTAACAAAATAGTGGAATGCACAATTTATGCTCTTAAACAACATAATAATATGCAATATATTTGTTTTACTATGGTCCAATAATATTTGGCTATGAAACCCCACTACATAGACAACAAATTGAAAATAGAACGCAACCAAGATATGTATTTTACTACGTGTGACGTCACAGGACAAGTCTGTCTCTTTCTCTCCCGTTTATCGTTGCATGCGTGCATCTCTTTCCCTTCTAGTTTTGAAGGTACTCCGAGTTCAACGTAGACGTCCGTCACTGTCGCACTTTAGGGAAATTGATAAGTGCGTCCCTTTTCTACGCGGTGCAATATATACAGTGCCTGTGTGTGCGAGTCCCTAGAACTAAAATTAGTTACAATCGTTGAAAATATACAGTGAAGTAGGGTGATTTATTTACTTTTAGTCTTGTTTTTAATTTTAATTTAATTTTATTTCATCTAATATGGAATTATAATGTTTCAAAATGTTTTTATTTTTCATTAAACAAAGAAGATATGTAGTTGATAACAGCAAAATTAATTCAATATATTTGAAACTGGCCGTGGGCTTCATAATATATTTGACATCTCGCAAAAAAATGTAAAAAATTATTTTATGGTAAGTACATTAAATATTTATTGAATAAAGTAAATTTACTTAATTGTAAATTAACCTGATGAAGGAGCAGTCCGCTCCGAAACTGACTACGAGATAAGTGGGTTCA
This sequence comes from Molanna angustata, assembly GCA_963576475.1. NCBI lineage: Eukaryota > Metazoa > Arthropoda > Insecta > Trichoptera > Molannidae > Molanna > Molanna angustata. Next base: position 31,190,459 of record OY754979.1, read on the forward strand.
TACAAAGGTATAAGAAAATGAGTAAAAAATATATGTGATTATCGTACAAAATATATTTTGTATTCATTTCATTTACGTAACTACAAAGAAATGTATATATTGCTGGTTTATTGCTATGAGGTAATATATTCCAAATAAGCCAACAACTTAGGGTCCTTAAGTTAAATTATATCGACAAAGTCTCCAATGAAGGTTTATAAATATGATGGAGAAAGAGAGAGTTGCTGATCAATGTGAAGACACGCATAGCCGCATATTTTTACCACATATTCCGTGGTGATAAATATGCCATTCTATAACATATAGAGGAGAGAAAGATAGAGGGAAGACGGAGTATGGAGCGTAAAAGAATATCGTGGTTTAAGAATCTCAGACAGTGGATTCCGGATGCGGTGTCACTAATTAGGTTGGCGCAAGATCAGGATGAGTTTGGTGTGATGGTCGCCAACGACACAAGAAGAAAAAGAATTAAAATTATGTAGCTAATCACTTATAGTATCAATAAACATTTTAAGTAGGCACAGGTGACAAGTCCAAATGTCGAATAGAAAATTCTTCCAAGTAACCAAGAACTGAGAACCAAAAATTGTCAGAGAAAACACTTTAAATAAATTTCTCCTCTACTGGGAATCAAACCTCGGAGCCATAAGTCCTAGGTTACCATTATGCCACAGCGATCGACATCATCTATGTGTTTTTTTAACACAAAAGCGAAAGTAAGAAATAAAATTAGACCACACAATAAAGACTGGTCCCAGCAATAATTAATTATTGTCATGTTTTAAAAATATAAATTCTTATTTTTATTCTTTTCTCGCAATAAGTGGTAAATTTTGAGTATTTTAAAGATTCTTTTAGATGCAAAAACAGTAAAATATTTCAAATTATATAATTTTGAGGTTTACGAATTTAACTTAATTATTTTAAGTTCTTGTATAAAAAAAATATTGCCACTGTTATTGATCTCTACTTATTCTGTCTCATTTCCATATCGCTATTTTTAAATAAAATAAAATAATAAATAATTATTCATTTTGTGTTTTACTTTACGTTCCGCCACTGGAAAAAATGCACTCCTCCACTTTTCTCCAAACAAACCCACACATTCGTCAAATCTTGAATAAAATGTAGGTACACGTACTATCTAAATTAAACAGCGACAAAATTTCGAGAATAAATCAACGGGATAGTTTCATCGACACCGCAAAAAATCACACGTTACATACAGTTGATATCTTTTGACTTAAATGATGACTCGGTCATCATACTTGATTCGATCAAGCCTAGTCCAATATTTCTAGTTGTTCGAAATTTGAATTACACTTCAATGAAAGGGAACGTAAACACAGCATTCGAGTAGAAAATATTATTAAATTCAAATTCAGAATTACCGATACTAATAATTGATTTTACTTTTTGGCTAAACCATTTTTACTGACGAATGAATTTTAGATTTCGTTCCACGTTCGCATAGTTCTATATTCAAATGTCTAATATTTAAAATAGTTTAACATATTATAAAAACATGTTTTTCGTCACCATGAAAATAATAGTGTGTGTAATGAATTACTTTATTTTTTTGATGAGTGTTCTTCGTTTTGCTATGCTATCGTGAGTGTTTGATAGAGTTGAATAAACGCACTATTGTGGCCCATAATGAAATAACACAGCATGACACAACACTAGACCAATACATAGATATAATATTATAGTAAACGCATACACACATACATGTATAGGAATGGGTGAATACGGAAAGTGATTTGTGTGAAAATTGTGATCTTTCAACTGTGGTGCCCGAAAATATATTATTTTAAAATTTAAATTAAATTATTTATTTATTTATTTAATTCAGGGGAAACTTCAGCAATTTGCAAATTACAAACGACAATAATGATCGTCAGGATATATTAGCCAAAATAGTTTTCTCATCATACATTATGCGTAATATAAAAATAAAATTACGAAAACATATTATGTAAGTAGTAGAATAAGTTTGACATTAAAAATATAAGATATTGAAATAAAATATAAAAAACACAAAAAAATAAAGAAGACAAAATTCGACATGTAATTCAAAATCAAAAACATACAAATGATAATGGGATACTTATATAGGTATTGGGGGGAATTGGGTGGAGTAGGAAGAAATAAAGGAGTTAATTATTCCATGTTTCATATCGCTGCGTCACTGCCGATATACTCCTGAGATATTACGGATAGTATGTGTTGTTGAATACATCAGTGTTATAAAAACATGTATTATAATGCTTACAAATGCGTGAATATTATGAATCACGGCATATTCCACACTAGGGGGTAACCAGCGATAGGTATTTTATTTTTTTTATTTACTTAACATTTTATTCGACGAAACATTTTTGCCAGTACAAACGGCAGACTTATTGCCTAGTGGCAATTTCTTTTTTTTTTTTTTTAAATAAAAATGAATATGTCCTTGTTAAACAAGTACATATACATCTTCCTACGTTCCCTAAAATAAGCAAATAAATGCTTGTGCTATAGGTGAACGAAATCGGTCGAGGCAGGATTCGAACTCGCGACCACTGGATTACTAGCCCAGCGCGCTAACCGCTCTGCCACCGACCCATCTAACGACATCTTCCCGACAACTTCTTCTTCTTCGATGGCTCTACAGTCTATATCGAGCTTTGGCCTCCATTAATCCTCACCTCCAACTCCTCTTATCATCCGCCGCGGTCCTCCAATTTTGTATTCGCAGCAACTGGAATGCGTCCTTCCCAACTTCATCCTCCCATCGTAGCCTTGGCCTGCCCACCTTTCTTCTTTCTCCTGGGTGTCCTTCCAAAATGCTATTAGGTACCCGCGAGGACGGCATTCTCTGTACATGTCCAGCCCACCTCAGTCTGCTCAGCCTGACATGAACAGATAGCCTGGGAGCTTTGTAGATATTATACAGCTCGTCGTTGTATCGGATTCTCCAGGCTTCGCCGTCATTCACGGGGCCCAAGATCCTACGTAGGACCCTTCTCTCGAAGGCACCTAGCATTTCTCATTTCTTCCCGACAACTATCCACAACGTAATTGGACAAAGATGATTCGGCAATGGAATGCGGGTGTTAAAAAATTATGGATCATTGATATATTGATAGTTTTCCCTTTTATCATTATTTTTTTACTGTCATTGGTACATTGATTGATAAATTTATTTCTTTGTGTAAACAATATTACTGTTTCTTTTATTCATGTTAGTTGGGCTGATTTAAAAGTTTTTTTATTCAGATGGTTAAAATTTTGTTATATTATTTGTAGCATTATTATTGTAAATTATATTTTGTACCTACTGTTTGTAAGGTGTCTATTATTCTCTAATTCCTTTTTGTCTATTTTTATATTGTATAAATAAATAAATATTTCATTCCTCTTATTTTCCTCGTTTTCTTTTTTTTCACCAAGCAAGCAAAACTATTTTTCGTCCTGATTTTTATTTTTACTGTGTAGGTACCTACAAGTCCATCGTAATACTTTGTAAACTTTGCTGGCTCATATTCTGTAATTTGTGCATAAGAATAATAACAAGTAAACAAATAATAAACACTTCCTTGCACTCTGTGCAAGTGGCGAGTTTATTGCCGTATGCCAATAACCCGTGTTTCCAGCTCAGAGGAGCAATTTCGTGTGAGAAATGTATATTAATCTTCTGCTGGGTATCGAACCCAGGGCGCCTGCACAGAAGCCAAATGGCTTATCAATGTTCCACGGTGGTCATTTAATAATATATATTAAATAAAGATAAAATAAGTACCTAAACACTTCCTTGCATCCTGTGAAAGTAGCGAGTTTATTGCCATATGCCAATTTCTTCAAACCAGCCCGTGTTTCTAGCAGCAATATTTGTGTGAGAAATGTATTAAATGTTTTTTAACAGATTTTTAATTATCTCAATAGAGACGAAGTTGGAATATTTAATGTAGGAGAGGAGAAACGGGAAATCAAGGCACCTACAGGGCTTACGACCTGTCATCGGCTGGTTTATCACGTAAGTGATCACGCAAACCAGCCGATGACAGGTCGTAAGCCCTGTAGGTGCCTTGATTTCCCGGTTCTCCTCTCCTACAGTAAATATTCCAACTTCGTCTCTATTGAGATAATTAAAAATCTGTTAAAAAATATCTTTGACTCCCGACAGGGAAAAAAATCCAATGTTTGCGCATATGCAACAATAAAAGATATTCGGTGTATTAAATGTTTTTTTTGGAGACTCTAAAATTAAAAATTAAAATACATCCATACTTCGTATTTGTTAGGATGCAAATTATCATACCTGATTTATATAATGCCTCCAAGGGATCAGGGCCACGTACTATCCTGGGCCACATGAATGCGTGAATGATGGTGAAGACTCTCATTATCTTTCTCTCCACTATTCGTCGTAGAAGGGCATATATATCACCACGGAATATGTGGCCAAAATATGTGGCTTTGCGTTTGCTACACAAAAAAAGCTTTTGTTATAGTTGGTATTAATTTTATGAAATCACAAAAAAAATAATTACTTAACAAAATAATTTGAAATTGTCTTTTCTATAACTTATTATTTTACTTCGACTTATGAAACTTGTGTAACTTCTATAAGTTATAAAACTTTTTTTTATTTGTTTATTTATAAACGGCGTAAAATGCATTTTACATACATAGATAAAAACACATATTGACGATAAAAATATATAGAATAAGAAAAAAAAAACAATTAGGTATACACTTGGCAAAAAAAACTTAAACCTAAACAGTAACACAAAATAACTTATGTAACTTATGTTTAACTTATGAAACCATTTTTTTTCTTCTTTTTTTTTTACTTAATTTTCTCTTATTTATGTAACTCTTACTTGTGTAACTTATGTGTGTGACTGAATATGAGCTCATGTAATTTTGTGTGCATCCATAATTAGACGTCCAGCACTCATAATATTGTTTTCTTTTTATATAAATTGTAAGCTGGATGTCTGTCGATGTACCCTTTTTAATAAAATAAAATAAATAAATAAAATATATTTTCCCACAGTTTGGTGGTTGCTGGATCGTAAGTAGCGCAAATTTTAGTGGGAGCCCTTTTCCTTTCTACCAGCAGTTTTCAATTCAGTTGCATCATGAAATGTTGTCAGTTAAACGTTGCATCTTGGCGAGAACGGACGGTTAACATGCTCGCCTGATACATCGGACGATAAAAGTGACGCGATAAACTATCACACAGAAACTATTTCAAATTAAACACGATTTTAAAATCTTATGCACTTTTTGAATCCCAGTTTATGAACGAAAAAAAATATCAATGTACTTTTTAGTAATTAAGGAAAAAAAATGTTTTTTTAAAAAAAACATTCAACTGTGATTACTTAAAAGTACGTATCAATTATTATTTTGTTATTTTTTTGGTGCTGTTTGGTTTAAAAAGTAATTCGTGATTTTCTTTTTTAATTGAAATACTTTTCCGACATTTTATTTTATCGATTATGCCAGTATATAACGGGTGCAATAAAAGCTGAATATAATTTTGATTAATAATAATTTTACGGTATACAATTTTATTGTTGACGATAAGGTATCTAGATCACAAGTAAATTTGCTACCGGAGAGGAAAATATATTGAAAACTGTGAAAGTCTTTACGTGCTAGAGAGAACAGTAACATATTTTGTGCTGAAGGAGTGGATTTTAAAACGACAAAGGAATTTGTATTTTGTTTAAACTACTGTGACAATTAAAAGGAAATAACTGTCTCGTACAAGTGCTGTGATTACTACATATCTGTACATTGCCATCAAAAAGTGAAAATTGACAAAATAAGAATAGAAACTCATAGTGACACATTAAGACAAAAGTAACTATTCGAAGTATAAAGCGATGGATGCCGTCCGCAGGTGAAAGTTTCATCAGACGGAGACGCGAGTGATTCATCATATCTGTACAGGTCTTTGGAAGAATTGAAAAGATGGAGTCACCACAAATGTACGACAGCGGCGGGCAGGTGAACGGTGGAGGGGCGGGCAACCCCAACGACATGAAAAAACTACCAGGGAACAATAACAACAACCAGCCGAATGCCGTCAATCACAATGCCCCCCTAGCCATCAGGCC
>OY754979.1:31196777-31209277 GCA_963576475.1 Molanna angustata
AAGACATTTGTTGTTATGGATGTGATTGTACCTTTTAAATGACCTTTAAGTATGAGTTATAAATACCCGTTAATTCTTGAACTATCACTCATAGTGTTTATATTGCTTAGTTTAAATTGAAGATTAGTGTATTAAAGTTCGTTAGATTCAGTGGTGAAGACAGTACTTGTGTCTTTAAAAGAGTTTTGTGACTAATGAAGTTACGGGTTTCCGTAAAGGATTATAAATATTAATATAATGACTTTGGTCTTTTCACTTATAGTGAATTAAATCCCAAAATAGATCTCCAGATACAATTATAATAACTTTAATATAAATCATATACGTCTAAATTTAACAAAGCTATTTTTATACATTATTATAAATATGACATTCGTTATTAATAATATAATATGACATTGTAAATATCTAATTAATTTTAAACATATACTTATTTTTTAATAAATTGTATAGATTTCTAGGGCTTACCAAATTTTATGTGAAAATTTATTTGTTTTTTTACTATACCAAAAATATTGATTGTTTTTTTTTTTTTATTAAAATTAGTATGCCAAAAAACAAATTAAATACTTTCTTATCTGTCCTTTGATAAATTATGTAATTCAAAAAGCAATTGATATCGTAAATGGAAAAACAATTAATTCAAAAAATGCATTTTAAAACTCCTAATACTTAAACATGTCTAAAACCAAAACGAAAAAAACACATAATAAAACGTTAAAACGTAGATTTTAAAAAATAAACCACGCGATTAAATTTTAATAAAAGACTGACTTTTAAAATCAAAGCGTTAATTAAAAAAATAATAATGATAATAAACACTTCCTTGCACCCTATTTCGTTTAGAATCAATATATCTACAAAATATGCGGAAAGATAATTTGATTTAACACAGATATTTTTGACACAATAGAGTAAAAATAGAGTACTTTAAACATACAAAATTATTTGATAGCAATCTTTAAGATTTCTCATTTATATACATTTTAATACATTATCTTCTAATTACTGTATAATTCAAATATATATTTTTCCTATTTTTTTCTTGTATAAACTCCACTACTTCTTTCCTTCAATATATTATTATGAAATCTTTTCTCTAAATTATGTACATTTATTATATTCCTCACTATTTGATTTGTCAGATTCAACTATATTTATATTTTAGATACACAACATTTATTAATTATTTGCAAAATACTTAATACGTTATCTTGTTTCAAATATAAATTTCATTGAAATTACTTTTGAAAATAATACTACGTTCAACAACGTAGTTATATAATAAAATCAATATTTGATGCATTAATTAATTTTGAAGACGTTTTACGTTGATTTAAAATTGTTTTTAAGTTTTTTGAATTGTATAAAAATGTTATGAGACTTGTTTACAAATACATTTGGTTTTGCAGGTTTTAATTCTAATTTTTTGCAATAACTTTTGGATAAGTATTTTTCTATCTGTGATTATATTTATTACATTTTTTTTATTTGAGTCTGACGAATTAAATTGTATCATATACCTGCATGCACCTATGTATTATAATTATTTTATTTATTTATTTGTCAAAATATTTACAAAAAAAAAAAATCGCCAACAGCAAAATAAAATATGTGACAGAAATATTTTTATATTTTTTTTCAATCCAACCCTCTTCCTTTATTATGTACAAGTATCTATAATATAATAATACACACAGTATGTAGGACATGTAGGTATATACAAATATTCATACATTGTAAAAATAAGTAGAAATGTTCTTGTTTTTCTGTTCAAAACTGGTTCAAAATGATATTAATGATATAGGATCGAGTATAAGACTTGTATATCAAAATATTTCTTTAGAAAGGTCTAGTAACCATGTTAATTTGCAAACAACTATGGCTTTTTACAAAATAATATTTCGAATTATAAAATATACCCTGTCCGTTAGCTGTTACCTACACTTTTCCTCCATTTGTCAAATGACAATATTTTTACAAATGTTAACATAATTATACTGACCGATCTTTAGAGTGAATTTTTCAAAAACAAATGGAATAACTAGAACATATAACTAGATTTTTGTTAGTTAATTTGTATTCTCTAGACAAATATATGAATGCCAAGGACATTTCAATAAAAAAAAATTTTTCAAATAATTTACTCCACGGTTGGTCGGGAAAGCTACACAGTTGGTGTGCTGGCGTCCTGAGTTCGTTTCCCAGCGGAAGAGAAATTCATTTAAATCATTTTCTCACGCAAATATTGTTTCTCTTGGATGAAAATACTGGTTAGTGTGCAGAAATGGTCATATAGCAAAAAAACTCACTACTTTCGCAGGGTGCTAGGAACTGTTAATTATTGTTAGAAATTCGTATAAATATTGTCATTATACACATTTCAACAATGGACAGGATAAGAAATGCTTCAAAATATTTTTTTCTAGTTCGCTATTTGCGTATGGAAAAGTATGGGATTGCTTGACGTTTCCTTTAGAATCTTTATTGAAATTCGTACTCTAGACTGAATGTATATTTGTATATATTATACTTTCTCTTTTAGTTTTTCCATATATGATTTTTTTGTCGTTACAGGGTTACTTGTTAACAGTGCTATTCGTATTATACATCTGTATTGAAAAATTAATCTGATATTTTTCATAGAATTACAATTTTCTTACGCGTTTTTTTTTTCTTCTTTCATGGCAACTCTTTCCACTTACTAACATTTATATTTTTCCTGATATTTCTCGTCACATCACTGCCCGTTTGTTAAACAATAGAGTTTAATGTAAAGATTACCCAAGTCAATATTTTTTTTAATTTCCAACATGAATAGAGTGATACTCCATTTTTATATTAATTTTCTTCTAACGTCCGAATTGGCCGATTGAAATAATCTGTAATATTATGTTTATAACTCGTTGCAGCATAAATTGCGCGATAATTTCGAAAGCTTAATATTTTTCTTGGCAATATTTGTTTACATGTGTGCTATGGCACTATAATCCGTTTTAGACATTGTTTACATATTGTATATCTTGTTTGTATATTTGTTATGGCACTAATTCCGTTGTTAACATTGTTTACATATTTTCTATGGCACTATAATCCGCTGTAGATCTTGTTTACATATTTGTTATGGCACTATATTCCGTTGTTAACATTGTTTGCATATTTTCTATGGCACTATAATCCGCTGTAGATCTTGTTTACATATTCGTTATGGCACTCTTATCCGTTTTAAACATTGTTTACATATATGTTATGGCACTATAATCCGCTGTAGATCTTGTTTACATATTCGTTATGGCACTCTAATCCGTTTTAAACATTGTTTACCTATTTTTGTTATGGCACTATAATCCGCTGTAGATCTTATTTACATATTCGTTATGGCACTATAATCCGTTATAGACCTTGCTCAAGAATTTCTGGTTTTTCATTTTCTTTAGTCTCTGATGCAAAGGATAGACAACTTTGCGTGGCATATCATAAATTCATGTAATCTTAGGTCTGCCAATCTTTAATATGATATTGAGCAGTAAAGTCAGGTTGTCTTATCTGAAAATGTTTTTTTCAAGAAATAAAATATGGGTTGATGGCAAAACGGTTAGTGTGCTGGATATGTTATTAATCGGGTGTGAGTTAAGTGCTTGTGTAATCTTGTGCACTGAGGATTTTACATCCTCATATATGTATATTCCCCTCTTAGTTTAGGGAATATACATATATGAGGATGTAAAATCTTCTCCCATGCTTTATCCCAACTCTTTGTTTGTGTTGACTCTTGGGGTTAGCTCTCCTCGTCCTCAAATTATAGGTCCTTCTGTCCAGTATTATGTCACCTCGGCCATGTCTCTGTAGTTTCGTCTTTGCACGATCCTCGAATTCTTTGATTTCCTCTGGATGGAAGATCCATGTAGATTGCTTGGTTTACCATGTGTTCTGGCGGTCTGCGTTCAACGTGCCCGTACCATCTCAATTTTCTTTACTAACTGTCTTTGAAGACGTACACTATGTTCATAAAAACAAAACAAAAATTGAGCTTACTGGGAATCGATTCAGGAACTACGACCAGGGAGTCGCCTGTCTAATGAACTACATAATAATATATTATGTATATCATTTTTATTAATAGCTACCTTCGAGATATAAACAAATAATCTCATTTACCTACCTATTTTGTAAGTGATCTACCATACTTCTATCATGTCGGCAACGTCCTAAACTCTCTTATCAGACCAATAAGTCAGGATTGAGATGATCCTTCCAGTTAATCTACTTTACTCTATTCCTCATATTAATTCCAAAAAATATCGTTTAATTTCTTCGAATTTGATTTTTTATCTATAGCAGTTGTGTTGCTTTTTGATAAAATCACCTCGCAATTTCTTATTATTAATATAAATATATATTTTAAAACATATGACGTTTCTCTGGGTTTGGAAAGACTGGATGGTTGAATAAATCGGTTCAAGAATGTGTTCGTAAATAAAATGAATACCTACAAAAACATTATTCCGAAAGATAGAAAGAAAGAGACAGAAGTAAAAAAACCACAAGGATGTCTATGAGAGTATGGATGGACGTAAATGGATAAAATAAGTATTGCTATAGAGCAAATTATTTCTGTATGGATGATATATTTGATATATTATAAAAAGATAATCCGTGGAGTGAAAATCTCAAATGCGGCCTGTACACTACACATAATTCAGTTTTGACCGGAATCTTTATTTTTTGTTGTTTTTATGTTGGTACCACCGTGTGGTTTCGTTGACATTTCGTGTATGAGACGCGTGGTCGTTGTAAACTTTCTCTTTCATCATTATACCCGAAGGTACATTCCTGAGGTCACAAGTATAATCTCCTCCATACACTTAAATAATATACACACCAAGTAAAAATATTCTTCAATACATACAAAGAGTTAAATACACGCGTATTATAATAGGTATTATATTGTTTTCTCTCGGACGATTCCAAAGGGACTACACTCTTTTATATAGTTATATTACTATAATATTCATATAATAATACCATAGATATAAGCAAAGAAACGGCGTTGCATAGATGTATATACAAAGATAATAATATAAATCGGTGTAGTTTCATTATTAAAATATTTTCTCCGCTCTGTGTCTTCCATCTCCATAGATGAAATGGAAATGATATTCGAAATTCAAATATTTTTCTTTTGTGTAAAGTAGGTACCTACCTAAATATATCTAACGAAATGATAAGTATTATTCAACTGATCCAAATTTGCATTCGAAATTCAAGTAATTCATTCATGACGTACGTAAAGAAAATCGATAAAATTTAAAGTTGTATTCAACTGTTTCCAAATTGAATTCGATATTCAAATAATTATTGATCCATGTTCGTACAATAGTATATCAACGAAATGATACGTCAATACGAAATTCAAACAATTTTTCCAAGTAGGAACCTACTTTTGTTTTAATCTTGAAATCTAAGCTTGAAATCTTGGTTGCAAAAATATTAATTCAATCTTGAATTATTGAAAAAAGCAATCTTCTTCCCATGTTAGAAAATTATAAGTTTTAATTGATGCCTATGATAGAGAATTATAGGTTTATTACCTACCTTCCACGTTAGTTATAGCGTAATAGCTATTTGCATGAAAAACTATGAAATATTTGTACTTTAATATCTTACCAGTGGCGGTTTCTTAAGAGAAGCCATTAAGCAAAGCTTATCATTTTGAAAGACAGACATGATAAATAAATCGATCAATTGTCTAGTGGATAATAGATAAACAATAAAGAAGCTAGGTAGGTACTTCAAGATATCGCATAATAAATATTCAAGATATCGCATTCGGAAAATAAACAATGATCTCATTATCTTTAATCAGGCATTGGTTTAAAATCGATATTTATTTCTAAATGTCGATTCAATTTCATCCAAAAATAGTTGTTCGGATTTCCTTAAAAAAACAATGATTACCACAAAATATTTACTTTTTATTAGAAAGTTTATAACGACCAAAATGATGAAAATATAACGATTCGAAAACCAAAATTTTGATTAAAAATCAAGAATAAATATTTTTCAAACGGAATTCTAATGCTTAAAAAATTTAATAATACAAAATACCTTTCAGATTATGCAATTTTAAATTTAGGTAGCTTTATAAAGAAAATATCGTCATAGCCGTTTTTATCGTAGCATTTCCGTTTTTTTTTATTCTGATAAATATCCTACCTGTATACATACTTATGTAGGTACATAAAAAATCAAACATATGTTTCGCTAGGTACTTTATCTAAATATAAATGATAACACATTATTGATATATTCTGTTTCATTCACAAAGATAAATATCAATCATTCCATTATGAATGAAAATCACGAATCATTTTTTATCCCACTCACACGTATCGATATCGCTATTTAAAATGATATTTTTGTCTCCCTTATACTTGCAATAGAAGTTTATCAGTAGATTTGCAATTTTTCATTCATTTTAGATCAAAAGATATTGTGAAGCCAATATTATATTTCTTATCATATTAAGAACTATTTGAAATTTAATAAATTAAAACAATATATTTATAAATAAATGGTATACCCAAATAATGGCTATGCCTTATGGGATTTTTGTGTACTCGGTTAATTTGCTATGTTTAATTTGTTTATAAAATGTGTATCAAAATTAAAATACAATAAATTAAATAAATGTCATTTTGGGAACTGGGGAATTTATGATACCTAATACTTATTGGTTTTCATTTCAATTTAATATTTTATTTTGTATAACAATTTTTATCTTTTTTATGATTCTTGTGTATATTTTCAAAACAATTATATTGAAAAAAATGACTGCTGTCTTGTCTGATAAATTTTTAATCTTGCGATCTTTTTTATCTCACTTATTATCTCTGAAATCCTTTTTTTATAAGTGGTGCATTAATATTTTTTACTTGTAATTGTTTACGCCCATTTTTTTATCAAACATTTTCCAATTAATACTGAAGTAAAATAATTTCGTTTTAGTCCAATTTCAATTCGCATACATCTCTGTTCTCTTCTTAATATCAATAACAATATTCAAAATTCAAAACAAAATGTATTATAAATTAATCTGATATATCAATAATAAATTCCTTCAAATAAATACATAAAATACTTGTAAATAAATAACTATCTGTTATTAATTAATAATTTTGTTTTAACTTCAGTGACAACCAACAAGGACTCTATATTAATTCTCTTTGGAGAAACAGACTGTACCTGATACCAAAATAATTAAAGTGAAAAGTGGTGAAAAAAAAAGTAAAAGTGTAACCGAAGCTGTTAGTGATACAAAGACTAAAATAGTTGGTGATACGATAATCTCAAGTGATCAGAGAGTGTAATCGATGAATTTCACGACAGACAACAACGAATTGACCGACCCCAATTTAAACTATTTTGATAGGATGATATCTCTATACGAGACATACAACCAATTAAACACAAACGGCACAGAAACAATACCAAAGAACAATTGTCAGGGGGTGAACGACGAAAACCATCAGAACGATTCGTTCAATCCATTGTCGATGTCGAGGTTCAAATTACAGACACAGTGCGGCCAAGACATGAATCAACTACCCAACAACGAAATAAGCACCGATCTTCAAGCGCTGATAGGAGAACATGAGAGCTATGTGCTCCTACAAGAGTTTGCCGAAAGAGAGAACCCTATGGGCGGCCACGTGCCCAGAACGCCGATGGCTTACCTTCCGCCCATGGAGCACCAAGAAATGTTCGCCATGGTTCCTTCCTCCGACGTACCACCGGTCAAGGAGGAACCCTCCGAGAGCGACTGCAAAGGACAACTTCAGAGGATTCCGCAGTGTCCGCTGCCGCCCTTTTTCTCGACCAGGCCGACATACTCGACGGAAAAAAACGCTTTTCAACAAAACGGCCAGAATGGCAACTTTGCTTTTCCAAACAACGTGACAAACTTCAACACGACCAAACACAAGATGTTCGCAGCGGACGGCAGCAACCCGAAAAGAAGACACGTGGGAAAGACGGCGGACAAGTACTCGGATGACTACAGAAAGAAGCGTGACCGAAATAACATAGCGGTCAGGAAAAGCAGGGAGAAGGCGAAGATCCACAAGGAAGAAATAGAAGACAAGATCAAGTACCTGATGGCCGACAACAAAGCCATGGCAGAGACGATAGGTAATCTCTCGACAGAGTTGGGAAGGTACAAGAAACTGACGATGCAACTGATAAGCTTGAACCATCCGGAAATTAACGAGCTGTGTCGAAGATTTTTAAATCCGAGTAGTTACTCTCAAAGGGCACTATAACACAATCCAACAATATCTCAAAAGTGTATAATTAAAGACTATAATACTAGCATAGTGATGTGTACAAAGCTAAAGTGATTTGTAGAAAGTAGAAATTATCTTTCGTATTAAGTAGTAAATTTTGTACATGATTTCAGATGTATTTTGTTTCGGTGCTGAAAACACTGCAGCATTAACGTCGAATATATTTTTAAATATAAATAAAATTAAACTATTTAGATGTATAAAAATAATTAGGTTATTGAACATTTTATATTTTCAAAGTAGGTACCTACGTAATATGTATTATGACGTAAAACAATGTATGTATTAATATTATTTCACTTCTATTCAAAAATGTATTGATGTGTCGGCTACAACCAAATAGATTAAATGTCAAAACAAATCTACCTTCAACAATTTGTTCTCTGCAACACTATTACATATTATGAATTATTATAAAAACATATTTGCAAAGACGTTTTCATTCAGTAAATATTCAAACATCAAACAATCATCATGTTAGGGAATTTGTACAACGAATCAAAATTGAGTAAATAATTGGAACGAGCAAATTTTTGTTAAAATTTTCATGATTTTGTTATTCACTATTTTTTTGACTATATTTATGAATAAGTTTTATTATATTTGACAGATTTTTTTAATAAAAAAATGTAATATGTCCAATTTGTAATACTTAATTAGAATCGGATGTTTCAATTCTTTGAGTTGAGTGCATGTACAAGCATTGAATTCACACCAAAATAGACAAGTTTATTCAGTAAATGTTGAATACCAAATAAAGACATGGGTTTGTGTGTATACTTGTAACTAAAAAATGAAAGTTGGGCCTTCGTTGTTTTTATAAATACCATTATGACCAACATGTTAAAAAAACATCAAATTGCTTTAAAGAAACAAAGAAATTATGTCTTTTTTGTTGTGTTTCGTGTTCTCAAGAATCGATAATAAACCTTAAATAGTATTCTTAATAAATGCCTTGATTTTAAGTCGATAGTCCTTTTATAGTTTGCCGTAAATAAATAAAATAAATTAATAATAATTTAATTTTTATGCCGCCATCATGGATTTTATTCCTGATGAAAAATAATAAATGTATTGTATACTATTGACCACACCACTCACTCTTTTGTTCTTGAGAAATATTATAATTTTGATATTAATATTTTTACTTCATTCAAATTTAAATGACAATATTTTACGTACATTATTTGAAATTATATACATCAATTTGTAAAAATTATATTCTGTAAATTTTGGATTATTTTTTAAATGAAAAACATTTAGCTGCTCGTTCTAATTATATATAACTTACGTCGAATATATTTTCTTATTTTCCTTCTACAATAGTTGATATTTTTTTCTAATTTTTTGTGTAATACATTTAATAATTTTTGAAAAGTATGTTTTTGTATGCACACGATAATCTTAGATTAATTTAATAAATTTTTTTTAAATCAGTATGAAAATATGAAATAATTGGTTGTTGAAATATTTTAATTTACTGAAAAAACTTTCTGACATCTGAATCATTGAAAAATAGTTATTATTGCTTTCTTTAATGTATAATGATTAATTTTATTAATCTATGTAGATTTTATAATATGTTTTTGCCGCAAAAGTACCTGATTTATAATTATTTGCAACTTGTCAGTTATGGGGGCGTCACTTTTCATGAATAAAGATTGCTGCCCCTTTAATTAGAAAAATTCATTTATTATGTGCTGTAGTTCATTGCAATTGATTTGACAGTTACCATTTTGTAGACTGAGCTGGGATTTTAGTATATTTTTACGTAGATAATTTAAATTGTACGTGAAATTTTTGTGTTGATATGGGGGAAATCCATTTTAACAAAAATCAAATAAAATTAAAAAGAGTATTTCGTCGCACATTCGACTTTTACTACCAAACATTTTCGCCAAGACTCCTCGGCATTGCAAAGATCAACCGAAGACTATGTACCTAAGTTTAAGACTTTGATAATGTAGAGAAGTCTCGTCGAAAACGTTCGGTCGTAATCAATCGTATTTTAATTTATATTTTTTTGTTGTCTTATTTTCTGTTGATCATTATTATGTTTTTTTAATGTTTAAAAAAATGAGTACCTACATAATATATAAATGATGTTAAACATGATATTACTGTTAATTTATTTGTAAATAAAATATATATATGTTATTATATTTTCTTAATTATAACTATTTTTCATACTACTTATCTGTATTTTTTTCTTCTTTTCCTTACTTCGATATTTTTAAAATCTATTTCTATATTTTTTCCTTTTTAAGTATTATATTTTATTATTTATCTTTATATTATGAATATAAACATATCTATTTAAGGAAACTGTTATACACATTTAAATTACAAATATAAAAACTACCCCTATCTTTTGCTGACAATTATGCATTATAAATAATACTGATATTGTAACTGTACCCACAAAATGAGTTTGAGGATTATAGTGATACAACTTAAAAAAAAACTGATATAATGCTGATGAGCGCGAGCGTGTAAAGTAATCACGTAAATCAGCCGGTTGCTGATTGATGGTGTTCCTGTATTAATATAAACAAATTTTAATGGTAGGGATTTTTCTGGACCAACAACTTGCTTTGGATGCATCTCAAAAGAGACGCAGAAAATAAATAATAATATTACCAAGATTAATCATATTGTAGCAGCTTCTCTGGGCTGACACTGGTTAGTTGTGCTGGGTGTAAGTAAGGAAATATTAAAATAAATAAAACATCCATATACTGCTGCGTAGAGATGTAATAAAACCTGCAGATAAGAAATAAAAAAAATAAAAATACTAAGTAAAAAATCTTTTTTGATTATTTTTAACAAAAAAGCTCTGATAGGTTTGATGAAACCCACCAGTGTGCAATGTATTTATATGACGTAGAAAAAAAATAATAAAAAAAAAATATTTGGAAAGGTAGAATTTATTATTTTTGTGCATAATGAAATCATTTTAAAACATTTTGGGCGACGAACATCGCTCCTATGCGTTGAGTGCGTATACCTATAACTTTCTATATAAACTTTCCATTTCGTTTCAATGAAACGCAAGGTCGACCATGCTTCGTTCAGGGTAACGCCATGAACCCAAAAATATCTTAATATTTTTTAACACTCAAGCCTACATGCGTACACGGTAATATTTTGAAAATATATTTACATAGGATATTTTTATTGACAAACATTTTTTTAAACATCTCAATAGAGACGATGTTGGGATATTGTTGAAGAACCAGGAACCTACAGGGCTTACGACCTGTCATCGGCTGGTTTACATGATCACTTTATGCGCTTGCGCAACGTTCACCAATTGTGCAGTTCCAATAAAGCAGAACAGGGGTGACATCTGTGCGAGACACCGTCATCTCATAATAATTATAAGGCCTGTTGCTTTCATTGTTTACTAATTTCTTAATTTCTCAATAGATGGCGTTACTAAAAGGCTTTTCCGTTAATGCATAGATGGCAATAGTATTGTACCTTATTTTCAAGTGAAACACACACTATTACACACTATTAAAAATATAGAACATTCAAAAATTACATTGATAAGAGAACTCAATAAGAAGGCATAATTGGTGAACGTTGCGCAAGCGCATAAAGTGATAACGTAAACCAGCCGATGACAGATCGTTGACCCTGTAGGTGCCTCGAGTTACTAGTTCTTCTACAATATCCCAACTTCGTCTCTATTGAGATGTTTAAAAAAAATGTTTGTCAACAAAAATATCATTTGACTTCCGAAAGGGAAAAAAATTCAATGTTTGCGTATATGCAATTAAAAAAATATTCGATAATATATTTAGGGTTTGTCGTTGTAAAATTGAATTATGCATAATGCTTTATTTAATGTATGCAGACGATAAAGTTCTGATAGCAGAAATAATGGAAGAGTTACAGTATCTTGCAAGTATTATATGAAGGATGCATAGAGAACGGACTGAGGATGAATGCCATCAAATCAATGGCAATGGTCTTTGAAAAGAGTGAAAGCAAAACTCAGCGTGTCATATAAAAGTAGAGAACTAATGGCTTGAGCAAATTGACGAATATCTGGGAAGCATTTTCAACGGAATGGACGGCCTGATAAGTATATCGAAAGAAGAGTTATACTTAGACTAGTCATGAATGATCGCAATACATGCAAGTGAA